>VZRF01010824.1:84146-424438 GCA_013396875.1 Vireo altiloquus | reverse complement strand
CCGCTTCGCCCGCGGGTAGCGCTGCCCGCCCAACAAGTTGCCGGTTCCAGGGAGGACAGCGGCAGCCCGGCCCAGTGCCGTGCGGGCTGAACCCCGGGAAGGGGAGAGCGGCCTCGGCTCACCTATCTTTCGTCAGGAACTGGGCCAGGATGGGAGGGAAGCAGCGGTCTTTCGGGATTTCCCTGTGCCATATAGAGAAGAAACAGGAGGAAGGTGCTGGGGCGGCCGGCCCCTCGTATCATGCCTGAGGGAGCGTGGTGTGGCCGGGGGTGGGTTTGCCCGGGGAACGGAGCTGTTCGCTGTTGGGCGCTATTGGCGACCGCGATGGAGAAAAAACCTTCTCGCAATACGTGGTGAAGTGACGACCTCCCAAGGACGATCCTGCCGCGTTTGCATACGCGTGGATCTATATCCATCTATCCATGTCTCTGCCCGCATCTTCCCACGAGAGCGGTGGGACGGCTCGGGTTGGAAGCGGGTCGCAGGGCAGGCCCGTAGGGCCACCCCGGAGCCGGAGGGGAGGGAAGGACGCGGCCGCCCCTGCGCAGCGCAGACGAGGATGGGTGGGCGGCTGAGCCGCGCTGCTCCGCAGCCTCACTGCTCCCCCGGCCGGCTTGGGGCGTGCAAGGGTCCAGCGACTCCCGGGCTACTTGCCCCGTGAGGTTTCGTGTCCAGGGCTGAGCAAAGCGCAAAAGCTCCCTTGGTGCGAGGCGGCGTTGCGTGCTTGCAGCGGGGCTGTCCGTGCCCCGGGCTGGGGTCCGCCTGTGTGTCCTGACACCTGTGTTTCTCCCATGCCCTCCTAGCAGATATCTGTCTGTGAGTGCAGTCATGCCTCCCGGTGTCTGGAGAGCCCCGGCGCAGTGTCACTGCGTGGGAACACCTGACTGAGAGCTGGGGCCTCTGCTGGCTTTGTGCTCACCTTCTATAGCGCTTTTGTTCTGCTGACCAGCCATTTCAGTTTTTTTAGCCTTTACTTTTTGTGTGTTAAAATGCTGCTATGACGTCTCGTTAGAAGGATTGTGGGAGTATTCATTGATTGAAAAACCTCTTGTCAGATTAAACAATTGTCCACTTCCCTCCAAATATTTTTGAAGTTTATTTTGTAGACCTGTATTTTGGAGCCAAATTTGAGCCATATTAGGTTTCAAGGCACTTCTGGGTTTGGAAGTATGTTGCTTAGAGGTGTTGGAGAGTTCTGCATACTCAGGAGAGCCCAATGGCTATGGAATAGTCTCCCAATGATTTAAAAACAAAGAAGCAACACATTTTTGAGATTGCTCTTATATAAAACATGACTTATTTTTATATGTATGTCAGTGTGTTTTAAGTAAGAATGCAAGCTACTGATGTTAATTAAAAATACCTTGCAAATTGTAGTATATTAAAAGCTTTCATATCTGTATGGTGTAATGGTCAGCCATAGTTCCAACAGAACAGCTGTTAGACAAATTAACTGTAAGTTAAGTTGGCTGAACTACCTTTCCTGCTTTAATTTTCATAATGTGACATTTTCAAGGGAGATTCAAGGTTACCCCACAGCTGAGGAGGGAGGAGGCGTGTCTCCAGCCTCTTGGAAGTGCATTTCATTTGAGTTTCATAATGCCTCATTTAACTCACTGGTCACTGCAGAAGTAAAGGGTTTAGTGGAATTCTGGCTTATCTGTTGGTGACAAAATTATTGAGCTTATGTAAGATAAGAATACTTGTTTCTGGTTGTCAATCCAAGTGGGTTAACTGTGGCAAACTTGGATAATATTCAAGTTCTGAATCTCAGTATAAAGTCAGGTAAAGTCTACTGCCATTTCATACAGGATAGCCATTTGTTTTACCATTCAGATTACAGCAGTTAACCCTGAATAATTGTCCTGCGTGTTCTTAGAGTAACATCTGTTGCATGATATCATGTAATGGAATGTACTACAGCCTAATTTAAGTTTATTTGAAACATTGCCATTGCACTGTAGTAGTGCCTGAGAGGGCGAGAGGTTTTGTGGTGTGTGTGATGGATAGATTGGTTACGAGTAGACAATGTTGAGAAAGATGAACTTGCATTTGAACTGCAAAGGATTAAGTAATTTTACTCTGAGCTTGGTTTGTTTTACAGTTTTACTTAGACTTCTTTCATCATTTGCCAGCTAATGTAATGACTGAATTCTGCTTATATTAGGAAATCCATCTACAGTTATATTTATAACTATCAGTACAAAACACCACTACAGTAGACCCCGGAGTTATTTTGGAGTGGGAGGAGTGGGCTTGAAAGAACTGTCTAGCTGTGGCATAGCTTGAAGTGCATGATGACTTAGAAGTTTAGCTGTGAAAACTTTCTTTTATTTGGTATTGTTTCTTCGAAGATTTTACTCCACATAGCAAGGATGTTCTGAAGCATTAATATTTGGATTGTCACTTTATATGCTCACCTATATAAGGTGTATCTATTAAACCTGTGCAAATGCAGTCTGGATGGCTTGCAAAAATGGCAGTACTTAGTTAGTCACCACATCTAGACGGTAGTTGAAACATCTCACCTCCATTCCTTTTTGCAGCATGTAGTGTCAGATAACTGCTGGGATATCAGTGTTGTATGCTCATGAAATATGAGCAATACTGTTTGTTGAAGAATCCCTCCAATCCATTATTTTAGCACTATAGTACTGAAAACACCATTTGATTTGATTCTCAGCTGCCAGTCCTATCTGACCCTTGGAGATTTTGGTAAACTGCCAAATGTGTAGACATCTTGATATTGTTTATTTCTTTTTTAACATGCAGAGTTTCTTGCTAAGCAGTGCTGTCCAGATGCTGCCCTTGCACCAGGCCCTAATTAGGAAAGAAGTGTGAATGCCTTTGCAGACTACTGTACCAGCTTTCAGAAATTCTTTTCTTTTCCCTGCTTTTGAATCTTTAAAAGGTTTGGCAAGTCTGCTTATGCATGTTTCTACAGACAATAGAAAGCTGATGCAAATTGAGAACAGCAAGCAAAATAGTTGGGTGGTGTTGCAAATGGGGGAGGCTGTCTTAATAAGGCAGTATTACATTTCATTTGTTTACTTTTGGATTTTAGTGTTTCAGTTGGGACAAATGGACCTGGAAATTGCAGTTTCAGGTAGTCCTGAAGGAGAATGCAGGTTTTTGCTTCCAGGGTTGTGCTTTTGACTATGTATGGTTCTAAAAATGCACATTAAATTGAACTGCAAAATTTTTGGGGCAAGGGAGATGCAAATGATAAAGCAGAGGGTTTTTTCAGAGTAGGTTAGTTTACAACTTCCAGAGGCTGTGTTAAGGAGAATAATCTAGGGTTTTGCAACTCTGTGGATGAGATTATGATTACGCACATCATGCTGTGTCTTAAGCTCTTTTATGCTTTATTGTTGTGATTAAACAATCTATTCCTTTTACACAATGAATGACTTGAAGGTAGCCTGAGCTCCTTAGTTGTGTCTAAGTGCTGATCCCACAGCATGCGGTGCAGTCCTGGGTCTGATCAGTGTTTAGAGAATTGTGCTTTGTGTCTCTGGGTGCAGGGAGGTTCCACCTTTGGAGTCAGGCTGGTGTGCTTCAGGATGAGAAGGTGGTGGGGAGCCTGTGCTTAGTTTTGACACCAGACTTGTAACTGTGTACAATGAATTTTGTAGGTTTCTGTCCCTGCTAATGCTGCTGAAAACCCATTTCACAGTAGAGAACCATTTCCCTGGGTCTGCTATGTGCACACATGCTTATCTTGGAATTGAGTTTGAGTTAGCCTGCATACTTGAAGCAATTGTGATAACATTTTGATATTTTCCACTTCCAGTTGCAAGCTGGGATTTCATCCCCAGAGATACACCCCCTCGATTCTCAAAGCTCCTACTCCTTTTTACTCAAGCATCTTCATAGAGCTAGAAAATGCACTGACTGACTTCACAAGGTGAGGGTGACTATACAACAGTAAGTCTTGTCTTAAAATACCTTTACAGTATTACAGTGCTGACTTACTTGTAGTCCCTTTACTTGGCAGCTAACAGTTGAGTCCCTGCCAAGATGGGCCAGGCTGGCGCTCCAAACTGCCTTCCTTTCATTCTCAGTAGGAAGCTCATCTTTCTGTGTTTGGGCAGCAGGAGGAAAGTATGGGCTGAAGTGAATTGTAAATGAACCTTCTCTTTCTCTGTGGCAACTTTTGTAAAGTTGAGATTTCTTATTTTCATGAAAAAGTGACATATAACCCAGGAACAAGTAGGAGGCTCTCACTCTTCTAAATCACAACAAATAACAATTGAGGTGATAAAGAATCAATGGTACTACATGGACTGATTACTTTCTCGAGTTGAAT
Organism: Vireo altiloquus; assembly: GCA_013396875.1. Taxonomy (NCBI): domain Eukaryota; kingdom Metazoa; phylum Chordata; class Aves; order Passeriformes; family Vireonidae; genus Vireo; species Vireo altiloquus. Next base: position 420,129 of record VZRF01010824.1, on the reverse strand, counting down.
AACAGTTAACATTTGTCAGCAGTGGCAGATTTGTTGCTCTAGTATATTGAAGTGTTTAGTGTTTTGCTGAAGTATTTGGTGTAATGGTGTGAAAACCTCTTAAACAATGGCATTGCCTTCAGCTTAAGAAGGTCTTCAGTTATGTAATGCTTTTCTTATTGCATATTCTTGTTTTATTATATTATTTTCATATACTGACCTCTCTTTACCTTTCTTGAGAGTTGATACCTGCAATGTGCTAAGTAACCCTTTGTCTCAGCCGCCTCAAGTCCAGCCTGTTGTGTGGTTTGGTTTCAGTTGTGTTCTGTACTCGTGAGAAAGTTCTGATTTTTCTGGAATGTGAGATTTAAAGTTTGCGTATAGAGGACGTAAATATAAGCATAAAACAGTTCCAAAAATTGCTGACTTTAATTTGTACAGCTGGAAACATTAATTAGGCATAAAGTAATTTGTGGTGACTGCCATTTACCTTTGCTCAATTTACATGTGCCAAGTGCTGTGTTGCAGGAAATGGCAAAGTGGCACTTGGCAGACAGAACAGAAGCAGGAAAGACAGATTATCAATGTCTGACAGAAGTGATGGTACCTGTTTAAGAAGAGACCTATGGTAGTAGGAGGGATGGTGTCAGTAATGTGATGATGGTGTAGGTCTGAGGGGCATAATCCTTAGACACAATAGATATGTTTGGATACCACAACAGAATCAAAATTTAGCAATGGACCTATAAATGAATATATGAATAAATGAAATCAGGAAGTCCAACTTGAATATTTCAGTTTACTGTAGCTTGCAATTTTTGTAATTCTTTATCATTTTTGACTGCAAGGTTTTCTTAGATGATTTTTTTGTTGTGATATAAGGACACATCTGTTGACAGGGGTGTGTCTGAGCTCCCTGGGGAAAGGATCAAGTGGGAGTCACTGCTGCACAGCCAGCACACAGGGTCAAGCAAAAGGAACCAGTGACATCTCCTGGGTCAGGGTATCACTAAAGGCACTGGTACAGGGAGGAAGAGATAAATGTCCAGCTTCAGTTGAAAAAAGCAAAGGCTGTGGGAAATGAGATCGCTCTGTTGTGATGTTTAAAGTACTCTTTGGAAATGTTTCGTGCAACAGCTGAGGATGTACAGACCCCAGGCAAGAACTCAAGATGTTGTAGTATGTACCAACCCTGAAAAATATTAGCTTTTTTTAATTAAAAAAAAAAAAAATCAGTGACTGTGTTTGCAGTTGTGAGTAAGGTCCAGATAAGCCTAGTTACTGCTGGGTTGTCTGTTCAGCTGCACTGTGATGCTAACCAGACTTAAAAACAGCTGAGGAGTGTAGGTGTATGTACAGAAGACTAAAACCTGTGAAGAAGGAGTGGTTTTGCCCCATGAGCTTGGGCAGACCAGACTATGGATTAAGTATAGAACAAATCCAGACATGAAGAGGGGTTGCAGGGGATCTAATAAGTTTTTTTGGAGGCCTTTGTGTGTAGTGGATCTGGATACAGAAGGGTCCATTCAAATGGTTCACAGGTGCTGTATGAATGAGGGAAAATTTGTTCTCTGTCTTGGGCAGAGAATGTTTTTTCAGAGCTCTCATGTCAGACCTTTAGCTGACTGTTTAATACCACTTCCCAAGGGAATGGCAGGGCTTTAGTGATGAAGAGATGAGGCAAAAAAACACCTTGATTGTGGTAGGAGTGTGTGGTTAGGGTGAGCTACTTAACGCAGCAGTTGTTGGAGGTTATTTAACACAGATAAGGGAATCCTACAAGCAGTAAGAAGGGTCTGTGTGGCCTGAGGAACCAAGCAGATCAGTACTGGAGCAACTGTAAGGCCAGGCTATGAAAGTGGCTCAATAATGAGTGTGAATATCTGTGTGGGAACAATGTGTTCCTGCCTTAATGGTATTATCATTCCTTTTCAGAGATAAATTACAGTTTGAAGTGTTGCAAATGCCATCTCTGTGTGAGGGTAAAAAACCTCTAGTACTTTAAGTTGAAAACTAAAAACAAAGCACTGTTTTCCATGTAGATCTTAGTATAATCAGCTGTTGCCTTAACTTCCTGGAATAATATTGCTGGCCTACCAGCTCATTTAAAGCACTGGTTTCCAAAGAGTTTTTTGATCTCATGCCCTTATCAGTAAAAGATTTGTGAGCACACCCAAAAATATTTTTATTTATAAATTTACACACATACTACTCTACTATTATTGTACGCATTGGAGAACATACACAAAAATTAGAAATTAACGGAGGACAAGAAAAATCATTAGAGAATTTGTTTTATTTTTTAACATAACTCATTTTTACTTTCATTAAGGAATAATTTAATGAGAGCTAGGTGATTGAATGTGCTTCTCTAAATTTTTTTTAAAGTGTTGGTTCATCACTTGTATACAGCCATTTAAGGGCTGCTTCTAGGTTCAGTTTATTTCAATACTTGGTTTTAATGGCTGTCCTAACCAAATGAGATGCCTCACAAAGACAGATCCAAGTGGAAGAAGTGCATTGTTGGTTGTGCTTACTAAATCATGATACTAATTTTCCACTCCCATACACTATGCTGAGATTCTTCTTGGAATATCATCTGTTAAATTTCCATCTTCCCTGATGTCAGTCAGTTGTTCTTGCAGACTAATGGGAAAATGTTGCATTCTTCTCTTTTCCTGAAGCACTACTTTTGGAAGATTTTTAAACCAGGTTTTGGGTTTTTTTTAAAAGATTTTAAAGTTTTTGGGATTATGTACAGCTTTCAGAGGTTTTTGTAGGAGGTTTTTTCCAGTGGAAACATTTGCAAACATCTGTTTTCAAAACAGTCTCTGTAGAGTGAGTTTCTTTTGAAAAGCAGTCGCTCTCTTGCTTTCTGTTAAAATGTCAGCTTCACCTTGAAGGGACGCTTTAGGTGTGTCTTTATTTGAAAATATCTGGTAGGTACTGGTACAGCATACTATACTACTGACAGCCCCTTGTCATCACAGAAAAGATCAGCCAGTTTGAACAGTTGCCTTTGTAGAAAAGAACACATAATGTGTCATTAAGTTTGACAACTCTTTTAAGCCCTTTGTCACAAGATAAGTAGCAAAACTTACTGTGGGAATAGGAATATCATGGTCGCTCCCCATCTTGTTACACAGTATTATACTGCTTGAAGATCTTATTTTTATAAAATTATATAATTGATGACATCCTGTAGCACTTGGTGCACTTCTGCCTGCATCATTGCTGCATTAGGTTATCTATGAGTGATGCCATGAAAGAATTTCACGTGTGGTTGTGGAGCAACTGCTTTAACTGGAATAAAAAAATAAAAGGATTCCAGTGTAAAGGTTACAGATAAAACCCCGTAAGTATACACTTGCAGAGTTTTCTCATAAAACATTGCTTCTCTTAAAGAAATAATTTAGTGTTGAGTCTACTCTGATACATGGTTCCTGGGTTCCCAGTGTGTTTCACTTTTGAAACAACCCAGCATATACCCTAAGATGAGACATGTAGGAAACATCTGTCAGGTCAGCCAACAGTGTAGCACACCTCCCACACTGCATAATCTATTCTAATACTTGTTTCTTAAAGTCTTCAGCTGTTTTCTGTGAGTCTTCCAGTAGTATTTGCTGACCAAGCGCCATATTGTCTTCCATGTATTATTTCAGCCATTTTTTACTGCAGTAGGAAGACCCAATGTTTCCCCAGTGGTATATGCCTTTGTCTCTTGCTGTAAAGTAAGGAGCCTTGAAAAAGGCTCCTGAAAATTTGTCATTAAGGTCAGGTGGTTGGGGTTTTTTTAAGTAAAGTACTATATTAAGAATCATATGACTTGAAGAAATTGTAAAGATTTGTCCTCACCTCACTGGGTGCTTAATTTTTAAATGTCTTGCTAACCATGATGGCTTCATATTATCATTATCTAATATCTCAAGGAAAAATGTGTATTTAGGGTGATGTTCATCATTAATGATATTTCACATAGTTATTGCCATAATTACTTTTTTTTTTGGCCAGCCTTTTGTCAGATCTGATTAGATTGTTGATTTTAGCCTCATGATGTGTGTGACAAGGAGCTTGTACTGGGAATAGGAAGTCAGTTGTTGCATATGGATTTTGAAGCAAAAGGAAGATCTGTCTTGGCATCTGTGTATCTGACATAATAACACTTCAGAATTTTCAGGATCAGAGGTGATTTTAGCAAGATTTGCAGCTGTAGAGGGCCCTAAAGGCACTAAACCATTTGTGTATTTCCCTGGTTAGAATTCCTTGCCTTCATTTGCCTCATGTTACCATACTTGAAAATAGGGTATTTAGTTACATGGTCCACATGTGTTGTGACAGCATGCAAATTTCTATAAGCATGCCTTTGTGAATTGTGGCCTTTGGCTGTGCTAGTTAAATTTTTAGAAATAAGCATTCCTAAATAATGGGAGTTTTGTTTTGCTGAGTTTTGTTGGGTTTGGTTTTTTGGCATCTAGGACTTGTAAGAAGGGACAGCAATTCTTATAGTTCACTTATAGCAGCCAGCACAGTGTGGTTCCCATCCTGCCTGAGGCTACAGCAGATAAATTCCAAGTACCTACAAAACATCTGCTATCAAGCACCAGTACAGTCTTGGTACCCACCCAATAAGTGTATCTTTTTATGTACAGCTCGTCTTTCTGCAGCTGCCAAGGAGTGAAATACAATTTTAGCCCCTGAAGAAGATGGAAAAGCAAGGTGGGATTGCAGATAATTGTGTTTTGGGTAAAAAGAGAAGATAAAACAGGGAGTTGCTTTTTAAAAGTTGTTTACAAGACACTTAAAACCAAAGGATGAAATGTAGAATGAAGAGAGAAAACTATAGAATAGAAAGAAAAATGAGAAAAGCATTTTAAAAAAATGCAAACTATAGTTAGAGCTTTGTAAAGACTGAAGACTTCTAATAGTGTGTATTGACTGGTTTTTTTTTTGGACTATATACCCATACCTTAACCAGAACTATATTTCTGCTTGTGAAATGTTCTTTGTGTTGTTTTGACCAGATACAGAAAGAAGCCATGTCATCACAGAAACAGACCTCATGGAACAGTTGTATTTTGTATCACCACTTGTTCCGATGTCTTCAATAGTTTTATTTCCTTCTGAATTTGAGTTGTTCTGTAAGAACTCTCTAATTTAGCTTTCTTTTATTTGGAACATTTTTCTTTACATGTATTCTATGGGATTGAACTCTCCCTGACATGTGATGAGTGAATCAGGATGCTGGAGACCTGTGTAAATGAAATTTGTCTTCCTTCTGGGCCTCTAGTAGAAGTTTTGTTTCTTCCTGGCCAGTCTACAGATGCTTGAAACACTTGTGCTGGTTAGGAGTTGCCATTTGAAATCTAAGCAATTCATACTTAAGATATCTCCAAGTAGCTTAGAATTAGAAAAGCTTTCTTCTGGTGACATTCATGGGATATTCAACTAAGCAATAGGAAAATGCTTCTTTATAAGTAATAAGCTAATGAAAGCCTAGTATTTGTATAATCAGGCTTGCCTGAGAAGTATGACTGTCTTGGAATGCCTTTTGCCAGCATTGGAGACAGTCTCACATTGTGGCTGGTGTGGGTGTATCAGTGACCATTGGGTGGTGAAACAACTGTGTGTGCGGTGGAGGAGCTGGGGCAAGTAGGACGGGCCAGTCTGGGCTTCTCTCTTAGAGTTCTTGTTAAGGAATGCTGGCATGAAACCAGCTCCTCCACGATACGTCTGATGCAAAATGGGATTATACTGAGCTATTTGCATGAAAAAATGAACAATATAAGGCTTGGTGAAGAATGTAAACAGGTGGATCTGGGTCATTGTTAGGCGTACTCTGATTCCATATGGAAGTCTTGGGAATAATGAAGTGAAACTCGAGTGAGATGCAGATCTTGGTGCAAGTTCCATAGTCTAGAAGTGCAAGGGGCTGTTAACAAGGAAGCTGTGTTCAGCAAAAAAACTTGAGTGATATGTGAGAGACAGAAATCCTGACTGATAGTTAACTAAAGAGGGGATTTAGAGAAGACCTTATGTGGTTCCAGCATCCATTTGGTACCTGCATTCTCAGGTACCAAATCTTCTCTGTCGTCCAAAGCTTTAAATGACCTGTTCAACACATGGTGGCCAGTGGCTGGTATCTCACTGAAGGGGAATAAAGACTGAGGTTAAAGTTCTCTAACATAGATGTTACACTGCAAGTGAGTAATACAGTGCTGTGTCTTCCTAGGGGAATGAATAAGGAACTAAAGCCCTTAAGCAAGTCTTTTTTTTAGAAGAGTTTGATTCTTTGGGCTGGAAGAAATAACTTGGTACGTTTAATTGTCACAGAATTGTGATTCTGTAGCAAAGTCTGCAGGGTGCTGCAGCTTAATTTGTTTGTTTATACTGGTGGTTTCTAAATGTCTGTTCTTGAATAGTTTGGTGGCAAGTCTTGCAAATAGGTATTTCCTGCAACTGAGCAAAGGAGCAGTGTTGAGTATCTGAGAGAAAATGACAAAGACAGTAGTGCTTAGCAGGTGGTTGAGAAAAGGTACTTCCTAATAACTCAGCTTTGAAATCCTGGAATTGGTAAACAATCTTATTTTCTCACATGTGCTCTCCTTTCCCCATTCATGCCCTCTTGTGCTGCTTTTAGTGTCTGCTGTTTAATGATTCAAATAAATAGGGAATTTAGGTTCAGTCCTGCATAAAGCAGTCTGTAGGCGGGAAGAGGTTTGCCCACTTGTACATCTCTTTGGTGTGTGTGTTAATGTTGAATAACTTCTCATATTGAACCAGGTGATTGCATTTTCTGCATTGTTGTTTCAGATTCTTGTCCTGCTGAGATACCTGTGTGACTTTGTTTTCTAAGGTGCTGTTAACAGATATACAAGTTGGAAATACAAAATTGAGCTAGTAATAGTTTAGATCTCCATGGTGATCCTGAAAACTAAGTAAATTATATTTGACTTCCTAGGGCTCTAGGCTACTCTGAGGCCCTGTGGGTTTAGGCTTACAATGACAAAAAGTGTTTCTTCAGGCAGTATAGAAAACTATATACAATAGTTTTCAATAGGTTTATGTATATACAACATAAACCCCAGGTTTGTAAATACAAGAGAATGACACTGTGGTAGTTTTCAAATAAAAAAGCAATAGGAAACCTTAGAGGAGGTTTATAGACGTGAATTACACTTTACAAATGGCTTCAAAAGAATCTTACAAATAGTGCTCTGGGTTGCCTCCAAAAGAATAACCTTGCTGTATGACAGTTACTACACTTGAAGACAATGTAAGTTATTAATGAGATGGTGAAATTGTGCTTTCTGTTGCATGTACTTGATATCTTCTAATCTACTGAACTCAGATTTTCAGTTAGTTATACACAGGCACGAATCAAAGTCATTGAAGCAAAATTGAAATTTGAGGATGAGGAGGAACAGCTCTGAGGGAATGTGTCAGTAAAATAAGCACATACATGATGTGTCACATGTGTCTAAATGAGTACCAATACAGCCTCTGGCCTTGGCAGCTGATTACTTACTATAATTCAACCCTCACATCAGAATAAATTCACTTATTTAGTGCTGATGGTCAGAAAGAATAAATACACATTTATTTTGAAGAGTGGTTTGTTTGACTTTGCAAGGATAAATAGAGACCCAGGAGTACATGGTGTTGATTTTGAGTGCTTTAGCACAGTTAATGTGAGTCAGAGACAAGGACCAGTCTTTGTGCTTCAGCTGACAAAGTGTAGACATTGAATTGAAATCTGAACTATTTTTGTAGCGTTCTCTTACATAGAATGATGGTGTAACATATCAATAAATTACTGGCATCCATTTTTTGTTCCTGCATTCTCTTTTGGAGCAAAATGGGTTTGATAGTTGACGGCAAAGTTCTCCTGTCATCTGATACTTTCCCACAGCATGGGGCCCCTCTGTGGCTCTTGGCCTTCGGAGCTGGGTAGCCATATGGGCTGTGGGTATCTTGTTAGAGCACTAGGCCTCTGCTTCAGCCACAAACTGCAGTTTACAGAGAGCCTGGGGGAACAGTTTTTTCCTCGCATTGCATATGCAGGCTTGGCTGAACGATCGGAGTTTTACCCTTCTCAGAAGCATTACAGGCATGTAATTGCTCTGTCAAAGGTGGAGGCAAAAACCTTGATGGACAAGGGGAAAGTAACCTCGTGTGTCACAGCAAACTGAGTTCCTGAAATGTCAGGTTTGGATTTGAAAATCTAATTTGAAATACTCACTTTGATGGCATATTCTGACCTACAGCTTGAGTTTGAAGCTTTATTAAACTTTCAGCCCTCTACCCTTTCTCATGCCATTCTCCAATAATGTTTCATATACTTACTGAGCATGATGGAAATAACAAATCTGAATTGCTGTATTCTGATACTTGAGAAGCTCAGGAATTGGATTTTGCACGCCAGTATTAATAGTGTGAAAAGTCTTTTCTTCATTTCCAAAAGTAAATATTTTTTCAGGAAAAAAAGCCTAATCTATTCAAATTGTTGCATTATTAAAAATAAAAGTCAAAAGACTGGCAGCAATTCAGGAAAAGTTAAAAGTGTTCCAGTTCCCATGGGATGTATTTCTCTTTTTGTATTCAGTGTTGTAACTGACCCCATCTTGCAGCGAAATGTAGCTTAAGTTTATTGCAGCTTCCTAAGCATTGATAACACTTTGGGTTGAGAAAATTATAAATAGGTTTTTAGATTGTGCTTTGCTCTCTACTTATACTTTGCTTAGAATTTTATAAGTTGTAAATTTGGTTAAAATTAAAACGAAGATGAGCTGTTAAGTGTATGATTTTAAGTTACTTGTTTGTTTCTAATGGCCAGACAGAGAAAGTGAAAAGGTCTTGCTCAGCCACTTGCCTGGAATGTGAGCAGCCCATTTTGGTGTGCTGGAAGTATTATGTATTCTTAAAGTAAAAATGGATCCATTCTTAGTTAGGTTCTGTTACTTTTTATCCTGAAACTCAAAATTAAGCTTCTTCAATCTTGGTTATTGGATTTGATGTTTACATTTGTGCTGCCTCGCTCCCCCTCCCAACCCCCCAGCTTTTTGGGCATATTTTTTCCCAAACTGCTGCTGTGGTAAGCATTACTGAAGTACTTATCAGTTGCATATTGGTGTACTGCCTGCGACAATAAAGGGGTCATTCCTTGGAAGGTGAGTGTCTGCCTGCCTAGCAAACTCTCATTGTTCTACACATTGCTAGAATTACTGTCCCATCTTTCCATTTTGTAAAGAGATAATCCCATTTCATTAAAATTAATACTTTGGAAAAAATGTGTCTCTCTAGCGAGGTTTGCATTTCAACGCTTGGTATGAATACCATAAAAATAATTTCCTGTGTCCAGCTGCCACTCTCCCTCTGTGAGAAGCAGTTCTTTGTTTGAAGGTTGTCAGATTACAGGACAGACACTTGCTTTTCTTTGGTTCCTCCTCAGCTGCTCCTAATAAGGGAACATTTTGCCAGTTGCCTGTTGCTAACACTAAAGAGAACCCTTGTTTTTCAGTGTGAGATGTGTTAGGCAACAAATATCTGATTCCAAATCTTGCAAGGAATTCTCATTACAAAGTTATTCCAGCATCACAAAGCTCATCATCCATATTGAGCAATTGTCATTAATACTGTTTTCTTCTCAGATTGTCTATTCTATATGAGAATAGGGATCTTATTCATGGATTGATGTTCATTGAATCTTGGATGGATATTGCTGTCACAGCACATTAAGGGGTGGGATTTAGACATGCAGCAGTTGTTTGCAAACCAGTGAGGAATCTGCCCTTGCTGTGGGTGTGACACGTGGTGTGTGGCATGGGAAATACTGTGAAGCTGGAGGTGTGTGCCTTGTCTTCCTTTTCTCAAATACAGTTTTTGAGAGACTTGGGGCATGTTAACTCCACACAAGGACTGTTAATTCAACTGGCGTCAAACTTCCTGGTCCTTTAATCTAGGTTCTACTTTTGAGGTATGTTTTAAAGAGAATCTCATCAACAGCTAGTATAATTTAATGTGTATTTTGCTCTGGAAACCCTTTTGTTTCAAGGAACATTATATTGATAGTAGTAGTTTATAACAGTTTGACAGCCTCTCATCAGGAGTGAAACTTTTGGTGCCAAATTTCAAAAACAGAATTCTCATCAGTTTTGTGTATTAAGCACTTTGGTAAACATAGTTCCAGAGACTGTTTCCTGCTTCAGGTGATCAAAGAGAATGCAGAGCTCTCCACTGATTGTTGTGGTTGTGATGAATTCCTGACCCATCCAACAGTGCAAAAAACTCTTCACAGTCTCTTGTGTGCAGAAACATCTACAAACGAGCTTCCTGATGGGATTAACTACACTGCTGACCACACTTCACATTTTCCTGAAATTAGTAGCCTAAGTGGACTGTAGTACTATATCTGCTTGATGGAGATGGGGCAGAAAAATATTTGGATAGTGTGTTAACAGAAGACTTAGTTGACTTCCAGTATTCTTCTTCTCAACCTTCAAAATTGAAAGCATTCTAATGTTCATTACTTTAAATTTAAACAAGTTAGAGAGCATTAGGAGAGATTCTGTCTGACAGTGGGACAGAAGTTTTAATCAGCTGTGGCTTTGATACTTTTGTTGTGTGAAAGCAAATAATGATGTATATCAATTTTCACACTTTTTTTGGTTTGGGCTAGAAGCTGGAAATTCCTTTTGAAAGAAGTTGTTTCTGAGGAGTGACGTCTACTTGATGGAGCAGAGTTGCAGCCAAACCAAATTATCAAAGGAGCTCAACCAATGCAGAATCTATTCTTTCTTTCAGCTGAAAAGCTAGTATTAGTTTTCTTTGTTTACTCCTTATTTCAGTGCCAGGTACTTCCAAGTTCACTGCATTTGGCATTAAAATAAAAGTTACACAGAACACCAAATGTTGACTTTCATTAATTTTTGTTGTAGAAATGGTCAGTGTGTCTTGCTGGCGGATGAAGCCTAAGAATGTTGTGTTTGGCATACTTGTACCTTTCATTTTTTTCCCTTCCCTGCAGAAAAAGTTGCTTTAAGAACTGCCCGTTAAATTGGAAATGACCTTACTTGCCTTCAGTTATAAATAGCAGTAAAAAGGAAGGGGATTTCCCTGCTGCCAAGCCCCATTCATGGCTTTCTATTTTGGTTAAAGCTATGTCTTACAATGAATGCACTGTGACTTCCAGCCCTCAGCGTGCTGCAACAAATGTACTTGCATTCCAAAAACTGTATACTTAAGGTCATGAGCAGGTAAAGTTGCTATGGTACATTTTTTTTTTTGGTTAGTGGAGTTAGAGGTGCCACAACATCTTCAAACAGTGCCCATGTGCTATTTTTTGTGCCTTGTGTGTTCCTTTGGGATCTGTTGAATCATGAGAAGCTGTTAATGGTGAAACACTACTGTGCCTGAAATTTGAAGAAATCTTGTGTATATGACAGCTTGAAAGAGCAAGCTGTTTTTTCTTTGTTCATATGGCTTTCTCCTAGAGGGCTATGGTTCTTGAACTGTTAGGGAAGCAAAGCACTTGAAATAAATGGCTTGATAATGTAGTCATGTTTTGACGTGTGTTCTTTCTTTAAGACCACATTTGAACATGTGGTCATGTTTTCAGCCATTTAGTTGCATATATTGTGTGTCTCACTAGCTGATCAGTTATCTTATTAAAATACATCTTTGGCCAAATGTAGGTTGGTACTGGTGTCCAGTTTACACCTCACTTCCAAGCCATACTGTTTATATCTTCAACTTTGCAATTCAGTAAGTGTGAATGTGTTGGGAAGAAGCATTCGATCATTTAAAATGTGATCGTGTGATTGATACTTGATCTTGCAAGCAGTGCCACTGGACAATAGGATTCCTAATTGAAAGGGTTCTGGTGGATTGTATGAAAAACCAACTCCTGTAATGCAGAGTAAAAAGCTCTGTATCTGTTAGGTGCAGGGCAGAATTAGTGATATACCATTATTTTGTACATCCCTATAACCTAGTTTTGAAGGGAGAATGAAGGCAGGCTTGGCCTCTGACTTCAAGTGCTAGTGAAACTGATTTGACATAAGTAGTAGTTCTATGTCATTTCCCAAAACAAAGCAACAAAACTGTGGGAGAAGGTAGAATTAGTTTGAAAAACATCATCTGTCATAGGCTCATGTCAATCCTTTTCCATCCTTTTGCTCATGTCAGACAAACTAAAACCAGATTTGTCTGGTTCAGCTTTTCTGTGATTGACACAAGTAGGTTATGAGTGGTGATTTTACTTGCATTTGTTCAGATTAAGAAGCAGCTACAATTGTGGCTTTTTTGGTGCTCAACAGTGGTCTTCAGTACGTGAAGGAAGCTGCTCAACTTCATCTGCTTCTCTCTGCAGAGCTATTCCTGTGCAGCCAAGGCTTTTGTTTACATGTACCATGCATAAATTGTATATTCCATCCTGTATGAAACTAAAGAAGACTCTGGAATGTGTGCCCATTGATAAGGTATCATTCTCTTGACAGAACATTAACTCCTGCGACAAGAATAGTTTTGGGGTAATTTAGAGCACCAGATTTAGAAGTATTAACCACCATCAGCTATTTCTTTTATTTTTGTTTTTGAAGGAAGCAGCAAAAGACCAGAATATCTGTATAAGTACCAGTCTGGGAAGATGTATGAAAGGTAATTAACTAGCTGAACTGCATGGTAATGAAACCAATTTTCTGTACTCCATCTAAGATGGCTCTAATGATTTTTGAGTGACCAGCTTATTGATATTCAGTACCTTGGCAATGTATTCTTGCTCTATGTAACTGTTTAAAATCTGGGTCTGAGCAGTTGTTTTTACTCAACACTGAAAGGACTTTGACATGCACAAACTGAAGCATCTTTTAATTCAACCCACATGTCATAGAAAAGAATCATAATTCTGTGCTGTTTACAGCCTGCTGCTGGTGTTTGAGTGCAGATTGATCACAAGTCCTTACTGTTCCCTGATCTGCGATGGGCACTACATACACAGAAGAAGGCATCTCGCAGTATTCTTTGTGGAATTTTGTAGCATAATACTACATTTTGTATCTTAACAATACAGAGATCATAGTTCCCATTTTGGGAACAGCTAGTCTTGTAAAAATTCCCCAAGAGTGCAGCGAGTTCACCCAGTGCTACAACAGTGCTGGCTGTGTTGTGTTCTCCAAAGTTCCCATCCAGTGGATTGCTGAAGTCTTACTGTTGCAGTGCTGAGACCTCAGAATTCAACCTGGTGTTTGATGTTTGAGGTATTATTTAATGAATATCTCTGACAACTCAGCAATACTTAAATAAAAGTGAGGTTGCTGGTGACAGCAGGCACAGGATCGTTCCAGTAAGGGCTTTAGATAAGATAGTTACCTAAGAATAGGTTACAGTGTAGGTTTGTTTTGAATCCCCAATTATTTCTGGCATGGTTCAGTTTTCTTAAATAAAATTAGCATTGCCCTTATCTGTAAACTCTTGAGATGAAATGCGTGAAAATAACTAGTACATGTTGATGAAATACTGCTTTTTACTGAGTCTTAAAACTGAAGGAAAGCTATTGATACACTCAATTTTTTTTTAAATCAGAGGGAAAAAAGCTAATATTTTACATTACTTAAAGTTTTGTATGTTACCCTCAGTAGGTGTAGAATAGTGAATTTTTATACCCTTCTGCATTGGAGGGCAGGTGCTCATGCTGGGAGTATGTGATGTCTTGAAATGTCCAGCTTTACTGCCTAGAAGAGCAACAGTGCTAAAGTAAATGGCAATGTCGGCTGCTATAGATTCAAGATCAACAAGTGACTTCATTTCCTAGATAACTTTTTTTTGTGAAAAGTTAAGCACTTGTAAATTAATGCTTGGAACCTCTACAACATATTGTAGTGGCTTGCTTGTTACTGAGGTTGGGTGTAATGAAACCAGTGAGGAATAAAGGGTAAGCTATGTATCTTGTGTATCTGCATGCATGTGTAGGGTTGCTTTTGTGTTTGCTTCACTGGATAACACCATCAGCAGCTGATGAGTTCTGCTTAAACACTGTAATTATTTTAACTTTGTGAGAATGTTGAAAGATTCAAGGAAAGTATTAAAAAAAGAAATATTATTTGCTAGACTCACGTGATGTGAATTCTAGTGATTTGAAAGGGAGATGAGATCCATGAAGAAGCACTTTAGTTGCAGAAGATGCATTTATTTTCAAATTAACATTTTAGCACCAATGTCCTAGCACTCGTGTAGACAGAAAGTGAAGTTTTTTGGGTTGTGATATTTTCTCCATTATTTGCTCTAGTGTAATTTCTTTGCTTAGTTTGCTGTGTGAAGTTTAGCCCAAATATGTCAATGCTGAACTGATGGGTTGCATGGGAACAAAATATGGGATTTTCAGAAATATGTAAAACTTGGCATTTCTTAAAGGTACTCTGTAATGGTTTGGCAAAAAGATTGTAGTTTTTGACAGCATGAGACTGTGGCCTTCAAGTTCATAGATGTCAGTGAGGACAAATGACTTTGGCATTTAAAGAGAAATTGGCTTCACAAACAATTAGAAGAGTCACCACTTGCAGCGTCACTGATTAGCTGTAGTGTTTTATCACAGATATCTTGAAAATTAAGATACTTGTCTACAAACAAGTGTTGGGTGATAGAAATAGTGACACTACAAATCTTAAAATTATCAACCAAGAGTTTCTTTCTTCTCCACACATCTTTAATATGAACTTTCTTGGAAGCATTGATCAAATGCTGAAGGTTTACCGTAGCTCATGTCTGTTTGGACAGCAGTTGCTGCTGTCAGGTCATTCCAGCTCAGCTCTGCAATTTGAGCTGCCCTAGTTTGTTATTAACTTTACTCTGAAGGGCTGAAATGTGGTTGCTTTGCTGCCACAAGTCAAGTTGTTCAGGTTTTTCTGTTATTTGGCTCGGTGTGTCTGTTATTTTGAAAAGCAATGTCATAACATGCTGTTTCTTTCATGAATCTCTTAGTTTAGGTAAAATACTGAAAGTGTTTTTCTCCTCACATGTATCCCCACAACAGTACTCTGATGTGAGTTAACATGTGAATCTTGCTTGCTGCTAGACTGTCCTGTAGACCTGTTCCATTATTCAGAGATCCCAGACTGGCAGGAAGGAACCAGTAAGTACAGTGGTATGGGGGAATATTTTACTGGCAGTTAATGCTCTACATACCTCAAAGCCAGGTAGCACCAGTCAGATATTGTGTGTGCTTTAAGAAACCTGGCAAAACAAGAGGCCAGTGCCAGCATTTATTTTATACTTAGCCTTTGGTGGTTACTGTATGCAGCTATCAGTAATCAGAGTTTAGGCGCTGCTGCCTTAGAACTGCATCCCTTAAAATATTAAATGTAAAAAAGAGCAGAAATTTCTCATAATAAAACATATCTTCTCCAGAGTCTTACCTTATTTTGGGGAGAATATTTGACTGTATAACCTTTAAAATTGTATCAACAGGAAGAGGAACACTATAAAGCATTCAAAATAACTGAATATGATCAGTTTTAATTTGGCAGTCTGGAGTTTGCTGTGAGGAACTTTTGTCTTTGACAGGACATGTATGTGTTGTTTCATCCCTTCTCAGTGTTCTTGGCATGTGAATTACTCACATGAGTTATTTGTATTGTGATACATGGTAAATACATAGAAAGATTTGTGTTGTGGTACATTTTGTTACAGTTGCTTAATTTGGAAACGAGTCTTGTCTTCCAAGCAGCATTCTTTCTAAATGCCCAGGGAGTGTCTTGTTAGGTGGCATTTCTGTCAGGAGACTACTATTTCTGCCCAGATTTCTGAGCTGGCTTCAGGAACTGGAGCACTGTAGCAGCTGATTTGATTTCCTCACTGATCTCATGATTAGCAAGTTCTGTTGCCTTTTTTTCCTGGTTCCCCTCTTGGCCACCTCTGTAGCTGGAGCTTTAGCAGGTGTGCTGAGAGGCCTTTCTGGTTTAGGCACATGCAGACTTGTAATCACCAGTGTGTGTTTTCTGTGATGAACACCTCTTATTTCAGACCACTGAGGCTGGGTCCATAATCAGCAGCCTCTGGGGACTAGCTGGGTGCCTTTGCTGCTTTGTGCTTTGTTTTGTTGTTGCAAAGTTGTGGATAAGACTGGGAATGTCATACTTGAACAACTGCTCTGGAGGAAATGGTATTACCTCTAAAGGAATGGAAAATGAAGAGAATGGTTAATGACATAAATGTTACAGCAAAAACAATGAAAAAGAAAAAAGTTGGGGTGTTTTTGAGCAGTTCCTTACGTTCTCCTTACTGGGAGTGCCATGATAAACACTGCATGGTATTCCAAACATCTGTCATGCTGCATTGATTGGGTTCTAAAGAAACATCTGAACTGAAAAAAACCTCCTTTTGTTGCCAGGGTTTCATACTGTCACAGTTCAGAAATGGGAAATTCTAGATTTTTTTTTTATCATTGCCTCAATTTACCTTGAGAGGAGGCAGAAACATGAAAACATGTCAGTCAAAATGTGATTCAAATGGAATGGGAAGCTGCACATCTCCCTTTGAGAGAATCTATTGATATCTTCAGTTATCTTGCTTCGAAAACTAAGGTTTCTTAGTCATGTGACAAGTGTTTGGACTTTTTAATTTTTTTTTTCTTTTTTAATGAAGATTGGCATGGTAACTGAGTTTCTCCAATATTTTGTTTGAGGCCATTTTTGGGCACAAGAATATTCAAGTGTAAATAGAATTAATTTTCTTCTCCCACTGGCATTCTTGTTTGCACTGGCATGGCTTTCTTCTGTCAATACAGTTGAGTCCTAGAGTTACATTTAGTTGTCTGAAGACTAAGTTGTTTGATACTGACTGGATTTTGAAGTGCAAACACTCAAACTTATATGGAATTTTCACCCCTAAAGATTTAGCTTTAAATCTTCAGGTGCTTACTGCCCTGCTGATACTTCTGTCTCATATTTGGGGCTGCTACTATGTATGCATCAATGGTCACAGCTATTGCAAGGAGGGTTTGCCTCTTCAGTTCTAGATTTGAAAACACTGAAAAGAAAAAAGGTATGTTTTACTTGCTTTGTTTACTTTCCTTATCTCACTATGTATGTATGTAGAGTAACTCTTAAAACCTCCTACATTAAGTTATTTAAATAGGCTTAATTATATGCTGGCTCTTCAGGAGGAGGAAGGAGTAATAAGTTGGCCTCTCCTACTGAGAGGGAAATGTTCAGCCTGAGGGACCCAAAAGTAGCCCATCTCCACTACATTGTTAGTCCAACAATAAAGCTACTGTTCAGGCAGAGCTTCCCGACTTACTCAGCTTTTTGGCTTGCCAGGACTGATCTTGGGCAACATTGAAGTTGCAACTGAAACATTCTTTGTCATAGGTAGGGCTCGTGCTGTGTCACCAGCCCCCCGGGGTTGCCCAAGTGTCCTTGACTTCTGTTCAGATTGAGTTCCAGGAAGTTTTGCCAGTGTGTTGCTGTTCAGCTTCTTCAAAAACCTACTGCAGCCCAGGTTATGTATTTGTGTCCTGATGCCAAGCACAGTTTGTTGCAAATAGGGTTGGTGACTGGATGTTACAGCTGTAAAATATGCAACTTTTAGTTTAATATTTTTGTGCTGATGGAGCCCACAGTTCAAAGATGATTCTAAAGGTTCTTTTTGTAAGAAAGAACTGCTCACAAGATAATGTAATCCCAGATGCAGGGCCAGTTTAAACAGCAGAATAAAGAAAAGCTCAATACTATGAGTTTTAGAAAGTTGTGTCAATCCATATTTAAGGAAATGTAGAGCTTATAGGAAATTGGTGCTGACTGTAAAGCAGCTAAAGGGGTGTTCCTTTGCCTTTTCTGGCAGTAGGGAAAGACCCCTTGGAACAGGCCTTGAAATATTTGTCCTAGTTAAAGCTAAGGCATTATTCTTGTTTTAGTATTTAAAAAGTTACAGTTAAATCAGGTATAAAATGGTGTGCATTTTAACTAAACTCTGTGCACACTGGTTCACATTATCTGAACCTTCTAGACAGTAGGAGGGCCTTTAGTACCTGTCCACATTTTAGTAGAATTCTTATTCCTGTTTCTGTTATTCTGTTATTCTGGAGTTGTCTACCTCTCTGCTTTTTCCCTTAAATGTTTTGTGCGTTGTTCTTAAAGAAAAACAATCCAGTTTGTATTACTTTGAAAATTATATTGAACTTAAGTGATACTTGGTAATCAGGGCATATCTTATCAGTCAACTCTATTACATCTGGAGAATTCTCCAATGTTTTCTGAGATCTGGCTTATGGAGAAGCACTCTTTTCTACTTCTTAGGAAACAGGCTAAGAGAATTTCAGTTTAAATATTCTATTGTACCAAATGTTTTTTCCTTGTATATGCTTTCCATACTTCAAATAAATAGATAAGCAGTTCTGGCCAGTTAATTTCAGGATGTGTCAGAAGCTGTTATATTCATATGTCAATGGATGAGAAGTTATATTTTAAAAATCTAGAAAGAAATATTGAGCTTAAAAATATCTGCTTTGACCAAGTTAAATAAATGGACAAGATGCATTTAACAACTAAGGAGAGACAGAAGGAAAGCTTAAACATTTTAGGGGCAATAAAATAATAAAATCCAAGAGTCTGAGGAGTCAGCAAGTATGCTGGGACTATAGAACCAAATCATGATACATAGTATGGAGTGAAAAATCTGGTTTTATATTGTCAGTGCTTATATTATCATTACAACACAGTTCTTTCCCTGGAATTTGAACTGTATAGGAATCAGCAATGCAGCTAAAAGAAGGAAACTTAGAACAGCTTCCCATATTCCAGTGGTCATTGACTGATATTTGAAATAGTTGAAAGGAATTACACACATCTATGATTTGCAGAGTCCTTTCATCAAGGGTCCTTTAAAGAAAGATCTTATTTAAATAAGAGATGGGAACAGAGTTAAATTTGTTCTTTTTTAAATTGAAGTGCTCAGCTTTATAGAAAAAAACTTCTACCTGAAATTATGTAAGATGAAGAACATATTAGTGGAGTATAATACTCAGGACTAAATTAAAAGATTTCCAAGAAATGGGAGTGCCTTATGCATATTCCCTTTTCGCTTGCAGAACCAACTTTGCCATGTGTAAAAGAGCTCTGGAGCAGGAGCTGTTTTGCCCCTTTTGTCACCTGCAGCTTTGATTGCTGTCCCAGAACTGGGTTCTCAGCCTTCTGCAAGGTCAGTGACGTGTGCCTTTGTGTGAGGCAGCAACTCAAGAGGGCAAAAGCTGTGGAAACTTGCTCTGCAGCCTAGGATTTTTTCCATATTTCTGCAACAGTTCTTTGATGGGTGGGAACTTTATAAACAGCTGCTGTGATCGGATCCTTAAAAGGTCTTGGGAAACTTTTAGAAAACTCTTAACCTAGAACAGACTGTGCATTGTAGCCATGGATGTTGTTGGTCATCCAAAAATGCTTTCCTTGCCTGGGTAAACAAGCTAGTATATACTTTTACAAGGTTCTTGCAAGAAAGCTCAATGTAAACTGAGGAATAGATTGCTTTTGTTTACTTGGAATCTTCATTTGATTTTGCAGTTGGGATTTAAAAATGCTACCACCTCAAAAATCCAGTATGCAGTTTAATAAGGAATTATGCAAAACAAAGAAAGTTTCCTGTTAAGCAATTATGTGTGCAGGTGTTGTGTGATGAGTTTTTTATTTGAATTGTTTTGCTTTCACTAAGTGATTAGATATCTTTCATTTTGAAGTGGACTACAAAATACTAGACTGAATTTTAATTGCATATCTGGACCTAAGAGGGGCTAGTTCCAGAAGGTGCTTTTATCACTGGGATGTACACTGGCATCCTGTTTGTCTTTATTCTGTGATACTCTTGCCAGAATATCTGAAGCAAAATTCCTTCTGTCCTACTTTTGCTTGGGAGCTGAGGAGATCTGTTTTAGGTGGCAACAGTAAAAGAAGTGTTGGTTTACTAGAGAAAGGTAAATAGGTCATACAGTGATGATGTTACTTGGAGTGTGGGGCCAAAAAATCTGTGGAGCAATAGGCCACAAAGCTTGTTGAATTACAGACTGGAGAGAAGCAAATGGTCACTACTGTAAACTGAGTTTCTCTGGAAAATATCCTTCAGTACAGAACACAGTGAAGATCTTGCTATAACTTCCTACTGGCCACACATTTCCTTGTTCCACGTGCCATATGCCCTGGCTTCTGTGTTTCTGTTGCATGGCTGTTAGCACATGTCTCTGTACTTGGCATCTTCAGCAAAAGATCAGAGTGAGTTAACTCCAGTTATACATGGATTCCATGGGAAATGGTAGTACAGGCTAGGGTACTCTCTTGGGCGTTTAGGTGTTTGTGAAGTGCTTCAAGTTATGCTGCTGTTGTCTTTGACTGGGTCAAATGATTTGAAGTTCACATGAGCAGTGTCAGCAGGGTAACATATGCTCATTTAGGAGGTGGTCAGGGAAGTAAATTTTTAAAATAATTTAAAAAAATTAGTGCCATGGAAACTCAATATATACAATTTCTGACAAGTGAATTTTACATTGATTGCGTAAAAATTCTGTAATCAAATTTCACTGACTGTAGCACTTCTCCCAGTGTTTCTACAACTTGAGCTTTGATGTTATGCTTGGGTTACTTTTAGGGTAACTGGTGTGGTGATGTATGTATGAAGTTAAATCTGTAAAGGTCTGTTGGACTGAAGGTCCAGCACTGGTGCTTGGCTGTCAGTGGTTGAGCTGAATGAGGAAAAGTAGGAAGAAATAAGTGTCTGCAGCTGTTTTTCCTTATTAGAAGTGCTGAGGGATCTAATTCAGTCTTCACCAGATAGAAAACTCAGTAGGATTTACATTCACTCTGTTTACATTCAGTGAGAGGCGGCTCCTTGGTTTTTGACTGTTCACTTTGACTCTTTCAAACCATCTGGGGATTTTACTCAGACTCTCTCTTCCTCCAGGGAATGTGGTTAAAAGAAAGGTGTCTGCAAACTGGTCAGTACAGATTTGTCACTGTCAAGTTGTATCTGAATCTTGATCTCATTATTGTGTACTTCTGTTTAGTTTCATAGGAGTTCAGCCATCTTTCCATTTGTGCAGAGGAAAAGAGACCAAAACAAACCCTGCATTTTCATTGCAGTTGTTGCTGCTCTAACGTAAAATTCTTTGACTGCTGAAGTCCCTACTTGGATCATCTTTGAACAAGAATTTTGTTTGAGATAAAGTGAGTTAACTGGAAGGAGAGTTGTTGGGGTGTCTCAGTCTTCATTTGATGCTTTAATTTTTTTAATGCTGCAGCAACCTCTTTTTCTATAAACCACCACAACTGTTGTGGTCCTGGCTGTTTCCTTCAGTGTCTGCTATTGCTTCCATGTTTAGCACACTTAACTTGTTCATCACCTGCATGCTGTCAGCTTTCTCTTTTTTGGCAACCTGAATTTCCTGACTTGGCTTTTTGCCTGCTTGCTGCAGAAGGCTCCTAAGGGAACAGTGTCAGAAAGGTCAAGCTTCCTTAATAGGACAATTCTGTCACTTCTTGTTACTTAAAGTAATTGTTTTCTCTTTTCTATTTTCTATAAATAGTAAATAATTTTCTATACCCAGTGTAATTTTTTCAGTTGTTACTTAGAGTTGGTAGTAATGAAAGGCGTCATGCTTGTGGTTGAGGTCAGTTTTTTGGTTAGGAGTTAAACACAGTTAGGATCTGCTTAAAACTGCTAATATTCGTTAGGTACAAGTGAGGGGCTATATTTCTTCCCATTGCATCTGAGTGAGGTTGGCTCAACTGAAAATCTCAGCTCTGAGCATGGGTCAGCAAATGGGTGACTTTAATACTAAAAACTGGATGAGGGCTCTGGTGATAAGGCAGCAAAAACTGTAATTCTGCAGTGGATTGACTTGCATAAGGCAATTATTTGAAGAGCCACAAATGGTGGTTTCCCAGGTGTTCAGGCTCCTGCAATTGTGCGTCTCAAGCTTCTTATCATCAAATGTAAATGCCACAGACAGTTTCGTCATAAGCACTAAATGGAATGAGAAATTGCCGCCAAACCCGTCTCTTTATATTCCCCTTCAGCCTGCTGTTTTCTACCCTCTGTTCTTCAGGTTGCACAGTCTTTACTGGTCCTTTTAAAGGCTGTATATTTGCTTTGGAAAGGGCACTGTTATTCCTCTCCATATCCAGAGAATGGAGGCAGCTGAAGCAATCTCAGGCTATTGAGCACCTATGAAAGGCTGTGAAAGATTTCATAGCTTGGCTCTACAAATGAAATACTCAGTTCTAGTCCTCTTCCTTTGTGGTTTGTGTGGTTAGTTGCCCTTTGAAGGGTAAAGGGTTTGGAAACCGCAGTGCTTTGCTGTGATCTGGGCCTTATTGAGAGTGTGGTGGCCCTGTCTGGTGGGGAAAGGGTCTTCTCCCCTTAGAGGGAGAGCAATCAATCTCTTCCATCTTCAGCTGAGGAATAAGTACAGGCACCTTTGAAGGCTAAAAAGTGTGACAAACAAGATGTCCAACTTCTCCCTTGTAATGCCTGAGTTTAGATCTCTATAAGGCTTGACCTAGTCCACAGGAGCTTTCCATCAGGACTTTCATGTTTACTCCTAACAGTTCTCTTGAACACATGCATTGCCTTTTAGACTTAAATAGTGTAATTTGAGATGAGAGCAGTATATCAGCAGCTAAATATATCCTTACAGCAGAGCCCAGAAGTCCAGCATTCAGAATCTTGTTTGCAAAAATAAGGAGGACTGATATTTTTTATAACTGTGCCATGTAAAGTTACTTTTTGTGTGGTAGTGTAATTTAATTTTAATTTATTTGTACATTCTCCTGAAATACTGTTAGGCGTATAGGAGCTGGTAGGATGAAGTTAATGTGAAGCAAATCAATTTAGGCTAAATAGGAATGTTTCGTTTGTGGAGACTATGGATTTGCTTAAGTAGCAAGGTGTCGGAGTGTAAGTTGTAGGCTGTCATAATTGTCATGTAATGCCATTAGACACACAAGATGAAAAAATAATCTATTCCATTTGATGGCAGAAATGGTTGAAATTGTACTGAATTGTCCATAGTGGAATGTGTTAATTGAATGTTAATGGAGAAATGCATGTTCGGTGAAGATTTCTGTATAATTATGGCATGAAATTTTACATGCTATTTAAGCAGTTAAATTTTGTCTTAAGAAATGTGGCATAGAGTAGAAATAATGACATAAGAAGCCTTAAGTGGCTGCATTTCATACATTTTATAGTACATAAATGCGGAAATGAAAGACACTAATGTTTGGCCTCTGTTCTTTGTTGACGTTTTAACTGTTAACTTTCTACAGTTGAACTGGTGTTGTATTCCAGAGGTAGGAAAACTACCTAATGTAGGGGGATTTTGCTGTTTTTAAACCATAGCAGTTTTCATGTGGGATTCTCCTGACTGAGCACATTACAGGTAGTGAGGAGAGAACACAGCCAGAGAGAAGGAGGCAGCTTTGCAAGCTGGGTTCTGCAGATGAAGCCTGTCAGGGAGCGCAGCAGGAGCGTAAATGACCTTCAGTGGTGGGACAGCAAGCTCTGCACTTGATTGGATTTTTCTGCATTGCAGATGCTCTTAGATACGTTGGTTGCAAACTAATGTTCCAAAAATGGACTTGGCTGTCAGGCCTTTTTCTAGATAGTTCTACTCAAGTTACGAATGTTTATAAGAAATTGTGGGCAGACGTGAGAAATGATGTCAGCTCTGTGAGGCAGCAAATAGAAAGGGAACAGGATGCCAGCTTCCTTTTATGACAAGTGTAAGTTGGTTTTGATCTTCCACTCAATAAATAAATAATTTTGAATAAAGCTATTTGTAGTCAAGGTTGTTTATCAGGTAGGCTAGAAATGATGAAGATAAACAGTTGAATCTTGCTAAGAACACTTTAAAAATTAGATTTCACTGACTGAGGACAACTGCAGGTAGTAAACAGGTGTCAGATTTGGAAATCTCTCCATATGGAGAGCCTGGTGTAAATCAGTTGCCTCTTTTTTTACTGGTTGTTCATATTGTTTGAAAGTACTGTGTTTTCTGAGAATGCTAGGAAAGAATCAGTGATCTTTGCTTCATTAACTCTAAGCTCATCCACTTTTCAGGACCTTTTGCCTTTCCAGAAACTCTGTGCATGCAACTGAGGTTTTATTTCATGACCTTCTAGTGTTTGCCTGTCTTTTCATCATACTCACAACTGTGTCAGTGTTGTCCAGGTTTAGAATCTGTTTAACTTTTCCTTAGCGTGCCCAAAGTGCTCTCTTGGATAGTAGTGCCAAAAAATGTACATATTCATCTTTTTCTGGTTCATTCTGTAAATTCCATTTCTATGGGCTCATCTTAGATTGGATCAAGCAAGCCAATGGAAAGCCTTGTAAGAAACAGCCCATGCCAGAGTGTCAGAAGTGATTTAATTGTGACTTTAAACAGCATAGCTGTCAAATTGCCTGAAATTATATGAAAAAGCTCTAACAAAGCATGCATAGCATATTAAAAGGTATTAATCTTGGCTAGAGCACACCAGTGGTTTTTTTTCCCCCTTCTCTAAATGAAAACATTTCCAGAAATACTTGTACTGGAGTAGAAAAATGCAGCTAACAGTGCAGGGCTGTAGTATAGTTGGGGTGGCATTCTGATGCCCCTTTCTTGCCCACTGTGGGCCAAGCTAAATCAGCTGATTTACCCATTAGCTCTGAGTGTGCACATGCTCTGCTCCACCTTGCACCAGAATTAAGCTGCTAAGTGAAGAACACTTTATATACTGGGCAAAAGTACCCATTTTTTTCAGAAGTATTTTTGTAAGAAAGAATTAACTTTCACTACAGTTTGACTTAATAAATGCACCCCCCTGACCTTGAACAAACAGCAAAACAACCCTTGCAAGCAGTTTTTCAACAGAGAACTCCATAAGTCAGTCTTTATTCTAATCTAACATTGTACATTCCTTAGAAATAAATTTTAGAGCAATACTAGGATATCTGGATGTCTAGACAAAGAATTCAAATTTCTGTTTATCTTTAGCAGGTATCAAATAACACAGTAAGTAACTATCTTGGAATCACTACTTCTAGTTCTTAAAATTTAGTTTTGTTTGGAAATTTGGCTACTTATTGGTGAACATTCTGATGTGTCTTGGTTATGGAAAAGGTAGAAAAACAACTATTCTGAATATCAAAATATTCAAATTTACAGCTTGTGTGGGAAGGCAAATTCCTTGGGAGACTGAATCGTGTAGTCCCCTGAACTTTTCTGGAAACTGTCTCATTATTGGAAGTTTCTTGTTGTGTGAATATTTAATTTGGAGCAGAGACCTTTGAAAATTTAGGTTTTATACTTCCTAATCACAGAAACACAGATTTTTTTTTTTTCCTCTGGGCCAAATTCAAGTATTGTGTTAGTTCATATCACCCCACTGCAGTGTATTGGAATAAGGTCACAGCTGGAATTTGACCATGTGGCTGAAACGTGCTTTGCTTGTTGACAATGTCTTCTCATTCTCAAGCTCATATTGCTGTGTACAATGCTTTGTGTGAAATAAAGCCCTGGAATTACAGTGGAAGTTTGTTCTGGACAACTGGATTAAAGCAGGGTTTTTGCAGCCACAAAGGAAGATGTGAAGGTACAATGGCACTTCCTAAGTTTTTACTGGTGTCACTTCTAGCATTCAGCTGCATTGTGCAGTAGGGAGAATTGCGTGGTTGCACATGTGGTGTCTTCAAAGGGTGGTTTAGGACTTTGGCATCTCTGCTGCAATTGTCACTTTTAAAGGCTGACAGCTTACTCTAGAGTCCTCAGAGAGGTGACTGCACTCATGAAAATAGTGAAAATGGACCACGTGACAGAAACAACTGCTTGTGTTTTGGACCAGTGGGAAAGCTGGGAGTGCTTGTAAAATCCCTGTGGAGAATGAGAGATGCCTTGGAAAATGTCCTGAAACGTGGTTGTTTCAAAGGAGTGCCTGGTAGGGGGAATTGGAAAGCTGTTGTGGAGCAGTTGCTGCTGGAAATGAAAGTTAAAGGCACAGATGCTCCTTTGCAACTTGAAGAAACTTGGAGAAACTTGGCTTCAAGTAGAGGGCACAGAAGTCTCTGGGAGAATTATAAACTACCCTTTGACCTTGAAAAAAGCTACAGTGTTATTGTGAAGGTGCATTTGGCACCTTTGTGGTGAAAACCCCCCAAATTGCCAAGGTCCTGGTTGTTTTTACAACAGTTGTTAGCTGCTCTCTTTGCAGCTACTTCCCTCTCTGAAATGTTTTACAATATTTTTATTGTCTCAGAACTGTAACCATTGGGCAGGCGAGCATGGCTAGGTGTCCCTTTCTTCCCTGAAGCCTGATTTCTCTGAAGGTTTTGTGCAGCAATGACCTGTCAGTTCAACTGAACCACAGATGTCAAAACAGAAGGGTCTTCAGACATGTCCTTGCAAATACAGCTATTTGTTTGTTTTTTATGTTAGCTTGATTTTGTTGTAAATTTTGATTTTGTTGTTTTAGAAGTCTGCTCTGTGATAGTTGTACAGCAGCCTTATACACACTTCCTATGTATGGAGGCATTTCCTCTCAACTCTTGTTTCATGTGTCAGTGTTACTTACCAGATAACTTTTTTTTGTCTTGCCATTTGTTGAATGTTTTCTCTGCTGCCTGTGCTACAAACAGGTTAGGATTGTTAATGTTATACATATCTATATGTCTAGGGAAACTTATTGAAGAAAGAAAGGAAAAAACCTTCACTTCTATTTTTTTCCCCATCTCTTTTTCCCTGCTTTCCCTGTGACTAGAATTTCAGTATCGTAATTTAATTGGAGTAATTCAGTCACTTCAGGCACGTGTGTTCTTTGGGCAGAAGGCATAAAAACTGAGGTACAGACAGTCCATTATAAGGTTTTTTACTTCCCCAGCCATCTGGTTGTTGTGTAAAAGTCTCTTCTGCCACCTGAATTTTTTTAAGCCTTCATTACTGGGTCCATGCGCCTGCAGACTTATACAATCAGAGGTTAATACTATCCACCCTCACAGATTTCTGTGCAGTTGCAAAGATATGAGGAGGCAGAAACAGTGCCAGAATAGATGAGCCTTTCTCAAATGCACTGGCCAAGTTCTAGGTGATTGTGGAGATTTGTTCAGATTTAAGATACTGTATCCTTGGTCTTTTCCCTGAGAGGGAACCTCCCACCTCCAGCAATTCAGGAATATTTCAGAAGAATTTGATACTGTGGAATTGAGTATTTTACATTGCTAAAACTTTGTTCCTCTACCTATTGTGTGTGTTTCTTGAAGCTACACTAATGCATTTAGTCTTCTGTTTCATCCTAGAGTGGTACTTCTAAATACAAGACTTGATCTGTCATCTTCCATGCCTTCAGACTGATGTGTCCCTTTTTGCATTCTTAGCAAGAAAAATGTTTCCTCTGTAAATATTTGCCAGTTGCAAGTTCAGGGCAACGTGCCAAGTGGCGAATATGTCAACCAGAAGTGTGCTGCTCCCCACACCAGTCCAAAAAGAGTGTTTGGCATGGACGTCCTTGGCAGAATTGCTTCCAAAAGCTTGTTGTCCATCTGCTCGTACAATGAAGTGCTGTCCAAGGAGCCAGTAACACACAGTTGTAGGAGACTTAAGTGTTAATCATTCATGAGAGCTACTGGAGTGAAAGTCAATCCAGAAAACAACTCTGAGTTGGGCTGCTCTGAATTTTCAGGCAAGTCAGAAGCTTTACTTCTAAAATGCACTATGACAGAATTGCAATCTTATCACATAAAGCATAAAGAGAGGCACTTAAAAGTTATGATAAAACACATTTAATATCTAAGCCACAGATTTAGAAACAGGGCAATAAAGATGCAAGCTGAATTCAAGTATTTCCACTCACCCTGTTGACCTGTTAAATGCTACCTACCAAGGTACAGTTGGATTATTTTACCACTTTTCATGCACATGCTCACTTGCTCTGTTCATCCAAAATGGTTTACGTTTAATGTCGTGCTAATCATTTACTTAATGTTGGTTCATACGTTCCTGTGGTCTGTGACCAAAATGAGTGTTACTGAGCAGGTATTTTATTTGTTGCATTCAACAATCACTTGTATTCCTGGTAGATTCTTGTATTTTAATTTTAAGATCCATGCCTTCTGACAGCAAAAGCTTTCTGGACAGAGGTTTCAGACTTTTTTCATCTCTGATTAGTGCCTGTTCTCTGATTGCTGGGTTCAAGCTTTGCCTCAGCTGTTGTATTACGGGACCTCCAGATCTGAATGCTGCACATCAGCTTCATTTATCATTAACTGCAGTGGACCTGTGTTGGCTGTTGCTCTTCTCATGTGACATAATTCGCGTGTCTGCGACACTGAGGTCAGTTGTCACCTATGTGCTAACTTGATCCAATAAAACCATTAAATGCAGAATTGGACCCGGGTCATGATTATCAAATTTTGCTTTTAGTGCAAATTCTGAACGTAGTACTTTGGATTTTTGGCAGAGAATGGGAAAAAGGTTAGGGAGTGTTGTATGCAGTAACTCAAGGTCCCCAAACTTTGCTACATAATTTCAAGTAGCCTGCACTGTAAGTTTAGGGTTCATTCATCTTCCTCATTAAGTGTGCTTTTCTGCCTAGAAGTTGAATATGGCCTTTGTATGCTTGGAGAATTAATACACAGGAAATTAATACACATGTCTTTTCTGAAGTGAGACTTTGGGATGGAAACCAGAGAGATTTTAGCAGAGCTGTTAAGACAACTCAGCTGAGTTATAACAGTAATTTCTCCTTTCAAAATCTGGAAGCAATAAACACTTCAGATGTGCTTTTCTAATGCAGTGGAATCAGTCCCTTGGGCAGACATTGTACAAAAAAACTTTTGGAATTAACTTTGAATATCAACTGTATGTTATTGTGGAAATACTGAAATGCAATATGCAGACTGGAGATAAGAATGCAGTGTTTTACCTCTTCCTTTCTAAAGCCTTAAGTCTGTGCAGACTGATGTTACAGTGTTTCAAAAAGACCAGATAGGAAAATTGCTTGATTTACTTGGGTTTTTTGGCTTCAACTCCGGGACAATGAATGGAAAATCAGTGAAAATACATTTTTCTGGGATCTCTATTATTCAAAGTGTTAAAAGTCAGTTCATTCTTCCATACAAAGTTTTTTGTGTTGCTGACATGCTGACAATGTGGAGTAGTTCCGTGGTAGGGTTTTTTGCATTTGGTTGGGGGGGATTGGTTTTTATTTTTAAGCTGTGAAATCCTGCAGCTGTACAGGGCAACCATTTTAACTGCACTTCTCAGTAGTAGGTAAAGGGCATTGTCTCCATCTGCAGCCACAGTGTTGCAGATCTACAATCACCTTAAACAAATGAAACCAGCTCTGAGTGACTGAGATCGTTGAGTACTTGAAGTTTTTTGTAGTATTTAAGTAGCTTAGTTGACATCAAAGGCAAACAATGCTTTCTCTTTAGCAGATTGCCTCAGGGTGACCTGATTTAACTTTCTTCACAGATTATGGGAGTCTGGGCTGGTGTGTGGAGGAAGCTTACAGGAGGTAACTTCAAGGTGAACCACAGTGAGGCAGGAGATTTGAAATGGAAGCAGCTCCAGTATGAGGGTGATTGGAAAGGACATTACTTGGGGTTTGACAATCTGTGTACACAATTGTCTGGCTTGGTTCAAGCCCATATCAGTGCACAAGTGTGATGGAGATTTGCTTGCTCCTTATTGAAGGATATGTGGGAATGTATAGGAATCCTATATTGAATAAATACAAAATATTTTTATAAATATTTATACCCTCTTGATCTAAGATGTCCACATATCTAGAAGTAGGAGAAGCATCTTGAAAAGCATTGTTTTGTGTTGTCTAACAAAACTCAGGCACTCTCTCATTCCAGAAATGTGTGCTTGGAAAGCTCAGTCTGTCAAGAGAAGGCATCTCTCCTTCATTTACTGGAAGGGGGGAAGTGAGAAGGATGTTGAGCTTCTCATATTGTTGATTTCAATTAAGAGTATTTACAGCATGTATTTCTTAGGTATGTGTTTTCCAGCATTGCTTCTCCTTCTTCCCCCACTTAAATAGCCCTTCCAGACAGTGTTGTCCCATAGGACGCAGTAAGTGCTGTTCATCCTGTCTGTGAACACTGTAAAGCATCATTTTTGTTCTTTAGGGGACTTGAAGGGAAGTAATTAAAATGACAGGAAGTGCTTGGGACTGAAAGATTTATGTCTGTGGGAAGATCTTATGAAATTCAAAGCGTATTCTAATCAGAAAGAATTGATTTGGCAACTGCATAGTTAAAGAAGTGCTGTTTCTTTCTGAAATATTAATTTAATATCTTCCAAGGCAAATCAGGCAGAAATAGAACTGCTTTATGCATTTCTGTTATAGTGAACAGCAGTAATGTGTACACTCTGTAAACATACTAAATTCTCAGTCACTGAGGAGCACTAATAAGTAGCAATGATTAAAGCTGCCTTTTAAATTCCCCCTCCCACAGTCACATCAAAAGACATGTACCTCCTTCAAGAAGTAAATGCAGGAGGTAGACACTCGGCTTCTTCATCCGTTTGATGTGTCTTCACTCGCTTGCACAAATGGCTGTTATTTGGAGAGGGAAGTGTGTTGAAAGTAGTTTAGAAATCATGGTTAATGTTGAAATCCTTATAGGAGGCTTGATACCAAGTCAATGGTACTGGGAACATGAGCTTCAAGCATACAAGAAAATCAGCAAATAGTGCCTTGGCCTTCACTTCCCCCAGAAATGATTTATTGGATGTTCTCCACATTTTCTAGTGTTCTGAAGTTGTGTCTTTTCCCAAGTGCTGATGGTGCTTTCAATTCAGGGTGTGCCTTGGGGTGTATATATGCGATAGACTTCCTCCTGTTGGAAACTTCTCACCTTGACTGTGTTGAAAATGCTGAGTGTGCTGATAAGATGGAATGTGGAGAACACCTAGCTAAGGTCATGATGGGCTCTGCAAGAAGGTTGTGTGTGCTTGCACGTCTAAAGTAACAACATATATTCACGTGTGTGTGTGTGTGTGTATGTATGTAGAGTTGGCCCAGAATCACTTCCCCCCACATCTCAGTGTAGTTGCATTTTGTTTGGTTACCAGGTTTCATTCTCAGGAGGTCTAGGACTGGTAGTGTGTGTTTGTTTGTTTGTTTGTTTGTAGATTCTCTGTAATGGAGACTGGCCTGATCTGTCAAAGGTTTGTCAGTGTGCTAACAGCAAGTAATTTAAATTTGTTTTGTATCATTCTGGTTTGAGTTCAAAATATTTTCTTACTCCATACATCTTAAATTTATATGCTAAAATGAACTTTAGATATTTAGTGTATTTGTGATTCAGTCTGTTTCCTTGCTGGGATAGTTAATGTGTTGCCTAAATTAAGTGTTTAACAACTTGATGTGAAGATAAGGAAATTTTACAAACCACTGCTCTTTAAAAATAATCTCTTCAGTCTACTGAAGTAATGAGAATAATGTGAAAATGGAAACCCCAAGTTTTAGGTCTGTTGAAGCTGAGTTCCAACGCTTTATATCTGAACTCTCTGAACCATTACTATACTAACCCTTTGGATGAAAACACAGAGCAGCTCAGCTTTTGAGGAGTATGTTTGGAAAATTGGCAAACTTCCTGTAAATCATGCCAAAGAAGTAAATTGTATGTTTTGTCTGCTACAGTGTGAGTGGGCCATAGTTCTGTTGTGAACAGATTTAGGTGGCAAACTTTGTTAACTGCAGACAGCTTGAGCATTACACCTTTGGAATGGCAGGTGCCCTGTCTTGGTAACGCGCTCTGAAGAAATTGCACCAACAGCAAAAACCTGGTGCTGTTTTGTTCTGGGGTTGATTTTTTTTCTTCTCTCTTTACCTGCCCACTGAAAGATTACTTTTATTATTTTATTGCCTCTTCATGTACTAGCCCTGGACATGAAATCTCAGCTCCTAACAGCCATATCACCAATGACTTTATTTGCAGGTATTTAGGCAGAAGTGGATGATGAATTGCATGTCATCATTCAAGGTGGAAGTGTTCACATTACAGACAGTCTCACTGGGGATTGGGAACACAGGCTGTTTTGTCCTGGATTGATAAGCCTTTTGGGATAAGTAGTTTGAAGTGAAATGTCAGCCTATTGTAGAATATTGAGGAGAAATGTTTGAGGCCTAAGTGATTCATGACTTAAATAAAAAGTGCAAGTTCCCATATTGTTTTTACAGTACTTGCTTATGACAGCTGAATTCACACTTTTTCATAAAGATCATGCAAAATACACTATTTTTTATTTATATTGCCGTAGGGGGGCAGAAACTCAACACGTGCCACTGAACCAGTGAATCTTTGCATTAGATTGCCGAATAACTGGTTCTGTAATGTATGGCACCATAAATGGATGAGAAATCTGATGAATTTTGATCTGGGTGCAAGTACGTTGGATATTCGGAGCGTACAGCACCATAGCATGGGAAGAAAATAGGCCTGTGCTGAGGAATTTCTGATATGTGGGGTTGTGTTCACTGCTCAGGTGTTGGTATCCAGCAGAGCACTGCAGCTGTTCTAAGGCAAGCTACACTTGCTGTTCTTATAGGGGTTAGGCTTAGCATCTTGTTTACATTTGTTAAACTGCTTGCAGACTGTTTGGAAATAAAGGATAACAGTAACATAGATTCCAAATTGTAAAATGTTAGAAACTGCAGTTAGTGCGAATGGTACCTTGGTGAGGAAAGTGCCATGTACTCATTTTTGGGGACCTGTTGTTTTGCATCTTTACCTGTCATTTTAAATTACTATATATTGTATTACACAGTTGTAAATTATGTATGTAATTCTACTTTTAAAAGACTATATTCGAAGCTCAATTCTACAGCCAGAGGTTTTAGAATAAATGAAGAGCCATTGATGATGGCTGTAGTTAACTCCTCACAGACAGTGCGAGTCTGGCATACGTAACAGTGGCTGGTACTTTAATTGTGTGGCCACCTCCTGCAGTGGTGTTGGCAGGGTGAAGGTCACTCATGACAGGAGGATGGGTGGGTTTGACATGTGGCACCTTCCAGTGTATGAGTTCCTAGGAGGGCAGGAAGGCCTGGCTGCCTTGTGCTTCACATCATTCCTGTGCAGTCAAGTCAAACTTAACTGCCTCTCCTCAGAGGAGAGGCCTTTCCATTTGATGCCAACAAGACAAACTGGTCTGGGCAAACACGTTTTAAAGAACTTACTAAGGGTGACTGAATGTCAATAATTGCTGTAGCTTTTCCTGTAGTAGTAGCCCTAATAAAAGTTGTACTAATAAAAAGATTGAAAAACTACCATTTAATTTTAACCAAAATAGGAGTACAACTTACTTTAAACAAGATTTTGTCTTTCTCCTAGACAACAAAATTGGAACCTTTTTCTTTTTAAATTTACTTAGAGGGGAAGCTGGAGTTCAGAATAAAGTCTGAACAATAACTGCTCCTTTGTGAAAAACTTTTGACTGCTCTTAAAGAGCTCTGAACAGCAGGCAAGTAATATTTGCTTTACAAAAAGTTCATATTCATGAAAACAGATGGACATTAATCACAGAAAGTTGGGTCAGCAGCATAATGTAAGAGATTAAATTTACATAATTTTGAAACTTAATTTGAGTGTAGTTGAGTTTAAATGATCACAACAGATACTTTTTTTCTGCTGTATACAAAAATGAAGCCTTGAGAAGAAATTAATGCCATACTTTGCTCTTGTGTTGCAGAATTTACTTGTTTTACCTTGTCTGACTTCCTCAAAACTATTATCCCAGATGTGCAGGTTGTTGTAAGGATTGATAAACAGAAGCTGAAAATGAGTAGTTAAGATGTGATAAGAGTGAAGCAATGATAGGTCCTGAGGGGCTGAAAGCTGAGTTTTGGCAGACCAGTGCAGGGATGAGCTACCACCATCTGTGAGGCTCCCAGCAAGTCTGACTTGAACCACCACTGCAAAAAACCTTACAATTTTTAAGGAACAACATTTTGTTCCAAGTAGGGAAGGATTGTATTTGAGAGTATAGTTTCATATGGGAGGTAGTCAAACTTGCCTAAATGCTGAATACCTTTTACTAGGTGAATTGTGATAGTTTATGAAGTAGTCTTGAAGCAAGTAACAGAGACAGGTAAGGAGGAACTAGGATTTGAAGAAGTCACACACTACAGAACATTTAAATGAGTACCAATCTGAAACAGCCCTTCCAATACCTTTATTATGTGCAAGGAATGTAGTTTGGAACTTGATCATAGAACTAAGTTTCCCAATGGTTCAGATGTCCTAAACTTACCAGTGTCCCAAAGTAACTATTCTCCTGTCTATAGCTTTAAAATATTAAGCTATTAGCAGATTCATTTAGCAGAGGTGATACTGTAAAGGGTTGGTGAATGCCAACAAGATTGAAACATATCCTGGGTAATGGACCATCGATTTGGATTTGGTTATGGTTAAAAAAACCACAAACCCACACAATCAAAGAAGCACAAACAAACAAAAAGAACACCCCACAAAACACAGCAGAGGGAAAAACATACATCATAATCTCAAGGGAAATACAAGGGCAGAAATACCTTCCACACTGAGAAAACGTAGTATGAGTTGATGCTGGAATTTATCTGTTTAATCTCAGTGAGCCTGTAATCCAAATGCTACTGAATCACCAAGAATTTAGAGACTGCAGAACACCTATACCTATACAGGCAAAACTGTAATTTGCTCCCAATTCATAGTGTAAGAATCTGCAGTAGAATTGAGAAAGTACATTCTACTTCAGTGCTTTTATTTATTCAGTTTTCTTGTTATATAAATAACATCACTAGCATTTGAACGTAGCTGCAGCTAAGGAAAAAAAAAGGAAGGGGGGGAGCAGGGGACTACTGCTAAGAAATACTCCAAATACTCAGAACATCCTGTGTACACTTCTGGAATTGAGTGCTTTATGCACTCATTGCTCCCACCCTCCAATAGCTTGTAAACAAATCCCGGGTTCAGGGCTGCTGCTTTGCTGACTGGGCTTTTGGGCAGTCTAGTTCCATCTCTG
The DNA here is from genome assembly GCA_013396875.1 of Vireo altiloquus. NCBI lineage: Eukaryota > Metazoa > Chordata > Aves > Passeriformes > Vireonidae > Vireo > Vireo altiloquus. The sequence continues at coordinate 385,130 of VZRF01010824.1, read as the reverse complement.
ACTACATTCCAGGAAGTGAGGACAATAGAATAAACAAACAGTGATTAATAGTTTTTTTAGGGTCTCTTTAGCTCCCTGTTGATAAGAAAAAATATATGGCTGCTTCAGCAGTAATTAACCCTCTTGAAAAATGATTGTTGCTTCCAAGTCACATTTGTTCCAGCTAGTCTTAAGATATATCATTGTACAAGCAACTTTTGTTTTCCTCAGACTCTACAAGATACATGTTTCTACTCTTGCGTATTTTGATGACTTAAAATCTACTGTTTAAAATAAATTTGTCATTTTGAAACATGGTATTCTGTTCATCGAGTTGCTCTGGTAGTATGAGCAAATGAATTTTGTTTTCTCCCTTAAGGCATCAGTAGCTTTACCTCCTTCCTTCCCAGTCTCATTAACGCTTAAGTAAGTGGGTAAACTGATAAACTACAGAAAAGTTCCCCGTGTTTGGTGTACAGATTGATAAAAAACAAACTATTGGAGTGGTTACTTTTGTGTCTACGTGATTTTTTTCCTTTTTTTAAAGCAATGATTCTGTTTGAGAACTGCATTTGAAAAGAGCAAATTTCAAAGCAGTTTCACAACCATTTAAATCATCATGATGGTGACAACATGTATTGAATTGGAAAATTTGTCTGGGGGCCTTTGTGCGGTGCAACTAGAAAGAAGCAATCTTGCGATGGTCACTTCATTCTCTGCTACATCTGGTTTTGTTCTTTCCTAGATGTGGTGTGTTCCACAGGCATTCAGTTTTTGTACAAGTCCAAAAAGTGTCAGCCTTCACTGAGGTGAAGATGCCTCCAGCTGGTGCTTTGTGCTTACCGAATGTGGGGTCTTGAAGGGGCTTCTGATGTCTTTGTTACCAAAGGACTGAAAACAAAGACAGGTAGCAGTTGCAAGTGACTGAACTATTTCGCAGCTGCACTTGAAACATTTTAGAACTTTAAAATATATGCAAGTATGGAGAAGGACATAGTGACGTCCAGGAAATAGGGTGGCTGGTGAGTTTATGGGCTGTACTGAACTGGAATTTGGCTGTTACTGTAATACAGATACTTGCCTTGCAGATCAATTCCTTATTCACAGTCACAATATACAGCCACCTGAAGGATGGATCAGATCTGCAGATGTTCTGTGTGATGAACTTGCCTTTATCCTGATCTTAACTTTCAGCAGGAAGCCCACGAGGTGCAGGCTGCTGGCATACCTTTAATTAGATGTAATGGTACATTATTTGTGCATTACTGGAGACTTGGCAGGCATTGAAAAGTTGGATGAGTGTGATCAGGGATCTAAATTTCAAAATAACAAACCACTGCATTGCCAGTTTTAAAGCAGATGATCCATTGGGTGCTGGAATAATTGTCTTAAGTATACTGCATTTACTCTGACCTGCATTAAATCTGTTAACCTGCAGTTAATGGTTGTGTTGGCATTGAGCTGATGTTGCTTAAAAGTGCACTGAAAGAAAAAATACACTATTCTAACCAACCAAGACAAGAAAAACATTCAGCGAGGAATTTGTTCTATCAGAGATGTTTTTGCCAGCTTTGGTTGGTTAAAATTTGCAAGAATTGTTTTGTTGCTGTGGGCTTTTCTCAGCTAAAGGGCGTTCCCTGTTATGTATCTGTATGCACACCTTTATTCTTTAACGTCCTGATCTTTCTAAATTGATGCATGAACTGGTTTCAGATTTGGATAGCTGCTGTGGATCTAAACTTCATTTGAAGTTTTAGGTTATCCAAGAGATCTAAAAGTGGGGTGAGAGCCTTCCATAACTGCACACGTGGAACACAAGCCTTTGCTAGCAGCAAGACCTAGGGCTGGATAATACTGTGCCTGGAGGTGTTTGGAGATGCTTGGAGAGAAACTGGTGTTTATTTCAGAGCACTGGGGGGGTCCCAGACTGCTAAATGGCTTGTGTGCAAACTGATTTGCTCATCCTCATGACTATTAAACAACTATGATATATTAGCTTTTGTTTAGGGTAAAAACTGACAAATGGTCCTAAGAAGCCTAGGTGGAAAAAAAGAAAACAAGGTCTAATAAACAAAGCCTGAAAATATCCAAATGGGAAGACACACCTCAAAACAACCAAAGCCTTGAAAGAGGGTTTGTCATCTTTTGGAAACAAAACTCTTTTTTCACCTTTTTTTGCAATCATACTTTCAGAAGGGAGATTGTCCAGAGAGGCTTGAGCTGTGGTGCTTTAGACTTTTATTTCATACAGGGACAGTAAACGATGGAAAAGCACAATTAATGCAAAAGGAATGGCTTTGAGAGGTCAGTGTGATTGTTTAATTTATATTAACACCCAGACTTGTGCCACAAGTGTTTTCATAATTGACTAGGCAGTTTCAAAGTGTTTACCTGTAAAAGATCAATAATTCATTTATTATGAGCTCGTATGTATGAGTAATTTAGAAGCCTGGACTGAATTTTGTGTTCTTGAACACAAAGAGGTTTTGGCAATGCAAATTCTGACTCCTAAAGGGAAAAGGAAGCTTACAACTTTCTGAGCTGTTTTCTTTCCAGTGTGTTGACAGAGAAGGTTATTGAGAAATAGAAATTAATGGACTGGGGATAAGAAAGTAACTTGTTTGTATCTTGTATTACAGACCTGGTTACTGATAGCCTTCCATGTGATCCAACAGTACTTTTCAGACAAACTTATTTTCTATTAAATGAAGTTTAATTTTGAGGTAAGGTCCTGTTTAATTGTCTTTGTTATGCATATAATGACATAAAACCTACAGTAATTTAAAAGCTTGTATGTATTAGTATAAAATTTTCTTTAGAGAGTATGTGAAATATATACTTCTGTGACTGTGTTTATGAAGAGAGAAATTAAGCTGAAAAATAGATGTGATGTATGAATATTGAAGTGCCAAGTAAATACTGTAATTAACAGCCTGGAGATTAACCTGACCATGGCAGACATTGACTGTTTTGAAATAGTTGTCAGGGAGACTGGAGAACATGATCATGTAATAGGTGATTTCTCTAAGCCTTAGGAAAAAAGGGCCATGCCTTTCATTGGTATGAAACAAATAGCTGAGAAGATGACTTAACTCTTTGTACATGTAAGAGGTGGTAAAAAGAGCAAGGAAAAATCATTACTAGAATAACTTCACAGATAAATTACCATTTCTGTACTGTAATGCCCTCAGAAGGGAATGTCACAAAGTGGTAAAATTGGCTTTGGGCAAAATGTCGATAAATCTCACTCCATGTTCTTAATCTGTTGGAGTTACTTTGACCTTGTCTACATTACTGTTCTAAATGTGTCTCTGGCTTTGACTGCTCATCTGGAAATGGTGCTTGAAATACTGAAAGGTCACTAATGGAATTTTGTCCTGCAATTCTCCGTGTTTGAAAAATGTCTTTAGTGAACTTTCAAAGCAGCCTATAATTAAAGCAGCATGTCAGTTTATATCAGATATGTCTAAAGACAAGGTTAAATGAAGGTGTTTTTAGGTACATCTTGAAATAGGCTTTGCTAAGAACAATAACAAAATATCTGAATTTAGCTTCAACCACTTGAAGTCTGCCAAGCTGACTTTGAGCTTATTGGTAAGATGTGCTCTTTCTGAGCACATTTGGTGTAGGAGGGGGTTTGACTTTAGATTAACACATAGTTGGCAGTGTACTAGGCTAAGTATAATCTAATTGACATGTAATGTTTGCACACACTGCTACACCCTGATAGAAGTTCAGCTGTGTTTCCTGATTTCTTTATTTCTCTGTCTCTGTTGTAGAAGTAGTGGATGTTTTGGAGTTCGATCTTGTTCCAGTCAGAAATTTAGGTTTTTCTCAAACTTGACTCTGTTCATGCATTTTTATAAGGATGACACTTCTGATTTCTGTCCTTCCTTAGCCAGTAGTGAGAGCTTTTCCCTTGGGGGTAGTGAGTACTCTTAAGGCTGGAGCTCAGTCTCTGTGTTGTCCTGTTTTGTGGCTGTGACAGAGATGTTGATTTGATGGGTGCAAGCACTGTTCTTGCTCAGCTTTTCTGTTTTCATTAGTGTTGCTGATTCTGGTAGTAACTGAGCCTTCTGCCATCTGCCTAGGCTACTCTTTTCTTTTTCCCCTTTACCCCTCTGTAAGCTGTACTCAAAAGTTCTTTAGACTAACCATTCCCTGTTTCCTTCTTCTGTTGGAAGAAATTATCTTATTTAATAAAAAATACTTTAGTAATCAAAAATCAGGGTCTGACATCTCTGCCAGAACCTGAGGTTCAAAAATGTTTACAGTTGACCTTTCAGATAGCATGAAATGGTTAAGTTTTGAGACACCTTGTTGTTCCTTCCTTCTCTGTTTGGGTGTTGGCATCAAGAAATGAAGGGAGCATGCACTAAGCTCATTCAAACTTGCTGCAGTAGCATCAGCCTAAGCATTGGTATTCTGAATATTGTAAACTACGGTTGGTAACTACGTGTGTGGTAAATCTCAAGTAGGCAATGGAGGTTGGAAGAGCAAGAAAAGCTTTTTATAGTAGCTATTTAAACCCATTAGGAGGAGATTGCGTGATCTGCTGTTTTTCTGTTTGGCATGTTTTATGAATACACACAGTCTACAACTCAGATGGTGCCAACTGTTGCCTGTGGTTCTCCAGGATCATGATGACAGTTCCATGTGACCATCGTTCTGATGAGGGATGGATGTTGGATTAGGATTGCTGTCTTCATTGACATGCAGATTTTTAAGTTTTTACTCTTGTTAGGTAAACCCTTTTATCTCTATTACATGAAAATTGATAAAGAATGATGAGTTATTAAAAAATTGTGGTAATCTCATGTTGATACCAAATTGTAATTGCTTGTGAGAAAAAATTGTCTGGATAATACTACAGTAGATGGCATAGAGACCTAAGTGTTTAACAGGTAGAAACATAACTGAGTTAATTATAATTTAATTCTCCCATAGGTATTATTAGGCAAAAAGTGACCTTACTTGATGCTGATGGGGAAAAAACCCCAACCTGTTGAGCTGTTTGAGATGATATGGGTTGTTCCTCTTATTTGTTTTATGTGCTTAGGTTTTCTAAAACTTGTTTAGTCTGCTTGCTCTAGGAGAATAAGAGAGTAATAGTTCAAGTTTCAAAAAACACTTCACATTCACAGGTATTCTTACTGATCCTAAGCAGTGTCCAGTGTCTTGGCTCCTAACATGCTGCATTTTGTTTCAAGAATTCTGCTCGGCTGCCTGTGAAGTAGTTCCAGTGCATATAACCATATAAAGCAAGGGTTGAAGAAATGCCATTAAGTGAATTGTTCTGGTGGACTTGATTCACCATCTGATCCTGGACAATCTGCTTCTTTATGGAACTTCCAACAGCAGTACTGAAAGATTCAGAGAGGAATTGCATATAATAGTTGACGTGGTTCACTTGATGGCTTTTCAAGATTATTGTAAGTGTCTCTTTGGCCAGTCATTTCCAGTGAACTGTCATGTACCTTTTTTGCTAAAACCTCCATGCTCTGATTCCTGTTTGAGGCTTCTTCAATAACATTTTGTGCCAACAAAAGTTGGGTTGGGTTGAATCAGTAGGATTACTGTTCTTGTCCAGTTGGCTTTGCAAGGAAAACTTTATGTTCAATTTCAACACTGGTAACACTCTGCATAAGTGACACCAAAAATGTATCTTCAAGTCTGAAAAATATCTGTGGGAAGCACTCAGAGTTTTTTTTCCTTTTGAGTCCAGGCCTATAACCATATGTTCTGTGGTTCATATTAGGACTCCAACAGAGAATTGTTTTGCTTGCAACAAATTCTGTTAAAAGTACTGCTGCCAGTTTGATTGTTAGGTTGATGTTGACTCTTCCAGTTTTAACCTTTGGGCTTTTTTTGTCTTAGCCTACTTTGGACTCAGTGTCAGCTGGGTAATTTTACTCATGTTTCATTTGTTCTGTGCTTAATTCTGTTTCAAAGAGATGTCCATGATAGCAGCAGAGTTCTGTTTACACAAGTTTAGGCAACATTGGAAATGACTGACCAAGATGTCTGTTAGTTGTTGAAAAAACTACAATAATACTTGATGTTAGTCACAGTAAGAGCTGCTTAAGCAAAGAAATGACTTTATAAAATATTATCTGTACATATCAGAGAATCAAATACCTAAAGTATTACAAACATTAGTAATCCTTTTAGAGTTGGCTGTACCATAAGCCTTCTTTATATGTGTTCTGATACAGTCTGATTCTTAATTATGGTTTTCTTTAATCCTGTACTAGCATGTAGTATCTTCTTAAATGATCATATTTTTACCTTAGGGTAAGCTCTAAGATTTTGTCTTTAATGCACACGCTTACCTATTCTTCAGTTCTTACTGACTTTTCACAATGGTCTATTAGCAGAATATGTTTTTCTTTGCTTTTTGACCAATATTTATTATTGTAATTTTATGTATCTGGCCTGTATAAATAGCATGTAGTGTGGGGTTTAATGAGAACACCAGAATCATCAGTATCTGATGCTGTTTTATGGTTACACATAGTGTATTATGGAAGTCAACTTTAGGCTTCATGCTGAGCATTTGATGCAGTGAGGGTTTGTACCACTATGAGACGTTCTGGATTTATACTCTGGTGGGAAAGGCAGGTAGTATTCACTATTCTCTTAGCTGATTTTATTTGATTTTTTTGTTGGTTTGTTTGTTTAAATCACTGTCTTGGGACAAAAAACTATGGAAATGAGTATTTTCTGTGACAGTGGCTTTGCTAGAATTTGTATTCCTGACAAACTCAGATTGTGAAGCTTTAAATAAAAATGGTAGCTCAGGCTACCATTTAGATTTGTCTTGAACTATGTGATTTTAAAGTGCACTACATTTTTCTGTATATGGCCGTTTTAACATAGAAGGTATGTTAGTGCATTCTGTGTACTTGAACAGAGAAAAATTGGGTTAGTTTGCCTAAAGAGTAGCTGTAACTTTGTCTGGGACCCACTTTGCCACACTGTCCCTAATATAAATGACAGTCAGTCTCTAAACTGTCAACCTGAATTTTCATTAAATGACTGAGCTCTTTACCAAGCCTCCTGCTTTACAAATGGACCTGCAAGAAAAAAGTTTTCCAAGTCAGAAATCCCTTTGCCTTCACCCTCAATTTGTGAAGATTCTAGATGAACAGATGAGGGCTTATCGTGGAGGTTATGGTTTGGTTGCCAGCATGACTACCAGTTGTGTGAACTCCTCCACATGCTTCTGGGCTTACTTAAATAAGTGGAAAGCTGACTTGCTAGATTACAGTTGCATTCATTCAAATGAATGAATGTTCAAAAAGTAAATATGTATTTTTTTTCTGCCTCGCCTTCCTATTTAAGTGATCTGCTTTAAATAATTGTATTAATCGATTTTTAGGACAAATGGATCAAAACCTACTGAGCAATTTCAGTGCCTGGAACCAATGAGAGCAGAGAACCATTCCATATAAACCTCATCACAGGACTGGCAAAAAATTACTGTATTTGAGCTTCACTAATTTTCTTCTGTGTAGCAAGGCGTTTTCTGAAGACTCAACAATCCCATCTAATTCTGGATGGTGATGCTGATCAAAATGATCAGTATGGACTTACTTCAGTGATTTCAGTAGCTAAGTGGATTTTATGTTATGAAATAGTTCAGCTTCTATACCAAATAAAGAAGGTTGGTTATAAAACCTGTAAGAAACTTGAGCAGCCTGTTAGTTGCCTTCATGTTCCCTAAGGGAGATAATGAAGTAGAAGTGTATGAGGTAACTGTTGACTCCTATTCTTCGTAAAGAAAATTATTAAAAAGTTCCTTGGCAGCATCAGATCATGTTCAGGCTGGTGGAAGGAAAGTAAAAGAAGGATCCATATATGATTTACCACAACAGTTTATCTGGGAGATGGCAATACTGTTTCTCTGCCAAAACATGTCACTAAAAAATGGAGTAAAAGAGAAAATGCAGAGTAATAGTTAGACTGTAGTAAGTGAACCCAAGAGGTTATGTCCTAACTGTGTCATTATATGACTCAAGAAAGAGCTCTTGAGTGGTTTATGACGTCCTACTTTTTGGTGCCTCCCAAGGATGGCAGGTGGAGTTCAGAAGTTTGAGTGGTGGCTTCAATTAATTCCATGGGAGGAAAAAGAAGCATTGAAGTGAGTGTGCTCAGAGAGACATAAAAGCTCTGAAATTGTCCTTCAAAATATTACAGTATTTAAGCAGTTAAAAATAGTGTGAATATACAGAACTGTGTTAACAGCCCACTTTGTAGTTCAACCTTTTACTATTCTTGGTGTGATTTAGAATCTGGGTGAAACGTTTCAAATAGTCACATCTGCTGCTTTGGAAAATCAGTTTTCTGTTAGCTGAACTTTTCTGCAGAATTAGGAAGTATTTTTAATCATCATTTATTTTTCTTATCCTATAATTTACCTAGGTACTTGAGATCAGAAAATATATTTGAAGCTGTGTAAGCATGTAAGAATATATCCCACTGTAAACAAGTTGCAGTGCTTGAGATGAACCTACATTAACCTTACAGGAGTTGGGTTTAAAAAAATAAAGCACCCCTCCAAAACCGAACAACAAACCCTTTAAAAAGAGGAAAAAAGGCTTTCAACCAAACCCACGCCAAATAAAAATGTCTTCTATACGTCAGATACTATTTTAGTAATAGTCTGTGCATATATTTACTACTGTCCTCCCAAGCACTCTGGGACAGGAACCTAGCCAAAGGATGTGATTCACTTCTGATTTCTACTGCAACTTGTGTTTCTGGCTTTGGTTTTCTCTTGCAGTGTTCTTGCAAAATAGGAACAAAAGCCTGGAAGGCCTTTTCAAAGACATGTCATTGACTGCTGTAGTGGAGGCTCTTGCTCCTGAGGCTTGTGATTTCTCTGTTACAACTAGCTCCAGTCAAGCTCTTTGCTTATCTTATTTAAAAGCTGTTTCAGCTCTGTTTGGGACAGTGACATTCCTCCTATAGTTCCTTGTAATTTCTACTTCCTTTTGAAGATACATACAAGCAAGTTAATTTGCAAATATGCTTTTTGACTTAAAAAGCAAGCTGAAGTTGAATTACTAATAAGCTGACTGTCTTATAAACAACTCTTAATTATGCCCAAATATTTTGGTCTCTTACATAACTCTGCTCGAGGGAACTTCCTTGCTGGGTTCTTAGCAAAATAGATGCTGTTGCTTTATGCATTTATGCTTTATAAAGCGTGAACTGAGAATGATATCTGTTAATGCTTACTAATAATTACAGCCTGCTTTCATAGTAGCCTTTCAAAGCTNGTGTACACTTGTGAACAGAATAAACAGTGTTTAGTGCTGTACAGTGTTAAGTTCCTTGTATTCTGACTGATTAAAGGAAGGGTTATGCTTTTTTGCTTGCTTGTTCAAGCCTCAAGTGCTCTGATTAGCCACCCCAGACAACGGGTGGTGTCTGAGGTTGTCAGGCTGCTTCTGCATCCTCCAAGTTCATATCTGTATTTACTGCCCATTTAGAACATCAGCTTTTACTCTCTTGGTTTACTGCACTTGCCTTCATCTTTGAGCTAATTAGAGGCAAAATGAGATATCGTTTTGTTTCCTTTTTGACCACAAGAAGAGATTCTGACCTTACTGACAAGACACAACTTCCGGTCTGGTGTTTACAAGGGTGTTATCTGTTTCTAAGTGATAGTTATCTCTGAAAGCACCTTCACACCACTCCCAGTGGAATGGCAACAACCAGAGACGACATCTTCACAGTGTCTTGTCCAGCAAGGCGTCGATGATGGCCTTGTTGGGACGTGTGGGCATACATTTTGGGCATACAACCCACAGATGATAGTTTGGCTCCTATACAGTGCTCTGGTGGAGAATCAGCTTAGTCTTCTAAGAAAGCCTATTAACGGCAGCCCTTAAGCCCCGTTAAGAGCATTGTGGGATAAATGAGTTACAAATTGACAGCGATGGAGCACTAGAGAGAGGGCTTCTTGGAAGGTGCAGTGTCACCTCTTGTATGATAAGATGCCGAAGTAGGTGCTGTTGTGAGTTTATAGTAAAATGGGTGGTGTTGTTCTCTATGCCTGGGCAATGAGCTGCCTGTTTGCCTGCTTTGTGGCTTCATTACCCTAGGTTTTTGAAGGACGATGCTTTCATTTGCGTTTATAATTTTGGAAGTATCCAAAGCTATGAGTTCAGCTGGGTTTGTGCTTCTGAGTGCATTTTGCTGAAGGAGGTCTTAACAGGCATTAATCCACTAAACAAGTATTTCATACATACAACAGAATTAGATGTTCAGCCTCTGTGAACAACAGAAAATGTCATGTGTCCTGTCTTGGTGGTGCCCAGTGCCAGCAGGTAGTTGGTGGGAATACTGAAAAGAATAGAGGACTTCTATTCCACTGGATTTTGTTACAAAGTTACTCTAGTATAAAAATATATAGCTTTGCCTCTACTAGCATGTACACACACAGGCTTTTAGGCTGTGACAGTCTCATGACCTAGATTTGTGTTTGCTCAAGCTTGAATGAACCAGTTAAGAAATATCTCCAGGGAGACAGACCTTTACTGAATCATGGCAGAGCTTTGCTTTTAACCATAGCACTGGCAGTGACAACTTTCCCCTGACTGCATGGGCGTGGTCCGTGTTTGGCAGTGTCAGTGATGGCTGTTCCACGTTTGCCTGGTTTCGAAATGCAGGTGGTTTTGGGCTATGTGTTACCTCAACACTCTATTGGCAAGGATGTGAAATGAAAGGCAGAGGAATGCTCATACCCTCATAGCCTTGAGCTGACATTTTGCATTCTCTGTTTGCTTAGCGTTGCAGTTCAAAATATAAAGGTAAAGTCATGGCTTTATCAGCTCAGACACCACAGATATGAGGGTAGGAATTAAGCCAGATGAGTAGGTGAATGATCAGGGAGGTCAGTGTGCACTAAGCGGTCTCCCCTCTAAATCCCTTTTCTCCCACGCATCTTTATTCTGCTGTTTTATTTTATGCTTTTGGCTCGATGATAGTTGATTCCTGTTGAAATTGTGTTGCAAGCTTCTGTCCTTGTCACATGGAGAAACAGCTATTTACCTTGTGTTACTTGTCTCTTGAGAGACCTTGAAAAATGCTTCTTGAGATAACTCTGCTGCCCCTTGCCTTGGTCTGTCTCTGTGTACAGCAGCTGATGAGGTAATTGTAATATCAGTGCCACCTTCCCAGTCTAGCAGTGCTGGCTTCTCAGGTACAGTTTAGTTTCTTGGGGAATCTTTTCTGGAATTTCTGTAATTGTGGTTTTACTATGTTAGTTATCTCAGCAAGATACTGTGGAACGGAGACGTGTTTTGTATGTTACCTGAGGCTCACATATTGATTTGACTTGTGAAGTTTTCAGTAGTGTTGAGTTGGATCCTACACTGATTTAGTACTTGTTTAATGAGCTTGACAAAAAATGGAAGCTTTCTAACTAGGGCAAGTCTGAACTTGATCATCCATCTCAGTGCTTTTAACATTTTAACTTAGACACATTCACAAACAGCAGACAACTCATTTTTGTGTACTGTTACAGAAGGCTTTTTAAGGAGCAGGTTGGGAAAGCCATTTGTTGGTGAAGTAGAATTGGGACAAGGAAGTTTGAGAGTAAATCCATGCAAAAGCTGTTAGTTTACTATGGTAGCACAGACAGCGTGTAGAAATTACTGTTTAGTTAGAAAAAGCTTTCCCAGAAATCACTTTTGGGACTGACAGAGAAAGAGGTGCAGTAGATATGAACAAATTGGTTTGTTACTCAGCTTTGGCAGTCCTGCTGGGTGTTGGTTAGTTCTGTTTTGCTCCTCTTAAATGACACCAGGAGGAAAACCAATTTTAAATTAATTTTCAGTGGAAATTAAGGGTGGGTGTGTTTTGGCATCAACTTTCTTCCTGTTAATTTGGGGACATGTCTCAAACAAACATATTGGAGCTTTTGTTTGAATTACTGGTTTTTTACTTGCAATAGGCAATTTACAGATTTATTTCATTTCAGGGAAAATAGACTTGTAATCTTTAAAATTGTATAAGTGTTTCATCAAAGAACTTTTTTTTTTTGCATTTAGTGTTCAAATTGTTTCACTGGAAATACCTACTTTACAAGATACGAAGAGATGTTTAATTCTGTAAATACTGGTCCTTAGAATTTCAGGAAGCTTTTTTTAATAAAGAGAAATTATTAAAGAAAAATATTCTAACAGTTAATGGGGTATGTATATGCTTCTAAGCCCACACCTTTTCTTATTTAATAGTAACAGTATCCTGGCTCTAGTGAGAATGTGTCCAGGCTGGGAGCTTTTGGGAAGGATACAGTAACTCAGCTGAGGCTTGCAGAAAGGCTGTGCAAATGGAGTGGAGGTGTCTGCTCTGCTCAAGCTTTGTCCTGCCGATGTACAGGGACCAGAATCCATGGTGACCAGCTGGGACAGTGTTTCCCTTGTGCTCCTGCCATAGATGTTCTGGCTAATCGTGTATAATCACTCCTTAACCCAGAGGCACACATTCTTCCAGCTTGAAGTTACTTATTGCTGCCTCATTCTTGTTTCACTTTCCAGTCCTTGATAACATCTTAGGATAATATCTTCCTATCTTACCTTATATCTTACTATCTTGGATAATATGTCTTTGAAATATTGGTGCTTGTTTGCATTGCTCACAGGGTATCTCTGTGAGCACACTGAGGCCTGCTCATTTTAATTCAAGCACTGATTAGAATTTTGTTTTGTTCAGATTTTCCAGAACATGAGCACTGTGATGCTTCAGCTCGAGGCCTTGACATACACGCTCTGATATGTATCTGCAGGCACTGGGTTCTCTGAGTTATCATCTGTGGCTTTTTTAAGAGCTCGAAGCTGCTGCTGTCTCTCCCAAAGCTGTCAGATCCATAATTTATTATTCCAGTCTCCCGCCTTACAAGCACTGATCTGTCACAGTCTGATTTAGAAATTTCCTACTTCATTACTCACAGAGAATTAGACAGTACCAGGCAAACCATTTCATGTAAAATTCTCTTAATTTCCAGGATCCTTTTAACTTTTGGTCAGCCATTCCACAGACTAAGTGAAGCACAGGGTCCATTACTTGCACAGAGAAGTATTTAAATGTGATGTGGATCGACATATAGAAGATAAAGGGAGCGTGGAAGATATTTTCCCCTTGTTTTCCTCTGTGATGTCAGCCCTTTTTCTTGACCAAGTTCTTGGTTCTTTTGAGAAAAAACAGCTGTCCTGTCCTGGCTGTTACCCAGGAGATGGAAACTGCCTGTCCCGTTTATTACTGAAAGCCAAGTGAGGAGATTTAGAGCCTGAGGATAATCTGGAGGAGGCAAATGAAAACCTTTCTCTTGAGTTTGAGAACACAGTGTTGGAAGAAGCTGATAAGTCATGAGCTCTTTTCATAAGCTGTTTTTCAGATGAAGCGTCCTTTGGTGTCTGAAACCAAGAGCACTGAACTGAAGGAAACCAGACCACTGATGTATTTAGGTCCTTCCTTCTTTGAGTTGAATTTGACCCTGAAAAAAAAAAGGAGTGGCAATGGGAGGACCCAGTAGCAGGTTCCCAACTTGTTAAAGTGCGTTAAAGATGTCAGGGATAAATTTGCATGTCTGTTTATGTAGGAAAGGGGAAAAATATTCTTTTGCAGAGAGGAAAACCTAAGTTGAAAACTAGTATGAGGGAGAACCATCCAAAATGTATAAACAGTCAAAAGAAAAACAAAAATGGAGCAGCTTACCTGTGCTGCTCCACATGTTATGGACTCCATTTCGATGGAGCTTTGTCAGAATGGATTAAATGAGCATCTGACAGGGACAGCATAGGGATGCATCATTTTTCAATGCAAGGCAGTATGCTAGGCTGCCTTTTGAGGTTCCTTCTGATACATGTGTTTATGTTTTATGTGGTGCACAATCACAAAGTGAAAATATTAACAAGCTGAAAACCTAAACAATGTACTATTAAAAGAACATTCTCTAAGAAACAGGACTTGTGCTTGTTTTTAAATTAGCCAGTACAACATTGTGTCGCACTAACAGGAGCACACCTTGCTAGAAAGTTCTGGCCTGGTTGCCTTTACTGAAACCCGGTGGGATGAATCCCATGGCTGGGGTGTGGCTCTCCATGGCTGCCGGCAGTTCGGAAGGGAGAGGGAGGGGTGTTACCCTCTGCATCAGGAGAGGGTGTCAAGAGCTGTACCCGAAGAACAGCCATGAGCAGGTTGAAGGCCTGCAGAGTCCGAGGCAACAAAGGGAACCTCGTGACTGGTGTGTGGCTGCTGTGTGCCCCGATCCAGGGGAGCCTATTGACCAAGTGCTGGCTCCAGCAACAGGAGGCATTACAGGCCCTCATCCTGCTGGGGGACTTCACCCACTCCTGCAGCTGCTGGAAAAGTAGCGCTGTGTGCTGTAGGCGATCCAGGAGACTCAGGAAGTGCACGCAGGGTAACCTCTTAGAGCAGGTAATAGGCAGCCCTTCCAGAGTGAACGCGGTGCTGCACCTGGTGGTGACCGGCGGGAGCTGACAGCAGTGCCAAGGCTGGGACAGCCTGGCCTGCACTCACCAGGCACTGCTGGGGTTGGCACTTGTGAGGGACATGGGTCACATGAAGAGCAAAGTCAGGCCCCTCAACTTGAGGAAAACAAACATCCAGCTCTTCAGTCAGCAGGATCCCCTGGGAAACTCCTATTTAAAAACACACACATAAATTTATGCTGAAATTATTTGGGGATTCTAGTGCATTCTGTACTTATGGAGAAAGGATTTAAGTTCCGAAGAGTTCTTGGAGATCATTGTGGAAAGTCTAGTGATGGAAGAGTGGTTTGAGCTGTTGAAACAGCCAGGGAAGACACTGGAGACAAAACCCAGACTATCTACAAAATGAAACAATACAAAAAGCATCTGTAGCTTCCTGTTTCTGTAAAAAAATGCTGTCAAATTTGGTGTAGTTTCTGAAATAGAACTGAAATGAAAAATAACTCATTCTTGAAGCTCTCTGTAGCTGTGCAACAGGCTAAAAACATCTAGCAGATCTATGTGGAGATTTGAGAAAAAGCATAACACTGTATTGCACACTTCAGAATCTTCAGGGAAAAGTAGTTATGTGCTAAGAAAATCCTACTTTTGATGAAGCAATTATTTTAAGCTGTTGGTTACCACCTAGTTTAAATGGTATAATAAAAATGTGTGGTGAGAGAAAAATAATTTTCTGTTAGCAGTAAATATGTTGGCAATATACCCGATAAGTGTATTGCTTTTCTATGCACCATTTCAACCTACCTCAAAGGAAGTATGAACATTTAGTATGTGTACACAAGTTTTTGAAAAATTAATTTCCATTATGCAAAGAAAAATGCATGTTTTGGATAATTTCTAGCTTGATGGTACTAATGAGACTTTATATACAAATTCATTTGAATAAATCTAATTCTTCTGAACTAGTTTTATTTGTTTCATAAAATGCTGCGTATATTAAAGCATTAAATTGAAAACTGTAAGCAGCAATGCCATTACTGGTTTTTTTCAGGTACTTTAGTAGGAACTTGCGAGTGACTTGGCACCATGGTAGCCCTTTCCTTGAAGATCTGTGTCCGTCAGTGCAATGTGGTGAAGACGATGCAGTTTGAGCCATCCACTGCCGTGTACGACGCCTGCAGAGTTATTCGTGAGCGAGTGCCAGAGGCTCAAACAGGGCAAGGTGAGTTCCTAAATTTGTCCTAAGTTAGTTTGTTGGCTGAACTGAAAATGGGCATAAACCTATGGGGGTTTTTTACATGGTCCTGTTCCTGTTTTGGTTTTTCTTCATTTAAATTGTAAGGCTCTGGAGTGAAAGAAACAAGTGCAAACAGCTTTGTAAGNTGTTTTGTTTTTTTTTTTAATTTAAATTGTAAGGCTTTGGAGTGAAAGAAACAAGTGCAAACAGCTTTGTAAGTGACAGAAAGGAGCCCGGTTGTCTTTCTTCCTATTGTCTTGACGAAGATTTTAACCATAAAGGATGTTTTCTGTGAAATTTTGACTTCTTAAATAAATATCTTGTTTGCCTAAAAGATGAGAAATTGCTCTCCTGCTTGGAGAGCAATTTTTTTGGTATTACCTACTTAAAGCACTGGTTTTGACAGTGTTTTCTAAGAAAATCTAGGCAGTTATTTTGTGCCTCAGCAAAAGAAGAGCCAGCAGGAGTTACAACAGAAGAACGGCTGGATACCTCCAAAATGTGCAAGGACAAATGTTTGAAATTGGTTAATAACGAAAATCATCACCATGCTGTGCATGCCATAGTTACCATGGTGCTACATGTTAATCAAATGTAGCTGTCTCTGTACCTATTGAGCAAGTTAGTTAAATGCAGANCGCCCTGTGTCTCACCTAAAAAAAAATCCAGTGCGCAGGCTGGGAGGTCTGGAAAGAAAAAGAGACCTTCCCCGGATCTTCGTACGCGAAGGCTGGCCAGCAAATATGTTAATGAAATGTAGCTGTCTCTGTACCTCTTGAGCAAATTAGGTAAATGCAGACTGGGAGATACCACGAACAAAAGGTCTGGTTTTAACATAGAGTTGTCAAACAATTCAGATACTTCAAAGCCCTTTGATGCTGTGTTGTATATAATGCTACTGGAATGTAATTCTTAAAACAGGCTGTTTATTGAGTTTTAAGCTCTCAACCTTTACAGCAGTTTCAAAAATCTTGTCTGAATTGTTAGAAAAACTTGCTAGTAATGGACTCAGAATTGCTTCTTCTGTGCAGGAGTCCTGTGGAAGTCTAGTTACAGAGCTTCAGTTTTCAGATAAAAGCTGTGCATTCTTACCATGCTGGTCTCTCAAGGCAGAGCCTTAGACAGCTGTTGAATTCAGAGACAATGAGCGATAAGCATCCCTGAACATCATGAACCTCAAAGAAAAGCCAGGGAGTTCTCAGATTTTATAGTAGGGCTTTTCCTTCATTTATGATTGCAGTGCAATTACAAACTTCAAAAAGCCTTATGAAGTTGAGTGATGAACAGAAATGTTTCCAACATACCCTTTCCCTTTCTTGGTGGCTGTTGGTGTGTGTGTTTGCCTGTTAGCTCAGAAGACTCACAGTAGGGCAGTATAGTTGATAAACTGGTCCTGCACAACAGCAAATGCCCTTGTGGCTGTCAGCTGTGCACGTGTCACTCCTGCCACAAGCCTGCTCCCAGCACAAAGGTGGCTGTGATTTTCATGTGCCAGTTGCACAGCTCCTGCTGTTTCATTACCACGTGCATGCCTCACAAATGAGCATCAGAGCAGTCTCTGCTTCCTTGGTACTTCTGTGCTCTGTACAAGGTGCTTTGTCTGCTTCTGAAGGTTGTGACCTTTATTTATATGTGAACTTATAGGCACAAATTCTAAAATCTTACAGAAGTGATTCTGGATTGAATCTGTATCATAAACATTGCCGTATGTACAAATCACTTGACTTTTCAGGGGAGTTTTTAATTAAGGTTAGCAGGGAAAGTTTTTCATCTTAGTTGGTTTTGGAAGGACTCTTCCTTTTAACTTGTGTATTTATAAGTCAGTCACACTTTTATTAATTAAATGTAAGGTCTTTTGTATAACTGCGTAAGTAGTTGTGTGTTTAAAGTAAATGCTGTTAAATGTAAATTACTGCTATGCATGGCATTTAAGGATGAAATATTATCCAAAAATTGTAGGTATTTTTACCTGGCTTTCTGTTTAAAGGTCCTGACACATGGCTCAAAGCAAACAAGGTAGGGCCCAGAGCTGCTGTAGCAGACTGTGCGCTGCAGGCCATGAGAAGGGGCATTAGCTTAACTTGGAGAGCTGCAAACAGAGCGGGCTCAGCTGCTGAATGGTTGTAGTTTGTGAAATACAATCTGTATTGATCTTCATGCATATGGATAGGCCTTAAATTAACAGTCATGAGACTTCATTTTGTGTATGTGGAGTTCAGTCTTTGAAACCTAAGCCTGGGTTTGCTTTGGTTTTGTGTGGCAATGAAAACTTCATCATTTACTTCTGAAAGAATCAATTGACATTGTTTAGCCTTCAAAAGATGCAAGTTTTTCTTGCGTTTGCTGTGGATATAATTCTAGAAGCTTTGTGTCTTTTTAAATACCTAAACCTGAATCATCTACTAGAAAGAATCCCAAGTTTATAATAAACTCATTCTGTGGAGGGTTGAAAGCAAACTGTGTTTTGAAAATAGAACTGCTGCTTGAAATAGCAGACTATGGTTAAGGCCAGACTTGCTTGTATTTTTGGTTAGTCAATTCCAAAGCAGGACCTATGAGATTTAAAAAAAGTAATCTCCAAGAAAAGTAGTTACAAATATAATGCACAGTAGATGTGACATGTGAAGATGTGATAGCAAAGTAAAGCTTTTGTTCAAGTCTTCTGTAAAGCCTGATGTACCTTGCTATCTGCTGCTAAACTAAATATTTCATGAAGCACAGAAAAAAATTCTACCCCAGTTTATTAAGAATGGAAGGTAAGTGTAATGTAGGCTTACCCTGAAGCTGAATAGCCCTGAATAAAACCATGTTGGCTTTATTAGGTTTGATGTTTTTCAATGTATCTCTGTTTGTTCTGTTCCACAGCTTCTGACTATGGATTGTTCTTGTCAGATGATGATCCTCGAAAAGGTATATGGCTGGAGGCTGGAAGAACACTGGATTATTACATGCTGAGAAATGGGGTATGGTGCAAGTCTGTTGCTTCCTTCATCACCATGTTCTAAAAAACTTGTTTCCTAAATAGCAAGAGGAATGTTTAGCATTTGGAGGGGGTAGCAGGGTCTTGTGTCTGTTCCTGAACTTGACCTAATCCTCTTCCTTGCTATACCTCAGATGTCAGGTTTTTCCTGCATCAGGTTGACTGTGAGCTGCAGTGGTCATTAGTGTCNGAACTTGACCTAATCCTCTTCCTTAAGGTTTTTCCTGCATCAGGTTGTGACTATGAGCTGCAGTGGTCAGTAGTGTTTTCATAGAATGATTAACAGAAAGTTGAAAAATAACTTCTGTTATATACTTTATATTTGAGGTGACCTTGTGTCAGAGTTGGTTTCTTGTATACTTGAGGTGGTGAGGTCACACTGGCTCACGTTATGGCCAGCTCGCTGCAGCCACAGGGTGTTGCAGTCCTTTTAAAATGCTGGACTTTGTTTCACAGAAAAAAGGCACTTTGGTCTATCTTGCCCTGACTAGGTCTTGCCACTTAGGATGATTGAAAAATGACATTGGCAGATCTAAAAGTTGACACTTCTCAAGTTTGTTAAATGAGTAAGTTTGTCTGTACTGTAACAAAGGAAAAATTCAGCTTGGAGCATGGGAAGGGAATCCTGGTTTAGACATCTAAGGTAGTGGGTTGGCTTGTGGTGGCTTCCAAAAGCATTTAGAAACAGGTGTGTTTATTTCCTAGGATATATTGGAGTACAAAAAGAAACAGAGACCTCAGAAAATACGTATGTTGGATGGTTCAGTGAAAACAGTCATGGTGGATGATTCTAAAACAGTCGGCGAATTGCTGGTTACCATTTGCAGCAGGATAGGTAAGATTCTGGGACCCACATGCTTAAGAATGTGTTTCTCTGCCATATTTAAGTTCTGTTAGGATGTTATGTGGCTAGAAATTGGCACACATGAAAAATTTAAGTTTGTTTTAAGTTACTATTTACTGAACGCTTTCTTGAAACGTGTTGTCCAGGTTTTAGCAAAGTCTGTAGAGAGTCAGCTGTATCCTTAAACTTCAGGATTTAGCAGTTGAAGGCACAAAGTTATCCAACAGCACAGGTACCAATTTTTTATTGTACATTACATTTACGTACTCTTTCTTACTGTGGGGTAGAGGTTTAGAACGGAATTTGTACTTGGTTTTAATTGGATAAAAGAGGAACACTGCTGACCTTGAAATTACCCAAACTTAGGACTTTGTGTTGTTATGATTAAGAGTTGATCACAAAATTGTATCATATGTAAAACAACGTATAGAAACCATCCAGAGCAGCTGGTCAAAAATGAGTCATATTGCTTACAATCTGTCTCAGTGTTTAGCTAAATAGACAATTTTGAAAACGAATTCGTATTTAATACATGCATCCAGCATGGATTAATTTAAGTTGTAAACCTGTGCTTAAATCTTACTTAGAATTCAAGCAGCCTTGATTTGATTTATATTACTTTACTTGGAAAGTGAGTCATCTATTTCAATTTTGAGTTTTACCGTGTTGGATTCTAATGTGCTGTAACTAATTTACCTCAAAAATTACTTTGACTTATTTTCATGAGTGTGGTCATGTAGGTGAGCCTTTAATTTGCTGTCTGGTATAACATAAACATGCTTTTCCAAACATACAAAACACAAAAAGAAGAAAGAAATGAGAACAACTTAGCATATCTGCTAAATATTGTGAACTGATTTTTGATTCAGTTTCATGTAAAATTCACTGAGTGAATTTTACAACTGAAGAGTTGAGTCTTAAATTTTAAAAAAATATCATAAATTTCACATGGTTTCTGTTCCTCAGTTGGCTCTGCCATATTTCTTTTCCATCATGGACAAACTGAAATTACTCAGTCCTCAGGAAGCAATTGTAGGCATCCCTGAATGGAAATTTACTATAGCCTGTCTCCATTTTGGAATTTACTGCTATTTTAAATTCTATCATGTTTTTAAACTGGCAGCTTCTCTTGGTAGGCAACAGAAAAAAACACCTTATGCTTAATACCTTTCTGGAAATGTGACATGCAGTATATGACAAAGAAATGATGTATTGGAAAGACAAGGTCAGATATTGGCAAGATGTCTTAATTGCAGAAGTTGTTGAGTATTCTTCTTGTTCCCCATACACCATTTCAGCATTTCATCTGGCATATGCTTACTGTATTTGGAATAAGCCATTGGTATTTTAATATGTAGAAAATAATATTTCATCCATCCTAAAATGTATTAAATTTTTATTGTTACAAGCACTGGATTTATTTATAATTCCAGGAATAACAAATTATGAGGAATATTCCTTAATCCAGGAGAGCATCGAAGAGAAGAAAGAGGAGAATACAGGAACACTTAAGAAAGATAGGACACTGTTACGTGATGAAAGAAAAATGGAAAAACTGAAGGCAAAGCTTCATACAGATGATGACTGTGAGTAAAGTATTCCAGGGTAATTCTTTGGTTAATATCTTTCCATGGTATAATGCAAGGAGGCCATGCAGGAATGCATTTGTAGGCTATTCAGTGTGTCTCAGTTAGTTCCTGGCTGTATTTTGCACCCCTTTATATGTAGTGCTGTCTGTGACTGAGTGTTTTTAAAATGAAGTGAATGGGCAAGTTAATGCCTCTGAGAGTCAGCAGGTGTTTTGAAGTGGATTTTGTTACATGTTTGGTAGGGGTATTCCAACTTAAGTTGGAATAAGTGTGAAGCACGTTTTTATCCCTTGATTAAAGTTGTATATTTAATAATTGATGCCTACTGGCAGCCATCAAAAAGTAGTTTTGTGTTTGAAGGTGTAAGTTTTAAACGCAAGTGAAGTTTGCCAAGGAACTACGACAGTATTTTGATTTTTGTAAGTTAAGTCGTGAGAACTGTTTTTTCTGCTTTACTGTAGGGACACTAAGGTTAACTGTAAGTAGCAGGAAGATGTTTTTAAATTGTGTTCAGGGATAAGAAAGGTAAACAGAGTAATTTGTTTTAGAGGTAAAATGTGGTAAACTTAATTTGCAGTGAAGCTTCGAAGATCTAAATTTAGTGGTAAAACATTACTATAGTTGTTTCATCAACAATATTACCAGTGTTATGCTGTAGTATATCCTCATTGCTCAGCAGGGCTGTTTTTCAGTTCTTATTTGTAGCAAACCTTCAGCACTGATGACTAGAAACAGAAACAAAAGCAACATTTCTTGTGGAGCTTCCCCCCACAGTGGAAATGCCAATTATCCCTTGAGTTTCACAAGAGCCTTTAACACTGACAACAGTGTGGGTTTAACAATGTGCATGTCTGTGGCTCTGTTGCAGTAAATTGGCTGGATCACAGCCGGACCTTCAGAGAGCAAGGAGTGGATGAAAATGAAACG
Source organism: Vireo altiloquus (assembly GCA_013396875.1). Classification (NCBI taxonomy): domain Eukaryota; kingdom Metazoa; phylum Chordata; class Aves; order Passeriformes; family Vireonidae; genus Vireo; species Vireo altiloquus. Next base: position 363,109 of record VZRF01010824.1, on the reverse strand, counting down.
CTGCTCTTGAGACGAAAGTTCTTTTACTCAGACCAGAATGTAGATTCAAGAGATCCTGTTCAGCTTAATTTGCTTTATGTTCAGGTACAGTAGCCTCTACCTTCTTGAGGAAACCTATGTAGATTAGTTAGAAAAATTTTGCTGCTTAAATACTCCATCTTCTAGAATTCCAGTTCTGGGTGTGCTTTAGTTTTACTCTTTTGTCTATCCCTCCAAAACCACATGATTGTACAGAGGCTTTACTGATTTTTTATTTTAATCAAATACTTTGAACCCAGTAATGGACCATGAGCCAAAAATCCACTGGCTTTCATGTCGTGCTTCTTTAAAATTCATACAAAAAAGTTCTTAAGTCCCAAGTTGCTCTTTTTAGTTCTTCTTCCTCTTCTCTTCTATGGATGGTGCTCTCTGTGTAATGTGGATTCCCAGTCTTGTGAACAGCTTTCTGTTTCTCATATCTTTTTAATTTCTGCCTGATCAGTGAGAAAGCTTCTTCTGCACTCCTTCCCAATCTTCCCCCCAGAGAGCACACAAGGCAGGCAGGCTTCCTGTCAGAAGGGTTCATCTCATGGAACACAGTGAGTCCATCTAAACAGGTTCCCAAAACTGTTAGAGGGACTGCACATACCTTAGCAAAACCAGGAGCTTTACGCAGAAAATACTATTCAACTGAAGGTCCCATTGCAGTTGCCTGCAATTTAGTCTGAAAAAAAGTAGGCCTTTAAACTCATTGTTAAATATGAAGGGTTTTTTTAAAGTAAAAAAAAAAACCACAAAGGTTTGATGGAATGTGCTGTTGTTATACTTGGCTCTAAATCACATTTGAAAAATCTGAGGCAAAAGGTAAGGCTGTTCTATTGCTTATAGAACAGCAATACATTTTCAAAGTTTTTTTAGAAGACTACCACACTGAGCTGTTCTCCTGCCACTAAAATATTTCATTCAGGCTGGTATGACAGTATGTATTGATAATGCTTTGTCATTGCTTAGTCTATGGACAGGTGAGCCTTCTATTGCCAGAGCTAGAAAATCTGTCATCTTCAATGACTACCACATTGACAGAGAAGGAAAAAAAAATGCTGTATGCCTTCTGCTGTATCTCTAATAGTAATTTAGTTTTTACATACTAGTTGTGGAGGTCCTTTTCTCTCCTATGTGAGGCAGTAGGATGAAAGCTTTTCAATGTGTGTGTATGCCCAGACATGTGTCTGTATGTACCTGTGTACACACAGAAGCGTATGTGCATGTTATATTTTATTCACCTGCATCAGGAAATGGCTGTCAAGTTCTCTTTTTGATCAAAGCTATTACAATCATAGCTTCAGTAAGTCTCCATAGATACTCACAATGAAATAATCTAGCCCTTTGTTTTATTAGTTATATACACATCCAGAATGGAATAATAAAGACATTCAGAAGGAAAAGTGTGTGTTGCTGGCTCTATTCAAGTTTTCAAGAAGTTTGAGCTGGAATAGTTGTTTTGGGTGTCCCTGACATAGCTTTGTTTCTTTCCTCTAGGCTCGTGATGACATTCTGAATGGTTCCCATCCCGTCTCCTTTGAGAAGGCCTGTGAATTTGGAGGCTTTCAAGCCCAGATCCAGTTTGGACCTCATGTAGAACACAAACACAAACCTGGATTTTTAGAGTAAACACTTCTAACTTCTAAATTTGGGTGACCTCAAGTGTAACTAATGTTGAGTTGTCACAGATTAAACACATTTTATTACTCCAAGCAGAGGTAATCAGATTCAGTGTGTTTTCTGTAGCAAATCTCACAGTGAAAGGAGCCTTATTGCACAGATCAGCAGCCTCAGCTGATGAGGGGACCTTTGGCAGTGGCTTATTAAACAGCACAGGGCACTGGCTCCTCCCAGAGTGCCAGTTAAGTATACACTTAGTACTAGCAAAGTACAAGACTGGAAAGAAGCTTTGTCATTTAAATAAAGTGAATACTGCTGTGTGTAGAGGTTAAATTTGGAAACGTTTTAGTGGCATTAATCACTTGATCAGATTCACCCTCTCATGGTCTCGTATGAACGGAATTCTAGAAGTGCACTCTTTGTTTCAGGCATGGACAGAAGTCCTGCTTACAAGTGGCTCATCCTTTAGTCTTTGTTGTGATACTTAATTTACTGCTATCAGCAGGGCAAGTTAAGTATGACTGAAATTTAGATGTCCCCCTTTTCTACAGATTTTGATTTTCTGATTAGTTTACCTGTAGTAGAATTAACCGAGGGCCGAAGTCTGAGGAAAGCAATGTAGGAAGGTAAAAGAAAGCTATTTACTGCACAGTCCAGCAAGCCTTGCCTACATAAGAGGCTCATAAATACCTTAATTGGAGGCACAAAACAATGGGTGCGTATTTGGTTTCTGTCCTGTTCCACTGAGGCAGAGTGCTCAGTGCTGCCTCAGACTTCCTCTGTGAGCCACTCCAGGGTTTACAATATCTTAGGGAATCTGCCAAGTGTTGTCTTGCTGTGGAACATGCATTGCTGCAGCACTGGTTGTTTGAAACACTTCACTTCTGAAAGGTATTCCTGAAGTAGCAGTTCAGTTATGCAAATAAACATCTTTCAGTTCCAATTAATAATCAGCTTTGCTTTTTACTGTCTGTCTGCTCCTGATAGACCCATGAACCTTTCCAATTAGAGCTACTCATGTCTAAGAATTACAGAGGCCCAGTGTAACAGCTTCAGTGTACTCCTGGTTTTTATTTTCTACAACTGTGACCAGTTGCACAACAGTCTTCCTCTGGGATCTGTCCATTGTTTGCTTATTTTTCCCTTCTCTCTCCACTCACTGAAGAGTATTCCTGCAGCAAACCATTGGGGTATTATCTCACGATAAGCCAGCCTTGTGTCATGGTAATGCTTTCAAGAGTTTGGTGTTCCCCATAGTTGCTTTTAATTTTTAAAGCAGTAATTTCGCTCAAGCTTAAGCAGTCGCTGTTGCTGCACGTACAGCATTCCATTGCTTAAATTTTTCTAGGATTTTCTAATGTACTACTTGGTTTTTTCAAACTCCATATAGTGAGCGTGTTTTATTGTGGACTGAAGCTGCTGGCTCTATGATACTTCTTTGTATGCAATGCTGGATAGTTTGGAGTCCATCATGAGACAGTCATCACTCATAAAATGTCCATTATCTTTTTTTAATTCTAATAGAGATGAAAGATATTAATAACTGAACCATACATTAAAAAAAGAATGTTACTCCAGTGGAAACCATTTTGAATCAGAATTTCAAAATTTAGAACCTTCTTATGTTCTGCAGGGCATTTTCTCTACTGTTGTTTTATTTTCATTTCGGGCCTTGATTGCATTAGAACCAAACTTGGCGGGTAACCAAGTGTAATTGCTCTGTCCTGGTGTTTAATCAGTTTCATAAAATTAAGGATTTCTGATATAGAGGTAATTCAGTTTTTGTCCTCTGTAGATGAACCTGCTCCAGAACTGTAAGTCCCTGGTCATTGTCTCCTAATTTGAAGTGTACATGTTTATGATTTAGTGTCGATGCATTTGGTTTTACATAGCCTTTGTGACAGCCTTTTTGTGAAACCTCGTGCTTTGGTTTTGTGGGTCTAAATGAGCCAAGTGATCCTGGCTCACTATGAACAATATATAGAAATAGTGTAATTAAATGCTCATTATTTTTTTCTGAAGATGCATCTCTCATCCTTTCAGAAAAAAACTTCTTCATTTGTTTTGGTTTTTTTATCCCCTTGAAAAAGAGCGAGCTTTTTGTAAAGTTTCATCCAACTCTTTTCTACTGTTTAGTCCATAAACACTGATTCTTTTCAAGTAAGAAAGTAGTTTTGGTTTATATAAACTGTGTGCTGTAGCTCAATATGTGAAATACATTTGAGAGGTATCCAGCCACTCGCTACTGAAACATCAAGATGCTACAGGTTCCCTTAAGGAGAATCTGTTGGTGCGTACAGAAAACAGCCCAGAACAGAATAGCACTAATATTTCCTGAAATTGTTTGGAAACAGCTTAGCTCAGTTTGCCATGTCTACAATATGTTTGCGTAGAGAGACCTTTTGTATCCTTTTTTTGTCATTGCTAAAGTATTCTTGGCACAGATGAAGATTATTGCCTGCATCTTGCTAAGACGTTGGTATTGGTTGTTGGAATTCCCTTGAAGCTCATGCCAAAGTAAATTGTGAAAGCATTAAACTATCAAATTACAAGTAATCCCTTCTTCGTGCCCTTCATGGTACAGATGTAGTTTTGCATGGCACCTGCAGAGGTACCCTGGGGCTGAATTTGCTGAGAGAATATCTAATAAAGAACTTGCATTTTTCATCTGCAGATAGGAAAGGAGTGCCTCAGACTACCCACCTCCACTCCTTCACAAGCACACTGGCAAACAGAAAAGCTGCAAATGATAATTGAGCTTGATACTGAGCTCAGTTCTTGAATCTAACCTCATTTGCTGAATTAAGCTGTATTTTTCAAGAACACCTTTATGCTAATGGAAAATGTGGGCACTCATGTATAATTTTTTAAGGAACTGGAAGATGAAACTCAGTGTAAATCAAGTTAAATCAACACTGCTTCCTATTAGCTGGTTTTAACTGAGTTCAATGTCCATTCTAATATGTGTAATTTAAGGGATTAAGGAAGGCTAAATTATAAGATATTTCCATTCTTTTTGCTAGCTGCATTAAAAGGCTGCAAAATAAAGTGAAACTATATTTGTAAAGAAAATATCTGGACTTTAAGTAGAATTAAGATAATTTCAATTTGTTCATAAGTGGCATTTCACCTTTTCAGCTGAGGTGATTGCTTGTCTCTTGATTTAAAAATAATGGAAGGTGATAGAAGAAAAAGCTTCCGATCCAACTGCCACCCTCATGTGCAGGGGCATTGCAATTGCTGCTTAGTGGAATAGAGCACAAACTTCTTTTCTTAACTTTTGCTGCTTATGAAGTTCTAAGTAACGTTTGCTTTGCAATGTTTTTTAAAGTGTTACATTAATTAAAAAGTAAGTAGATAGGCTTAAAAATGTAATGGCTTTGATAGTTTATCTGCATACAGATAGCTAAGAAAATTAAATCTAGCTAGTAAAAGATGAGAATTTAAACTGCATTTATAACTAAATTTGTTTATATAAATCCATGTCCAGGATGAAACTGTTTAATTCAGGTTTGGGTTTGTTGTTTTTTTTAATTTGCCTTGGAACTGAATTCAACTAAACTGGTTTGAACCTGTGAAATTCCGTATAAAAGCACCAGTTGTTTCATAATAGAGACACCAGCTTTTAAGACAATAAGCTGCATTCAGTCCTTATCTACAGTTTTAATTTGGCTCTTCAGCCTTTCCTACCCTATGATGTCTTTGTAAATAAGTCCCCAAGAAAAGGTTTCATTATCATGTTTTAGTGAGATGTAGCTACTAGAACATCAGAAGAAAGATTAGCAAGAGCAGTTGTTCTTACTTTGTTTTCTAATGCTAGGGCTTTATGGAAAGGAGATCAGTAATGATCTCAGTACTGAGTAATATTTTTGAAGCTGCTGCACCTAATTTAGTCTTTCAAGCTCTTTTGTTGATTGTCTGCAATGGCAGGCTTTTGTGTTTAAAAACACACACACAAAAAGCACGCAGTAATATAAACAAAAAACCCAACATAAACACCCATCCCCTCAAGATGTAAAACCAAAGCAGCTCCCTAAGAACAGTTGAGGAACTTTTTTGCCAATCTTGTTTAAAACAATTCATCCTTCTCAAAACTCCTAACTTTGTATCTTAGTAGGTAGTTCTAGCCTTCAGTGTTAAGTATTGTTTGTTTACTGAATATGTCAAAATGAGGACATTCTCCAGGAATACTTTTTCTGGGATTCTTAATAGCCCAAAGTAGGGGCAATCCTCAGATACTGATTATTTTAATTGTGCAAGTTTCTCCAGGTAGAAAATGACCTGCTGGGGGGACCTAGTGCCAGTAAAGATGTATGGAAAGCATTCCTCTTCAAGAAGGAACCATTAACTTTGGATTTTTTTTTTTCACCTAGCCTGAAAGAATTCCTGCCTAAAGAATATACCAAACAAAGAGGGGCTGAAAAGAGAATATTTCAGGTAATTGTGAGGCTGAAGAAACTATCGTTTCACTACCTTTATAAGAAAAATCAGATATTTCCCAGGTGTATACTTTGTATATACTTGAACTATATAGCTATCAGAAAATGAAGGATCCAAGTATTTGACAGCTTTTATTGTATTTCTTCAGCAGCTTTATTGTCCTGATCCTTTTTTCTTCGCTGATTAAGCAATGTGCTTTGTTAAAGGGAGATAGTGAAAATTCAGTATTTTTAAGATCCTTTTGTCAGTTGCATTGAAATATAAAGATCCATATTTGTACTAAAATAGACACGTGTTTGGGAAAGCCAGTTTAAATTTCAAACATGAGCCTCAATTCTGTTTGTTAATGCTTGAATTCAGTGGTGTATGTGGGAATCACCCTATTGTAAAAGACTGGAGCATTTGAGTATAAAGTGGTAAAATGTACTGATACTGTTAGAAATGGTCTCAGAGTGTGAGCACTGCAGATGCACCAGCTATCTCTGCCCACCGAAGTACAAGTTGGCAGTACAGTGGAAGTTGGAGAATTCTGAGGCCAGCAGGTGAGATAATGTCATCTGGCTTCTGGAAGGACACAGCAGAGATCTGTGGTCTCAGCCTGGGACACAAGAGCAGGAACAGGTCACACATCCTTTCTTTTGCTTGCTACACTCCCAGCTGAAGAATTCTATAGCTTAGTAGGTCTGTACTACCTGGAGTTTTCAGTACTTCCTTGTGGGTGAGTGTGTCTGAGACCTTTCTGTGCACCTTTCGGTGGTGCAGTGACATTGCAATTCAACCAAAAACCAGATTTATTCACCTCTGAGTATGGTGGCCATGCTGTTCATAGCGTGGGATTTTTGCCCCTGTCTGATACGACCTGTGAGTAGTTTCAGGCATTACGTGCTTTACTGCATGGCCCAGAAGCTCATCAGTGAGGGCACTGATCTGGGCAAAGATTCGACAGCAAGGGAGAATATGTGAGCTGTCTTTCTGAAAAAAACCCAGCTGTTTACCAAGTCATGAAGTTCTGGAGCTTGGCAGGTCTTTTTCACCACATATTCCATCTGCAGTGACTCCATTTGTGCTCCTTGCTCTTCTGGGATCGTGGCTGTGTTCTCTGTGCTGAAGCTGTTAGATGGGAGCAGCCTGTGTTCTTGGGATGCAAGAGGTTTTTGGAGTTGCAGTTGCTCATCTCAGTGCTCCCCTTTAGAAGCTCCCACTCTGTCGAGGTGGGAACACGTGGAGTGGGAAGGCGTTTCCCATGTTCCTGGTGCTCCCCCTGCTGCCATCAGTCAGCAGGAAAGAGGTGGCACCCAGCAGTTGAGAAGCATGTGAGGGAAAGATGGGGTGGGATAAACATCAGCATTTAAAATGCTCTAACAGCCTTTAACTAGAGAGACATTTGGATACGATTTTCAGCACAATGGTCTGGGATAGGAGAGCAGATGCTGGGATGAAGTTTTAATACATAAGATGGGTGTATGTCATTACTAACAGGTAATCATCGATCTACTAATGAGCAAGTTGTTTAGATAATAAATAGAGACTGAGTTACAAGACACACTTAGATGAGTATTTCAGGATGAACTATTTAGAAAAATCCTTGTTTGTTCCTCAGCTTTTGAATTATTTTCATGTGATGGAAAAAAATTCTGGACAGTGTTTCAACTAGCAGAAAAGGCCTATTGGAAGTACCTGCAAGACATGAGAAATGGTCAAGTACAATGTGTGAGGCTGTCATGGATCAGAAGTTCTGGGCACAAAGCAGGAATAAATAATCTGTTTCTGAGGGATGGGAAGGCTGCTGGTACATTTAAATGATTTTTAAAAGCTGAGTGAAGAGGTGTTAATTGTATGAAACCTAATGGTGTCAAGTAGCAGGAATACCTAGAATTTTAAACTGTGTCAGAAGTGGTTTAAATGTGCATGGTCTGAGATGCAGATTGAATGGTTGATGGTCAAAGAGGAGCATTCTATTTCCCCAGGTTATTTATTTTCTCTGATATGAGGGATTATATGATAGTTTTGCTAACACTTCCAGCCAGTATTTTTCAAATATTCTAATTGTAATGATTATTAACTAAGCATCCTGAAAGAGATAAAAGCTGTACCCCAGTTTTGTTTCCAGAAAGTGCAGATTTTGCCTAATTGGTACTGAACTCTCTTACAGGAGCACAAAAACTGTGGCGAGATGTCTGAAATAGAAGCCAAAGTGAAGTACGTGAAGCTGGCGCGTTCCCTGCGCACCTACGGGGTCTCGTTTTTCCTTGTTAAGGTAACGTAGCTCTTGCTGTGACCATCCTGTATCCTTCCTCAGATCCCTCACTAAGCAAAGGTTTGCTACCTCAGCCACTAAAATATTTCAGTTTCCTGGAGGAGGGAGAGGAGAGATTGTCTTTTGAACTGAGCAGTAAAGATGCAGTAAAGACCAGATGAAATTAATGCATTGCTTGAAAATCATTGTCTGTAAACAGACAAAACTAAGCCTGGATTAAATTGTCCCTGTCTGCATGCCAGTTTCTTCCCTTTGTCAGTATATTCTCTCTTGCTTTTCCTTTCTCCTGTGGAAAGTGACATATATATGGAAAACAATGTTCCACACCTTTTTAAAGGAAAAAATGAAAGGCAAAAACAAGCTGGTTCCTCGTTTGCTGGGGGTTACTAAGGACTCAGTGATGCGTGTGGATGAGAAGACCAAAGAAGTGTTGCAGGAATGGCCACTGACAACTGTGAAACGCTGGGCTGCCTCACCTAAAAGCTTCACTCTGGTAAGCTTTCTGTGTTTATTCAGAGGATAAGGGATCTGTGTGGCAAGGAGAACTTAGAGCAGTTTCTGTACTGTAACTTGTTCTAATTTGCTAGCATTATATAGAGTCACTGAGACCTCAAGTAATAAATTGGCCCATATTGGAGTCCAATTTCAATCTGTAGTTTGGTGCCAGTTCCTCAGAAGTACTGTTTAAATCTTCTGATAAACCACTGTTTAGATCTGGTTTGTGCCTAAATACTAAACAGTTAAGAAAGCGTTTTATTCACACTTGTATAAATAGTTATGGTCCTTGTCATTCATAATGTGCTTTGTGACTTGCAAGATATGAACATAAACAAAGTCAGATGGCTCATTCATGCATTTGATAATTAAGAGTTTAGAGCAGCTTCATGAATGTGATACTTTGTTGATTGGTCCATGGGAGACCTCTGCAACATTCATTTTGGATATGAAAAAGTTGTTGAAAGTGATGGAGGAAGAAGCAGAGGCTAGAAAATTTCATTCAGTTGTTTCATGTGCACGTAATTTCCAATTGCATGGATGATTACGCTCTGGGATTAAATTCTAAAAAACTTTTCTCCATCCTCGAGTGACTGAATCTGATAAAGTTAGATGAAGTCTCTCTTGTGCATTTCAGTTTACGGAATGTGTCTGATTAAGGTGAAATAAAAAGCATTCTTCTCTCCTCCCTTAGTCCCTCATACAGAGTGGTTTAACTTACTGTTGGATATAATAACATGTCTATACAATTTTAAAATTTGAATTTTCTCACTTCTATTTGGTACTATTTCTTCATTTACTTACTTTGCATTTTCAAATAGGTTTTGGGTTTTTTCCCCTTTTTTTCAGGATTTTGGTGAATATCAGGAAAGCTATTACTCAGTACAGACCACTGAAGGAGAACAGATCTCTCAATTAATTGCAGGTTACATTGATATCATCCTAAAGAAGGTACAGTATTAATATCTTGGCGTGTAGCAAAAAAGCCAATGCAAAACCTCAAATACGTGCAAACTGCAGTTTTTCTCTCATGAAGTCAATGTTGTATCTTGTGTTTTGGTGCTGTGTATTTATACCTGCAATTAAGGCACTGCTTCTGGAAAAATCAAGGCTGTTTACTACATCTTTAGCATGGGTCAGGCTCAGTGCAGCACTCCTGGGCTTTGCTTTTCTATTTGGAAGGTGACCTGGTGGCTGTGAATGTATATCCAGGGAAGAGTCCAAAGTTCAGCTATGGATTTTTAAACTATGGTCCAAAGTGATGAATCAAGTGGGAATAAATTACCCTAGAAAGAGTATTTAAAGCAACAGCAAGGACTTCACAATAATTGTCCAGCCCCTCTTGTATATAATATACCAAAGCTGAGAAAGTTTTATGGCCAGAAAACCAAAACGCCCTAACAGTACACTGCTTCAAAACCACTGTGATTAGTATAGCAAAGAGTTAGACCTCAGTTGTGCAGAGAGGGATAAAATCAGTGTTTGTGAAGAGGTCAGACTGCCTTAAAACTTGTTTTTTATGGAATGTGCCTGGCAGGAGAGAGGAAGGGCTGATATGCATCTCCAGTATTCAAAATACTCCCAAGCAAGCAAGTGCAACAGCAAAAAATGGCAATTTTGCCACCAAACATGGAGCTGAATGGTCCTGTTCTAAGCACGTTTTATAGAAAAGCATGGTGTACCAAACAGCACTGATTGCTTCTTGTCAAATTTTTACTTTATTGGCATTCCAAACGGCATCATTATTTATTGTCATGGATTTTAGTAGTAAGAAATCACAAAGTAGCCCAGAAGAATTTATTGCCTTTGTTCATGTGAGCAGTGTAGGATGTAACATCAAGTGTTACATAATAAGAGGTTGAGGACCATTGCCAGAATTCATCACACAGAGTTCATCACATGTGGTTTTCTCCGAGTCTGTCAGGCTCAGGTTTAATAAACATCAAATAAATCACAGGTTTCTGTAGATGGTTTAAAACTTGATTCAAAAGTAGCTGTGCTCTCTCGTACCTAATGAAAGCAGCTTTCTGTCTTGATAGAATATGAATGTGTGAATTTCCACTCCCACTCCTTTGATTTTTTTTCTCTACCATCTGCTGACACAGCCAGTTTAAAATGAATGAATTAGGAACAGGTTAAAGCATAAACACCCATGATTCATATGAGGAGCTGCAGTTCACAGCTGTCCAGCCCACGCTATCTCTGTGATGGATGCCTCAGAGTGGGGTTTATTGCTCTCAGTTGCATATTGTTAATTCTTCGTGTGTTTTGGACTGTTCCAACTCATTTTCTCTGGTGTGCATTGATAGATCTATTTTTTTCTGATCAAGTGTTATTTAGTACAGTGTTCTCCCCTTCCACCCAACCCCTCATGTCCTGCAATTTTAGTGATAGGTCATTAATCAGGTGACACAGAACCCTGAACTTGAGCAGCATATACCTAAATTAAAAACAATAGATTTTTTTTTCACTTCACATTATTATGGAAGGCACAATCTTGATTAGAAATAAGGAGTTTCAGTTCATGCATAAAATAGTAATAATAGTAAGATGGTAAGAACTTCTTTCTCCAAAGTCGTGTGTTCATATAGATGTGCATGAGGAGTTCCTCTTAAATGTATCTAAGGTCATAGTGGATACTCCTCTATTTATATTCATCTGTGTGGACTCAGACTACAAATCATGCAGCAAGGTGGAAAGCAGTTTCTCTGCACTAGGCAACAAGTAGAAATAGACTCTTTTTATAAGGCGCTATTTCTATGATTTGTAGTTTCCTGTTGTTTCTAGTGGTTTGGACTTATTGCCCTTATATATATATTTACAAATCTCTCTTAGCACTAAAAAACCCCTGCCTCAAGAAGTCAGCCTGTCCTGAATTTTAAAGCTAAATAACTTAATAAAACTTGATANAAAACCCCTGCCTCAAGAAGTCAGACTGTCCTGAACTTTAAAGCACCTATGATGAAATAACTTGGAGATAGTATTCAATTTATTGTCTTTACCTATGGGTATGTATTTCCCGCTGGTAGGTAACACCATACAGTAACATGTCAGCACTTCCCTTATACCTTTGTTCAAAAAGGCACCAGCAGGCTTTTATGTCCTTCATCTGCCAGGGTTTAGAACCTGGGCTGTTAAATGCTGAAGAGCATCTCTTTCCAGTGGAGGTTGTATTGCCAGTCACTGCTCAGGAGCGTGGTGTTTAGGTTGTTTGATTAGATTTGTGACAAATGGCAAAGAAATGGTGGAGAGAAAGCAAAAACCAATACATATTGTTTAACTTATCTTTTTTTTCCCCCCTCCAGAAACAAAGTAAAGATAGATTTGGGCTTGAAGGTGATGAGGAATCAACCATGTTGGAAGAATCTGTTTCACCTAAAAAGTGAGTGCATGCAACAGGAGGAAATGGTCTGTCTTTAAGAGTGCCACATTTAGCTGTGGCAGCTTTTTCACATGAAGTAGTACAGTTATTACTGTTAAAGAATGGTTTCCTACAGAGTATTTCAATAGAGGGAAGCTTATCCCCAGGCAATTCAGCAGGCTCCTATCTTCATTTGAGGATTGAAGAGCAGGTATTCGTCACAAAATTGTTGGTTGGGGCAACCAGCAGTGGCACCAGCTTGTGCTAATTGACCCTTGAACAAAGGCACTCAGGCTTTAATTCAGTAAAATGCTGGGACAGAGAGGGGGATAATGAAGCAGAGCTGAAAAGCTGTATTTTTTTTTTCATCTTCCTGTATGATTTACAAGGTTTTAGTTGCTTGTGTCTGCTAGTTCCATGGTTTCCAGTAGATCTGACTCCTGTCAGTTTAGTTGAATGCCGTGTTATGAGCAGAACTGACTCATTTCACCAGCTGAACCCATCGGATGTGTGGCGTGGGTAGAGGAAAGGGTTGGGTACAAGTAGGTCAGGTTATGGTTTTGATGGGAGAGTAACTGAATATAGCAAAACACAGAACTGTAGAGCTGGCCACACTCTTGAAAAGGAATGTCAAATCTTTCTATGCAGTGAGACAATGGAAACAGATTTGTGACATTTTAAGCTGTAATGAGCTACTCAAGTCTTTTCTTGGAACTCTTGAGGGTGGCAGTGTCAGCAGTGTGTATGTGAAAAGTCCATTTGATTTATTGTTAAGCATACAGTTTATATGAGATAGATTTGTTAGCAATTTCATGTGGCCTTTTGGGGAATTTCATCTTTTGATGGATCACACATGTTCAGATGTGCTTTATTTTGACATGGCCCTTTCCAAATCACTTCCAGAATATACCATTAGCTAAGGGCTGTGCAGAGAGGCCCAAAACTTGTAGGAGATAAGTACAAGATTTTTTTCACAGTTGAAATCACTGTTTTTTCCCTCAGCAGAGTGTTGTTGTTAAAGCCTGAATTTCTGTCAATGCTTCTACCTATTAAAGCTTGAATCATTTTTAAATATGAGCAGTATATCTGGCAAAGCAGTTCATGACCGCGGATGGCAGTAACTTTATTTATTATTCTCCAGCCCATTATCTGATTGACTGCCAGATTATTTGCAAGTACTATGTGTGCTTGTTTCTATAAAGGTGGAAGAAAGAAAGTTTTTATCCCAGTTCTAGGGAGTAAATGCAAAAGATCTCCACAAGGTTCATGCTTCTATTTTCTATTGATTAGCTTGTGATACAGCTGAAATGAAGCAGTTATTATGCCATAAACCTTCTTGTGGTTCTGTCATGCATCTAAAAGGGGTAAAGCTATTGTATCATGTATAACAAAACTGCCCATTGCCATCTTTCCTTGGTGCCTGCTCATTAGTGCTGTTAATAACTGATCTGCCAGAAGCCCCAGATTATCTTTTTCCTAATACATTAGAAAATGGTTAGAAAGAAAAACCATAAAGCTTTCCAGCTTCTTCAAATGTTGAGAAATGTGATTTAAATCCTAGAGGAAGAGCAGCTGGCAGAACTCGATTTGCAGGAGCTCACTAATCTCGTGTGGGATGTTTTTTCCCAGGCCCACTATTCTGCAGCAGCAGTTCAACCGAACCGGGAAGGTGGAGCACAGCTCGGTGGCGCTGCCGGCTGTGATGCGCTCCGGCTCCAGCGGCCCCGAGACTTTCAACATTGGCATCATGCCCTCTCCCCAGCAGCAAGTCACAACTGGCCAGATGCACAGAGGACATATGCCCCCACTTGTGAGAAACCTCTTTGTTTTGTGTATGAAACCTGTCTGTGCAGCAAGTAGTCAGAAACAGCGTATTATACATATTTGTAAGAGCAGGAGTCCTGGCTGTAACTTCCTAACTGTTCTACCAAACATAAGTTTTGAGTATCCCTTAAATATTTAGGGTGTCACATTTTGACTTTCTCATTTTCTTTGGAGCAGGCTCTTCCAGCCTTTTCTTTACTTCTGTGTAGTTAAAACTAGTATTCAAAGGGCAAAAGACCGAAGGTTTAAAGACTGGCAAAAGTAAGCAGTTTTAAGGATAAGGCTTACTTCTACCTTATCACTAGCCCACCAATTTAGAAATTTTTTTGCAGGCTTAAAGCTGATAGGGCATTTTTTCATTTAAATTGAAAGACTTTCACAAGCCCTGAACAGCATTTAGAGAATATAACCAATGCTTAAGATCATGACATACTACTAAAAGAGTAGTCTCTGTAGTGGATTGACCTTGGCTGTTTGCTAGATGCCTGCCCAGCTGCTTTTTCACCCCTACTCCTCAAGCAAAGAAGTGTGTATGAAAGATATGTAAGATTGAAAAAAGCTTTATATCAGTATAGGTCGAGATAAAGACAGGGAAATCATCAATTACATTCATGGGCACAACAGAATCATCTTGGAGATAATGAATTTAATTTATTGTAAATTAAAATACAGTTGGATGGTGAGAAACAGATGAAAACTAAAAGCTCTTCTCACCCACTCCCTTTTTTTACCCAGACTCAGCTTCAGTCTTTCACTTTTAACTATTCTGCTCCTTGCTTATAAGTAGTAAATTTGTAACAGCCCTTCTCTGCTTCTTCCTCCTCACACTTCTCCCTAGCTCCAGTGTGTCCTTCCTGTGGGCTGCAGTCATTCCAGTTAAACTGGCTCAAGTGAGGGTCCCCTGTGAGCTGCAGTTCCCTTCAGGAGAGCCTTCTCCAGCACTGGGCTCCTTCCTGGCAAGGCCCTGCTCCAGCACAGGCTCACCACAGGCTGTGGCTCCTTTCAGGGAAATATCCACCTGCTGCAGTGTGGGGTCTGCTGTGGTCTGCAGGGCAGATATGGGGGTATCTGCTCCAGCACAGCCCTCTCCACAGACTACAGGGAAATACCTGCTGCGCTTTGGTCTCTCCCACAGGCTAAGGAAACTCAGCTCTGCTGTCTTGAGCATCCCCTCTACATCCCTCTCAGGCACTGGCATTTGCAAGGTTGTTTCTTGAACTCCTTTTTCCCTCCACTGCCCTTTCTCACCTATTTTTCCCAGAGGTGCCACCAGTGTGGCTGCTGCAATCAGCTGTGTCCTGTGCTGGGTCTGTTGAAGCTGTTTAGAGCCAGCTGTGCTCAGCATGGGGCAGCCCCTGGCTCATTCTCCCAGAGGCCACCCCTGCAGCCAAAGTCTGGCCACAGACACTCAATCCAGACAGCATCCTGCTCTTCCTAAACCCCTTCGGTTCTCTCTTAGCTCATGCATGTTAATGACAATTCAGTTTTAGAATTGTCCTTGATTGCATTGGGAGGCTGTCCCAGGAAATCAGTAATGATCTCCTAGAAGCAAATTGAGTTTTCATGTTGCTCGAATGCAGGTCACTAAGACAGCTCAGTGGATTTGTGTGTGTCTGTTGGCCATTGTTTGAGCTGAGAAAGGTGAGCACTTTGTATCAGTGTGAAAGCACCGAAGAGTGTAAAGTGGCATAAGCAGAATCAAGACTGTGAGAAGAGTTTGAGAGCTTTGCTTTTTCCATTGTGCCACGGGAAAGGCAGCTCTCTGAAATGGCCTGGGGTGGTTGCTGGGACTTCTGCCACTCTTTAAGGGTTTCTTTATGCATCTGTGATGTGCTTGAAGTGCCCTCTGGAACACAGCACAACTTCTGCTTTGCAGACCTCAGCTCAGCAGGCCCTGATGGGGACCATCAACACCAGCATGCACGCGGTTCAGCAGGCACAGGCTGACCTCAGTGAAGTGGATAACCTGCCACCTCTGGGGCAGGACATGGTGAGTTCCAATCCACACAGAAATGAGCCTTAGTGCTTTCAGGTGTTTACAGACCAGTTTAGTCATTGTCACCAGATCTGAAGTGATATTGCTAAAGCTTTTTAAATGAGGTAAAAATTTTGTTTTCTCTTTAAGGAATTCATGTAGTGTTCCACCTCACTCTAATCAGTCTCCTGAGATTGGATGTAGCAGACTTCCTTGCATAAGTCTGCCTGGAATGCTGTTGATTTGTGGGCATATGTACAGTTAAACACAAAGTATGGGCAGTATTAATGGTGGGACTGACTGCCTCCCAGAGACATGAAAAATAAGACCAAAATACGGTTCTGTTGTTCTCGATCCAGCCTAGGGCAGGAGGACAGAGCCAGAGGGTTATTGCCTTTGGAGGACAAGTGTTTAGCCTTGCTTATGGCATTTACCATAAAAGGGCAGCTGTTGCAGTTTGTTGATAGCAAATCTGGAATAAATGAATCAGCAGAAGAAAATGATTGCTTTGATATTTCACTTTAGGGTTTGCTAGTTGTCTTGTTTCACTTTTAAAAGTTCACACAGGAATGGAAAATGCACATAGTATCTTGTCTTATAGAACCTCACTGCAGTCCTTAATTATTCTTTTTGTTCATTGCTCTTCAGGCATCAAGAGTATGGGTTCAGAACAAGGTTGATGAATCAAAACATGAAATACACTCTCAGGTTGATGCAATCACTGCAGGAACTGCATCTGTTGTTAACCTTACAGCAGGTAAATTTCGATGGGAAGGATTTCCTTGCAGTCTCCTAACTATTTGTCAATCTAAATCAAGTCACATATGAACTGAGTATGGGGCAGCTGCAAAAAAGTTTCTTTAAAACACACCAATAGCAAAGTGCATTCATGTGTGGAACCAACTTGGTGTCCCTCCCAACACAGTTTTTTGTATCTTCAGTTTCTGTAAAGGTGTAACAGTCACTGAAGATAAAATGCAGCTTGCTTATCCAACAGTGTAGAGAGTGTTGGCAAGGTTACTACAAGAAAGCACCATTGATCTGGCAGTTGTTAAGGAGAGATTATATTTTTATTGACAATTCAGCAAATTACATGCTGAGGGAGCTACAAATGGCTTAAAGGGGACAAGACTGTATTACCTTAGGCTCTTTCAGTATTAAAAGAGGCTGAAACTGTGGCATTCTCAACAAATTGCATTGAATGACGACACATCCTCTTAGAGGATAGATTATTGCAGAGGAAACGTAGAAATTAGAAAATTTATAGCAGTCTAATTTTTTTTTAAGTGATGAACTACTGAGTAGGCATTGCTTGGTTGTCTTGAAATGTCTCTTATCTCTCACCAGAGTGTAGCTTGTTGTAGCTGCCCCCATTTCCCTTTTAGCCACTAAAGCATTCTGATCATTGAAAACATTTGCTCTGCAGGGGACCCAGTTGACACTGATTACACTGCTGTGGGATGTGCAATTACAACCATCTCCTCCAACCTCACCGAGATGTCCAAAGGTGTGAAACTGCTTGCTGCTCTCATGGATGATGAAGTTGGAAGTGGAGAAGACCTCCTGAAAGCTGCTCGAACCTTGGCCAGTGCTGTCTCAGACTTGCTGAAGGCTGTGCAGCCTACTTCAGGAGAGGTGAGAGTAGAATTTTCAGGTTCTCTGTTTTGGTCTTATTGCTTCTAGGCTAATGCAGAAGTTCCCTGAGGAAATCTAAAATTCAAGTAATGCTCATTTTCTTTGAATTAATGCATTTCACTGTTACTTCTTCCCAGCCTCGCCAGACGGTTTTGACTGCAGCTGGAAGCATTGGACAAGCAAGTGGAGAGCTGCTGAGACAAATTGGAGAGAATGAAACAGATGAAAGGTTCCAGGTAATGAGGGGGTTGCTTGTCACTGTCAGAACTGTGCAGTTTTGTAATGAGGAGGTCCCTGCATAAAACCAGGCTTCCCAAAGTGTGGTTAGAAAATGCTGGAGCTGTCTATGCTAATTGAGGCAAATCCATTTTGAAGGGTGTTTAATTACACAGTCAGAGAATGCTGATTTCATAGGAGCCCTTACTTTATTCTGTGCATCATAGAGATGCTCTCATGCTTCATGGAGACCTTTGTGCACTGTATTTCATCTCATTAAATATAGTGGGTTTTACGTAAGTGTTTGCTGTGTCTGTATGTATGCATGTAAACCAGAAGTTAATAAAATCTTCTGGTAAACTGAGTAGAAGAAAACCATTTTATTACAGACAAAATCTCTTTAATAGCAGTATTAATTATAAAATCATAATGCCTTGTGACTTAACAGTGTTTGCTATTAGCAGTTTAAGATCATTAAATGCTTAGACCTCTTAAATGCTCTGTAAAAAACATGTCTGGATTTTTTCACTGAATGCCAAGGACAAGTTTGCAGCAGAACCAAGGGAATGCACTTTTCAGCAGCAGATACGTCTCTGGAGTGCACTGTGTGCAAGGTGTCTGCTAATACAACTTACAGGCCATTTTTACCACTTCATCCACCAGTGAATCTATGCAAGCTTCATCAGAGTTCTCATTTGTATTCCTAGTAGAATATGTATTACAGCTCTTGGCTAAGAGAAAGTATGTAAGCATTCTTATCTGTGTTATGGAGTGTTGGAGAAGGTGGATAAGGAAAGGGATGGTTTATCATATCTAAAAGCAAAACAAAAAGTAGTGGGTTTAATTTTTGAAATGTGAGGTTTTCTGCCTGCTGTGGAGTTGAAATTATAAATAAGTGTATTGGAAGGGGTTTTCTTTAACTGGAAAATCAGGTAATTTTAACAGTACACGTCCCAGGAAGGATTTTAACATGAAGACTGCATCCTATTAAAAAACTGAAGTGTATCAGTGGCATTTAAATGGTAAAGTGGGAAGAAATTATTTGAACTTGATGATTGCAGAAATTAACACCTAAGTGTGTTTTAATGTCACAGACCAAGTTTTCCCTTTACCAGGATGTTCTGATGAGTTTGGCCAAAGCTGTTGCCAACGCTGCTGCCATGTTGGTGCTGAAGGCCAAGAACGTAGCACAGGTGGCTGAGGACACAGTCCTGCAGAACAGGGTCATTGCTGCTGCTACCCAGTGTGCCCTCTCTACTTCCCAGCTTGTGGCTTGTGCCAAGGTGAGGCAGTGGTGTGTGTGAAGGGGCAGAGCATCGTGTCCAGTGAGTGCTGCTGTGCATTCCCGATGGCCTCGGGAACGGACTCTGTTAAATAAGCCTTTTCTGAGTGCTCTGGGTGCTCTGTCCATGCAGGTGGTGAGTCCCACCATCAGCTCCCCGGTGTGTCAGGAGCAGCTGATCGAGGCAGGGAAGCTGGTGGACCGTTCTGTGGAGAACTGTGTGCGGGCCTGCCAGGCTGCCACGGATGACAGCGAGTTGCTGAAGCAGGTCAGTGCGGCTGCCAGCATCGTCAGCCAGGCCCTCAATGACCTCCTGCAGCACGTGCGGCAGTTCGCCAGCAGGGGGGAGCCCATCGGACGCTATGACCAGGCCACAGACACCATCATGTGTGTCACCGAGAGCATCTTCAGCTCCATGGGAGATGCTGGTGAGTTCATCCGAGGAGCAGTAGCTCACCGCGGTTCGCACGTGCACCTTTCAAGTCAAGGAAATAAAAATGCTTCTTCTCTGTTTGCTGTTTCTAAGCTAGTGCTGTTATGATGGGTAGTGATCCAGCTCATTATATAAATCAGCAACGTGCACCTAGCTGAATGTTAGAGGAAATATTCTGTGAAAACAATCAGTACCATACTATAGAACCACTGCAGTGTTTTGTCTGTTTTTCTGCCACTGCTTCACTTCATAGAATTGTGTAGCAATTTGTCATCTCCAAATGTGAAGACAGGCACATGAGCAAATACTTCACAGTGATTGACTTTATTATGCATAGATTTTGTTATAGATTTTTAGGCTTACTTCTCCTTTTTTTCTGAGATGTTTCTAAAAAGTGCATGTTCTAGAACAAGAAACAAGATGGTTTTAGTCAAAACCATCTTAATGGTGCTGAGTGTCTTCTGACAAAGTTCTCAGTTTATATTAAACAAAAGATAATTCCCCAAAAACACAGGAGAAGGATGGGTAATTGTTACTGAAGGAGTGAAATCTTGGCTTTGATTTGAAAGCAAAATTTTTAGTCTTTTATTATCCTGTCTTATGGACAGGAGTTTCCTTGAACTATATATTCAGAATTAGCTAAAAATACCAATTGTGTGTTTTTGTCTTACTGTCTAGATTGCTAATACTACATTTTTTCTTCATCTCCACTGTAGTGGTTTCTGTCATTTATATTGTGATCCAAGATCTGTTTATGAAACTTTCAAGTTATATGAACTGTATGTGTATCATTTTCAAGTAAAAAAGTCCTTCAGCAAATGTAACTTCGTTTTTGCCTTGTGAAACGATGCTGAATTTTGAAACCAAGACTGAAATTCAGAGAGGAGAAGGTAAAAATGCAGTTGTGCTCCTCAGGTGAGATGGTGCGGCAGGCCAGGGTGCTGGCTCAGGCCACCTCTGATCTCGTCAATGCCATGAGGTCTGATGCTGAGGCAGAGATCGACATGGAGAACTCCAAGAAGCTTCTGGCTGCTGCAAAGCTCCTGGCAGATTCCACTGCCCGCATGGTCGAAGCTGCAAAGGTACCAGGGAAATGAACTGTCAGCTTAAAATTGTAAGGCTGTACACAAAGAAGAGATGGTATGTGGGATTTATAAATAGGATCTGGCTGACAGTAGAGATGGTTTCTGTTATCCTCTGAAAGTCTGGCATTTAATGACTTACCCCAGGTACATTCCAAAAACCAGTTTATTAGCTACCTGGATTTTTGGGGTTCCAAAAGAAGATCCATCTTGCACTGCTTTTGCTTTCCTGTGTGCAAGGTTGTCATGACTCAAGCCATGTGGGGTAGTTACCACCAGCCCTGAGCCCTCCCATGGTGCAGGGTCTTGTGCCAGTGCAAATGGAACAACAGAACCACAGCAATCTCTTACTGGAGTCACTACAAAGCAGCTCCCTTCTGTCTAAGGAACAGTTTCCTCCACCTGGGGAATCTTGCCTGTGTTGTTCCCCTCCACATCCCTCCCCCCTCATTCTCACAACTATCTCAGCTTTTCTTTCCTTTCTGTGCTGGAAACCTATTTCAGTCTGCCAGGGAGGAATACATCCTTTGAATTGTTTCCCAGATCCTGCACTGAAATGATTTTTGCAGCAGCAGGACCAGCCATTCTGCTGGGGCTCTAGAAGGCCTGCATGCCTGGCTGCCTATCCTTGACTTTCCAGTACTTTTTCAGACTTCATATGAAGAAAACCGACTGCATTAAACCTCAAGTTTTGGACTGAAATTACTGAAAGATATATTGGAATGGGAATTTTAAAAACTGGTTTTTTTTCAAAAACCTGTGTGCATAGAAGTACATTATTTCAGATCATAGGGGAAGCAGTTTAAAAAGGGTTTTTTCCCAAGCACCTGATGTGGTATATGAAGCAAATGTTCAGCTTTCTTCCTCTAAGTACCAGATATAGACAGTAACAGCCTTCCACTAGCAATAGACTTTCTGCTTGGAAGCTTTGTAATACTTTAGTGTTCTTCTAACTTTCCTTATGATAATTTAAGGAAAATGATGGCTGATGTAGCAGACACTGTCTGAACTTAAGCCTTGATGTTCATCCATATTTTCTCCAATAATTTTTCCTCAGACTTAGAATTTTTTGCTTGGGAATTTTGTGCAGGGAGCTGCAGCCAATCCTGAAAATGAGGATCAACAGCAGCGTCTGAGAGAGGCAGCAGAGGGACTGCGAGTTGCTACAAATGCTGCGGCACAGAACGCCATCAAGAAGAAAATTGTCAACAGATTAGAGGTTGGAAATCAGATAGTGTTGTATTTTCAGCTTGCTCCCTTTTGATAATTAATATCTGTAGATAATTTCAAGAAAAAAGAAATGTGTATTTCAGTGAAAGCGCTAAGCAGAGAATGATAGTACTGTAAGCTCAGTTCTAGGGTCCAAGGCTTAGAATTAGAGATGCCAGTATGTCATAACATAGTCCTCAGAAAACTGAACATCTTGTATCACAGATGTGGTAAAGTGGTGTAAGGCTTTGACTCAGAAGGCATTTGATGGTGGCTTAGTCCTAAAGTTAAACAGCTGAGCTGAAAGTGCTTCATTGCTGTGTTAATTTATCTCTATGGTGTGCCATTTACTCACAGTATCTCTTGGTGGCTTTACTAGGATATAGATTTCCATATGAATTTCTGCACAAAGTTAGTTGAATCGCAGCATATCCAGTTGAACTGGGATATTACCCAGAGTCAAGAAGCAGAAATGGATGTGTCTTTTTACTTCTGATCTGGTGGCCCAGCCAAGAGGGAGAAAGGCAACTTATTGTGCAGTAAAGATAAAATACCGTGGAAGTTTGTCTTGTTGGCAAAGTTTGATCTTCACATGCTCAACTACAATGAAGAAAAGACAGATTAAAAAAAGAAACTTTTCGTAATTCCTGGTTTGCAGCTGTGATTTTTACATTAGTCTGATTCAAGTTCAATAAGGTTACTATGTTCCATAAATATATTAAGTTCCTGTATCTGTCCAGCACTGAAAATCAAGAGTACTTTAGGAAATAAAGGCTGATGCCTGTAATTTTCTAACTGCATGCAAGAAAGTTTTACGCAAAGAGTATTTTATTTGTTTTGCTGTTTTAACATATACTGCCTTAGGAGTAAAATGTGTAATAAACTTCGTGCTTGCCTCTATTTAGTGGGCCAGTTAGAGTTGTACAACATGTTGAAGTACCTTGGATAAATTACTGAATTTTTAATTTTATTATTGGGAGATGTTGATAATAATATTCATAGATATTTGAAGAAGGTCTTCACAATGCTTTTAGACTCAGAAATACCAGTATTTTGTACCTCTGGGTCATTTTAGGATCTTTGCTTTTGCCATAGAGCAATCTCAATAGAAACTGGCTCCCTTGAGTCCTGGGTCAGAGGTGTCAGTGTAGCAGTGTGGAGCATTAAGGGTACTTGGCCTGTATTCTCTGGCCTTCATAAGGAGATAATTGTTTAGACCAGCTCTGCTGTTTGTAGCTGACTTCTTTTCCTCCTGTTGAAACATAAGCTATGAAAGAGTAGGAGCATAGAATGCTTCTAATTCTGCCTTTTTCTTTATTGGCAAATTAGAGATGGGGTAACAGTGTTCAAATAATTTTCACCTTGAGAGAAGAGCAATGCTGTATTTCCTTAAGGCAAATCAACTTATGGGATAAAATTTATTCATTTGTTGATGTTGCTACTGTCAAAGTTACCTATAATGTGGTTTTCATCCTCTGAATTACTCAGTTTTATCACTGATTTCTTTTTCTCCAAAGATTGCAGCTAAGCAAGCTGCAGCTGCTGCTACTCAGACTATTGCAGCTTCTCAGAATGCAGCTGTTTCCAATAAGAACACAGCAGCCCACCAACAACTTGTGCAGAGCTGCAAGGTAAGCACAGCACAACCCATGACAAATAACTCTTGAATTCTGCTTTATGGGGAACTGATGACAATCACCCTCTAGAATACTGTTGCAACCTCAAAAGGAGCCTTAAAACCCCTCCCATGTGCACACTACACATGTTCATGTGCATGGATTCTGGAGAACCCTCATTTACTGTCTGGTCTGTGCACTGCTGTTCGTAGAGCTTTGCAAAGCTGAGCCATGTAACATTTGGCTGTTACAAATACCCCTGCACACACTTTAGAAAAAGGATTGGCAGGTGTGTATTTGTTGAGTAACAACCAACTCACCTGAAGAATTTTGGTACAGATCAGCCAGTGATGAAACACAGGCAGAGCTGTGCCGGAAGCACTGTACAGAGGGGTCCTGCTGCTCAGGAATTTGGGATTCCCTGACTGTGATTCTAAGCCTTGGCCATGCATTCACTGTATGAGTGTGGTGTTCAGCTGGGGAGTAGCTTTATGGTCATCAGAATGGGCTGTTGAATCATACATGCTCTGAAATGGGACTGAGGTCTATTGTGGGATAAAGGTAACCTTTGGATTTTCCATAATGGAGGATGGAGTAGCAATAGTGATTTATACTGTAATGGAGTGACATTCTTACTTAACATAGCAGTTATGTAATTGGTTATATAACTAACAACTGGTCTCCTATTCTGATGTTCTGCCTCCAAGCAACTGGGACCTTAAATGTCACCATAAAAACATAAGTTACACACCTTACAGTGGGGTTACCATGACTCCTAGCTTCAAGTTAAAGCTGTAAAATCACAGATTTCAAGGTATACCTGAGGTCAAGCACATTTTTATAGTTCCAAGCTGGACTTCAGAGTCTGATAAGAAGCTGTTCCTGTTTGTGTTTAAGCCATATTTGCAAAAGACAATAGAATGCAGAAGGGTTTTATTCTGCATCAAAGGGCAGTTATGTGGGGAACAAGAACAAAACCATTAAAGACAGTATTGTTAAAAACTGCATTAACATTCTGCACTTACTTCTCATCATGATGCAATCGTAAGAGATGTTGGAATTAAATAAGATAGCTCAAGTACACCTCTGAATTGTGTTGTAGAGGGCTTCTATTTCAATATGAACTTGAAAAAAGGGCAACATGAACTATTGTTTACTCTTCATTCTAATTTTGTCTTGATGCTCATTTATTAGATTGCAGAGAAGATTCAGTATCTACTTTTTTACATTTTTTGTGGTGGTGGTAATTTAGTATTGCACTGCTGAAATGTTATTGTGAAATGGATGGACAATGTGGACAGTACAAGAATAGTTTTAGCAATATACACTTGCACATGTTCCAGCCATGCTGCGAAATTTGTGTTGCTGAAAGCCAAGGAAAAGTAGACTGAGGTGCTTGTGTGTAAAACAGAATGTTTTCCTGAAAGCAGGACATTCTCTTGAAAAAATCTATCACCTACACTACTGGCATTTGAAATGCAAAGGAAATAATTAAGAATATTTGGTGTACCCAATGCTGCATAAAAATCTTGGATTGTCTTATAGGAGCCTTTAACTAATGAGCAGATTGAATAAAGATTTCTTAAGTAGAACATCTCTAAAAAAGTCCTATTGTGTATTAATTTGGTTCCATGGAATCCTAAATGAATTCTGTGACAGCACAAGAGTATTTTACTTAAGAATACTGCAGTTGTCTTTAAGGGGAGTGGGAAGCTTGCTTGTTTTATTTTCAGGGGATTTTGAGTTTTTATTTATTTACTAAAATCTTTTCTCTTTGTCCATTTTAGAATGTTGCAGACCACATTCCTCAGTTGGTGCAGGGCGTAAGAGGAAGTCAAGCTCAGGCAGAAGACCTCAGTGCCCAGCTTGCTTTAATAAATTCCAGCCAGAATTTCCTTCAGGTGAAGTGAACCAATAATTGCAGTAGATGCAAAAAGCATTTTTTTTAGTGCTGTATGTTTTAATTTCTGATAAATAGCCAGTAAACTGTTAAAAACCATGTAAAGAAGCTCATTGCTAACTATAAGCCATGGATAGGAGGATTCAGCTCCTCAGGTTAGGTGGCTGAAGTACATTGTGTAGGTGGAGAGTGAAAACTGCTGCCATTGAGGTTAAAAGTAACAAGAAAAACCAAATGTTTATGGAGAACCAACATTCATTGCTGTAGCACTTGCCTTCTGGGAAAGAGTTTAAAGAACAAGCTGGAGGGAGTTTAGCATCTTTCTAAGTACAGGTCTGAATATGTGAGAGGCTGTTGTAGCCTTTTTAGGCAAGGTACACTTAGTGTTGCAGCAACAAGTTTCAGAGTTCCTCAGAAATAAAAGGGAATATTAGCCTAGGTTTTTAGATATTAGCCTGCACAGTGGATCTGGATTGATGGTTTGGCCAAAACACAGAATTTGACTGTGTGCTTTTTCTAAAACATCTTAAAATAGGAAGATAGAATATTGAGCATTGAGAACAAAACTATTGTTTTAACAATGGCTTATTGTTATGTTACAAGAAACAA
This sequence comes from Vireo altiloquus, assembly GCA_013396875.1. Taxonomy (NCBI): domain Eukaryota; kingdom Metazoa; phylum Chordata; class Aves; order Passeriformes; family Vireonidae; genus Vireo; species Vireo altiloquus. The sequence continues at coordinate 337,134 of VZRF01010824.1, read as the reverse complement.
TACCAGAAACCAATTCTCTGTGTAATGGCATGGTCATTACTTGGCATCAGTTAGTCTCATCTTAAATGTGATTGCTGTTAGCAGGTTTTTATGGTCCTGTGTAGGCAGAGGGATCACAAACCATGTTCTCACTCTGTTTAAGTATTTGCTCTATGATTCCTTTTGGAGTCATTCACATGATTGATCCATCTCCCCTATGGCTGCATGTATGTACAACAGTGATGATGAGAATCAGCAAAGGCTTTTAATTGTATTAGCAGTAATCCCTCTGTAGAGGCATTGCTTGAATTACAATTTTATTGTAGAGAGAAATTTGCCATCTCTGCCACCTGGACCTGATAGTGTCACATGAATGCTAAATGGCAAAATTTTTCATTTCAATTATTTTAAGTAGTCTCCATGAGTACTCAATGGCCTCAGGCAGACATTGGAACCAATGGAGTAGTCATTGTCCCAGTAATGTGCACGTGAGTCCTGCTGCAGAGAATTATGACAGGGTGCTCCAGCTTAAGGAGCAGGAATGTGCTGGTGGTTACAGAAAAATCTAGAAACCTCATGTCTGTGTGAATGAAGGAAGCAGTTTGTTTATTGAATCCTAAGCCTTCTTTAAAGAAAATGAGTTGGTAAAACCAGTGTTCACTGTTGTTCTTTGAACAGCCTGGAAGTAAAATGGTGGCATCTGCTAAAGCTGCTGTCCCCACAGTGACTGATCAGGCAGCAGCAATGCAGCTCAGTCAGTGTGCAAAGAATCTTGCTACCAGCTTAGCTGAGCTCCGAACTGCCTCCCAGAAGGTAGGTAAATCCTGGTTTTAATCAGCTGAAACAAGAGGCCTTTGTGTCTCCCCTGAGGGAACGGCTCATGCTCAGGCAGTGTTCACCTCTCACTGCTGTGTTTTGTGCACACTTTGCTCAGACTCCCAGATGGCCTCTGTATCATGATAGAAAGGGGAGGGAGAAGTGACAAGAAAACTGAAAAAGCTTGTGCTACCCTTTCCATAGCAGGCAGATGTGAGGAGAGTATACAGAGCAGCACATCAAGACTCAAGCTGCTGTTACATTTGAGGGAGAGCAGGGAAAAGGGAGCCCCACCAAAGCAGTGAGAACCCTGCTACAGCACTACTGTGCTCACTGTTGTAATTGTGAACTGGAATCATCATCTCTAGAATCCAGGGAAGCAGAGGCTCTCTGTGTTTCACACACAGATTTCTAAACCATGTGAGCCTTTAAAAAAATTACAAGTGGGAAGTCTGCTCTTTTTTTTTGTGAGTATACACTGAGGCCTGAAACGAGGATTGTAGCACTGAGGTGGCCACACCTGAACTAATGCTAGAATCTGCATCTCGTGCTGATGAATGTGGGCTGCCACATCAGGGGGTCAGTGTGACTTTGGTCATGGTGCACAGTGAGGCCCCTGGTGAAAAGGGAAGTCCAGAGTGCAGCAGTTCCTTTCTCAGCCCCTGGGCTGCCTGCTGTGTGGGGACATGTACACAAGCCAAGTGCGCCTCACTCCCCTGGTGCCTCTTAGCAGAGTGTTATTCTCTTCATAGACTGAAAATATTGTGCAGGAGTTTGGAATCCATGATGCAAAACACTTAGAGGGCTCACAACGGCCTCTAAAATAGGAAGAGAAATAATTTGGGAGGGGGAGATTAGATCTGAAGAATTTACTGTTTCTGGAAGTTGTTTACAGCTGCTAACAGTGGTATTGATCTGATTTCTGAATAGGCTCATGAAGCTTGTGGCCCAATGGAAATCGATTCTGCTTTGAATACAGTCCAGACACTCAAAAATGAACTGCAAGATGCGAAGATGGCAGCTGTGGATGGACAGTTAAAACCTCTCCCAGGAGAAACTGTAATTGAGGAAGGATGTTCTTCATTTAAAAACAAACAAACAAAGTTAGCTGTTAAAAAACTTAAAATATTAGAGGCAAAACAATTTGTGAGGCTTTGGATAATGATGATGTTGATAGGATTTTACACTGATTGTCTTAAAAAGAGTATATGTTACTACTATGTACACCTGAAGTATGTTCTGTAGTAGAGGTACTCAGGACTGTAGGGCCTCCTTCTCTAGTGTACACATTACAATTTGGGAACAGTAATGTTTCAGTCTTGTAAAAAGAATTTCTTTTCAATAGTGACAACAATGAGAACTCAGGACAGCCAGTTCTAGTAGCCTTAAAAAGTGAAATTGTTTATTCGGAGAAAAAAGCTCCCTTCTTAGATGAAAATATTTACTTTCATTGCTAATTATAAAATAGTTTTATTGGTCACAGTACCTGATATGTTAATTTACTTCATCCTGAACAGGGAAAACATGCTAATCTGGTTTCAGAGCAACTACGTGTGTACTCAGTGACTGAAGTGAAAGTTTAGGTTTCTCTGGAATGAGGAATTTTGTAGTACTGTTTAAAAAGAAGTGTGTTTTCATTGAGCTTAAACTAAGTATTTTGTCCTTTGCAATTTTTTACAGCTTGAGAAATGCACTCAGGACCTGGGAAGCACATCCAAAGCAGTCGGTTCTTCAATGGCCCAGTTGTTAACTTGTGCTGCTCAGGGCAATGAGCACTACACAGGTACTGGTTTATTCAGAATGGCTCTGTGAAACCTCTGCTTTCCATCAGATACTTGATGAAAGGTTTTCTTATCACAGACTACTTAAATCAAGGAATTACTCCATTTTTTTTCGTGCTGATAGTCAATTGTGGTAAGTTACTAAGAGTTGTGAGTGTGACCTGTGCTTCATAAAAGAACAGTGATGCAATCTGCTCTGTCTTTAATCAGAATACATTGGGACATCTGTTGTTTTTGTAAATATGTGCCACTGAAACTCTGTGAAGGGCAGAACTAAATGGTATTGCACTTTAAAGGTCAGTGCCACTGGAAATGTTCCTATGTCCTTTACAGAAGGTTTAAAGGGTGCCTTGGATATGTTTTGAAGCAACAGGATGTGAACATAGTGGGGCAGCTTGGTGACATCAGAACTGCGTCTCTTCCTAGGTATTACCAGCTCACATGTACAATGCAGCTGCTCTGGCTGATTCACTGAGCACATTTGCATAGTTTGAGGTAAAGCCAACAGGGAAGCTGGGCACACAGATTCTTCAGTTTATTTTTGCACCTGTACTTTTAGAAATAAAAAACACCTTACCAAGAAAAATGCTTTGCAGGAGGGACAAAAGTTGACTCATAGATGTTAAAATGTTCTGTGTCCTTATTTCTGATAGAAGTGAAAGCAGTAGTTGCAAATGCTCCCATAAGATTTTTTTTAATATTACTGATAAAATGCATTATGGCAATTATCACTTCATTGGTTGAAATTGCATCTGGGCTCTAGAACTTACAGTTGCTTTCATTTGCAGCAGATGGAATTGCACTGACATGGCTCATGTTTCTATCACGTGATTATGCAGAAGTAGGCACTGGGTGTCAGGCAAGGGAGTACAGATACTTGCAGCTGATAATGAATAGCTAAATCTAGTAGCTGTCTTATCATCAGGTTGTAGGAAACCCTACGAAGCCATGAGTTCTGTTTCAATAATTTCCTAAATAGAAGAAGGAGACTGTTATTGACGTAGACCTCTAACCTTAGCACTGGAGCTGATGGATGTCCTTTAACAATGGCCAGACAGACCACAGAAAGTACTTTTGTTGCATCCTTTCTGTGGCTTCATTCAGCTATTTTTATATGTTTTTGCTCACAGTGATATTAGGTTATATCAAGTTGTATCATTCCTAATAATGAATTCCTAACTTTTCTTTGATTGCTTGAAATTAAACTGTGTTGTCCTGTGGCTCTGAACTCCTGTACGCCATTCTTGCAGACAATCACTTCCCTCATAGCTTGGAGTATGAATTTTTCCTCATCTACAGATTTTAGCTTTACTTCTTTTTCAATGTTTCACTAAGATGTAGTTACTGGTGTAGAGAGCTGTGCCCAGAATGTGGCCTTTGGGCTGTAACATTTACTTTATGGCTTCATTACAGGCATTTCTCTAAGCAGATGATACTGTATATTTCAAATGTGTTTCCATTTGAAGATTTTCTTTTAAATTGCATTTGCAGTGTTATTTTGCAATAGGATCATAATCTGCAAGATCATGTCATAAAACAAAAAGATTGTCTTTAAGGGTGCTAATAGAATCCTTGGTGAAATCTCACTGTAGGAGTTGCTGCCAGAGAAACTGCTCAGGCCTTGAAGACTTTGGCTCAGGCAGCACGAGGGGTTGCAGCATCTACCACTGACCCTGTGGCAGCACATGCCATGCTGGATTCAGCCAGGGATGTCATGGAAGGCTCTGCCATGCTGATTCAGGAGGCCAAGCAGGCCCTGGCTGCCCCAGGGGATGCAGACAGTCAGCAGAGATTAGCCCAGGTAAGCTGGGACTTGAGCAGCTGCATGAATTGTCACTCAGTGAATTTACTCCAAATCAGCATTAAATAAGGAGAGAGAATGACAGAAAATAAGGCTGCAAAGCGTGTCAACTTTAACAGCTCTCAGTCAGTAACATAATGCCTATGTTGAACAATGCAGATGGTATAAAGTATGGTATTTTACTTGTCTCTTAGAAAAATATACAAAGATGCAGCTCTGTGCTCTTACCCACAACGTATGTGGGAAGACTGCTCACTCAAAAGTGAGACAGCCATTAAACTCATAATCTTCAAATGAAAGATCTATATCCATGTTATATTCAAAAAGTGAGTGCATATTTTCTTCATGTGTGGCACCACTGCATCTGAATGCTTTAAAAAGTGACAGGTTCTTTTTTTGCTGGTTAGAAAATTTCTGGAATTGGCCTACATTAAAAATAATTTCTTGTGAAGATAGCTTTGTTTTAATCAGAACTTTGTAAAAAAGTAGCATGCAACAAACTTCTGTGATTAGTGCATAGATAACTTTGGGGCATTCCCTTATCCCAGGTGCCAGGAGCAGTTGTGGGGCTGCCCTGCCACCACCATCCTATCAAATGGATGAGCCTAAAAAATCCTGCAGGGCAGCAAACTGGGAAAGTTGCAAGCCTCAAAAATGGCCTTGTAAGGGTGAGAAGGTTGGAATTGCTGGCTGGGGAGTAGAGGCTGTGCCTCCTGTTAATGAGTGCTTAAGCCTCTCTCAGTGTGAATGTGTTCACTTGTGCATTGTAGGTGGCAAAAGCAGTGTCTCACTCCTTGAACAACTGTGTGAATTGCCTGCCTGGACAAAAGGATGTGGATGTGGCCCTAAAGAGTATCGGGGAATCCAGCAAGAAGCTCCTTGTTGATTCGGTAAGATGGCTTTTAAAATGGAAATAAATGTCAGAAAACTCAACAGCAGATCTGAGTTCCCCATGTTCAAATCATTATTTAGTAAATGTGCCCTAAGTGTATTTCATGTAAGCTGTGTTTGAGTTTATGCACCTTTAGGCAGCTCGTACTTAGACTGAAATACTGTTTCTCTAGTTTTATGGGCAAGGTGAAATGTGTCTGTGACTTGTGAAGGCAATATTAAAATTATTGTCATAGATTGGTATTAACTTCTTGGTTTTGAAAATGGCAACTATGATTTTTCATTCTGAAGAATATGAAAATGAGAAAATTATAGTTCGTCTCCCACCTAGAATGGTCAGTTCACTTGAAGGAGCGTTGTGATCTGTCAAAAATGTATGGTCATTTTGTGCAAGGAGTAGAATTGTTACTTTGTTTAACTGTATCCATGTCAAAAAGCCCTTTTTGCACTGGTGGTTTGGTCGTTTAAACAGCTTTTTTTTTCCTGCACCCATCAGTGACCTTGCTATCCTGTGAATGCAGGAGAAATTGTATTTTGATATGTTTATGCAACGGCTTTTGATAAAAATAAGGATTTTTACCAAAGTGGTTTTCCAGAATCATTCTGAAGAGCTGCCAATACTTGAAAAGTTTATCCCTTGGAAAGTTTACAGACTTGTCTGTCCCTTGAAAGAAACAGCAGGATTCAAGTTGCTGGACAGAGTTCTGGTTGACAGCTGTCCCATAGTTGCAGCTCACTACTCTGTTGTATTTGGTGTTCTCAACATCTGTTGAACTCTCCAGTCATGAAAGGCCAGTGTGATGGGAGAGGCAATAAAATACTGTACTTTATCTCTTACAGCTACCTCCAAGTTCTAAGTCATTTCAGGAAGCTCAGAGTGAACTGAACCAGGCAGCAGCAGACCTGAATCAGTCAGCTGGAGAAGTTGTCCATGCTACACGGGGCCAAAGTGGGGAACTGGCTGCAGCCTCTGGGAAATTCAGTGATGACTTTGATGAATTTCTTGATGCTGGGATTGAAATGGCTGGCCAAGCACAAGTAAGTTTTTGATCATGCTAAATGCGGGATTGGCCATAACCTGTGGCAGTGCAGTACATTGTTTATGTAGCAGTAGAGTGCAGCATGCTGGTGTGAGCCTGTCCAGATATGGCAGGAGATGTTTGTTGTGAGGGAGTTATCTGGAGTGAAGAGAACTCAGCATTTGCATCTTCCACAGGATTTTGGTATTTGTTCCTATGTCCAGTCAGAAATACGACTTTGTACTTCTCTGTGTAGTTTGGGAACTCATTGGAGCTGAATATCTGAAGGTACAAAGGTGTGCTCAACATCTGAGTTTGTGGAAAGGATTGCTTCTATTTTTGTGGAACTGCCAAAAATTACTACATTATTTATATGAACACTGTTCAAAATTAAGCACCTTTCTTTGCTACTTTTGAAATGCTTTAAGTGGATGGAGAAAAAGATGCTTTGATACTGCTCTGTGGTGCTGTGGACCTGCTACGGAGTGGAGCAAGCACTTGAATGGATGGATCCATTGCAGGTGACAGCAAGCACTTGGACGACTTGTGTTCAGTGATTTTAAAATCTGGCAGAGCTTGACTCTGATGAACTTTAACACTCAGGAATGTTGTCACATGTGGCCAAGCTTATTCCTGGTGGTCTGAGAACCTGTTTGAAGTTGAAGATACTCAAGTCAGTTTATCTTACTGGGTACAGTTGTGCTGAGCTACAGTAATTGGTCATTTGGCAATGATTTAGCATAACAAATGTCAGCATATAAAAAGGGATTGTGTATCAGAAGAGATGGGAGGACTTGCAGAAAAAAGAATCTGCAGATGGTTTTGCCCTGGTTCATAGGAGGACCCTGCAAACCTAAGAAATGATTGCCGAAGGAGAATGGTCAGAAGGTCCTCCATGTGTCAGTCCTCTGAAGTCATTTATGAAGTGTCTCTCTAGAGCAGATACTTGGTGATAGAGCTGAGTAGAGAGATCTGACTGTGGCTGGTGGTTATTGTCCATCAGAACTTCATCATTCAGATTCCAGATGTGTGAAGTCAGTTAGGCTCCATGTACAGCTGAGTCTGAAAGTGAGTAGCAGTGAGGTACCTGTCTCTTTAGCTGTCTACCAAATAGACTTTTAGAATGTTTTGTTTGAGGGAATTCGGTGAAGGCAGAGGTAGAAATGATAATGTAAATGGCTGCTTGAAATGAGAATCCAGCTGCTGATGATGTTGTGGCCTGTGTGAATTTGCTTATCCTCCTGGCACAGGGAGTGGGAACCATCTTAGTTATTAATGGCTGATCTTTCAACAGAGAAGGCCTTCTATATGTAGTTGTTTGGCCTGAACAGAAGCAGTAGCAGGTATTTTGGGTGACTAGCAAAATGTAGGGGAAGGGAAGAAGTAGCATGTAGTAAATACAGAGTAAAAGCTATTCATATCAGCTGAGCAATATGCAACCTGTTTACTTAAAACTGTGATCAGACTGTTAGAAAAAAGGGGTTCACTTCTACTGATCATTGGCAGAAGAATCTAGTCACAGCTATTTATTGTGAAAATACAATACTTTTCTGTAACTGTATCTAAATGCAGGTTTCCCTTTTCAATCAGTGGCTTAAAATAAGTAATAGAACATCCAAGTCAGAATATTGACCAACTAGGCTTATAGAAACTTATTTTCATGGAAAAGATGACTTTCTGGGGGATATTTTTGTGTGAGCAATCCCAGTTAGATGCTAGAGAGCCTGTGGGCTGCACAGAGGATGCTAGAATACAGAGAGCGTACGCTGCCTGAATAATGTGAAGCAGTTGTGCCAGGCAGAGACACATAGGAGTCTTGACAACAAAAGCATTGTTCAACAAGTAGTAAAGTTTCTCCATTGCTCACTTGTGAATGCTGCCATTGTTAGAAGCCAAGCTATTTGTTGTAAGGGTCTTTTTCTGTTACGTGAGTGAATCTAGAGGCACCTGTCTGGGTGAACAGAGGCTTGGGCCCTTCTCTGGGCTCACGTATGGCAGTGGTTTCAGGTGGATAAGCAAGCTGGGTTTCCATATGTGGTTTTGGCACACTCTCTTTATTGCTGATTTTGTACTTAATGTTGTGCTGCTGTGGCTTTCCAGACTAAAGAGGACCAGATTCAAGTCATAGGTAACCTCAAGAGCATCTCTATGGCTTCCAGCAAGCTGTTATTGGCTGCCAAGTCTCTGTCTGTCGATCCTGGAGCTCCTAATGCCAAGAACCTCTTAGCAGCAGCAGCAAGGTAAGGATGTATTGCTTGCTTTATGTTTTCCTGTGGTATTTGTTTTTCTCTGTGGTATTTGTATTGTGCTTATATATATTATTCTGCTATTGACAGATAACTGAGTGGTTGGAACCTGTAGTTCTATTTAAATGGGTATTGTGCTTAGGAAAGTTGCTCATGTTGGAGTGGTTTCTTAACTGGTATAACTTGTTACCCTTGGTGGAAATAGGAGCCAGCATTTGAACTCTTGGCCTGGTCACTGAAAGGAACCAGTGTATTTTACCTACTGTCTTCTCACCATCTCTGTTCTGACTAGGCAGTTATTAGCATTAAGCCTCTCAATCCCTGAAAGAAAAGGAATTGAATAATATTCTTATATAGAATGTGTTTGAGAATCGTATTGTAGCTGCCTATCACTAACAGTGTGCATGTGTGTATGAGCAGGAATGCTTGACAGGGTTAGATGCTACATTTCTTCCGTGGAGCATACCCCTATTTTAAGGATTGTAAGTCCACTCCCTCACTAAAGGGTTTCCTTAAGAATTTATGCTACTTTACTTTGTCATATTTCATTAAAAAAAAAAATTACATCTATCTCTGTGTCTCCCTGGAAATAAATAGCATCTATGAAAGTTATAGATAACCAAAGGCTGCTTGAAAGTGAAGGAGTCACATGAGATTTTATTACTGCCGCAGCATCAAACTGCTACGGATTTGTGCTTTAGGCTTGGAGCATTCCTGACTGGAGTGTAGAGGAATTTAGCGTGAAATCCCAGTGAAATCCAGGTAGTTTTAAGTTCCTGGCAGGTTGATATTCCCTCTATGGAAGGATGTAATAGAAAAAGGGAGGTGAGCCAGGTCAAGCCTTCAGCTGTTCTGTGTGTGTGCACGTGTGAGACCTTACAGGGACACCACATACCCGTGTGAAGTAAATACTGCAGCAGGTCTCAGTTTGTGTTTAAGGTGCTAAGGAGACACTGTATTTCCCTTCTCAAGATCCTCTGGGCTAGCTTTTGACAAGCTTGCCAGGGCTCTGTTCTCTTTTCCTGCTATGATAGATCAGGGTCAAATATTTTTATTTTCTCTCTTCTCATGAAAATGGAAAAAGAGGCACAGCTTCCTTATTATAAGATAGCTTTTTTTCTCAATTTTCTATCAACATCTATGGTACTGTGACTAGTCTTGGGTTTTTGTTGGGTTTGTTTTGCTTTCTTCCCCCTTTCCTCCAGCCATAACAGACACTTCAGCTTTTTCTGTAGCTTTGTCTTCCTTGTGGAGGCATTTTTCTTGACCACTTCTAGCAGGACTGCAGCACTGGCTGAGTTCCCTGTAGGGTCCAAGTATTTTTGTGTTGTATTTGATGAAAACAGATGTGACCTTTAGAGTCCTAGCAGTCCCTTTCCACTCTGGGACTGGTGTTTGAGGAGCCACCTTCTTGGTTCTACTGTGTCCAAATTGTTTTCAGAGTGATGTTTGTACGCTGGATGGATTCCTGGTAGAGGTACCTGGTGTGTGATAATGATATTCATGAGACCATGTGGCATCCTCTACAAAGCTGATAATTCTCTCTCTTCAACTGCTGATATTCTCCGAGTCAGTATGAGTTGAGACTCAGATTATAATCAACAGCAGACAAGATATTTTTGTGTGAAGTTCCTCTGGGAGTGAACAGAACTTTCAATTTCTATCATCTATTCCTATGTCTGTATGCAATGATATTTTGTGATGCATAGAAATCAGTGATGTTCACCAGGTGAACACCAGGTCCTCCACAAAGACACCAAAGCTTCTGGGAAGGGTAGGAGTCTCAGTTAAACAAGTGTGTCTATTAGTTTCCATTCTTTTTGCCCTGGAATTTAACATAAACATAATACATGTAATAAGCACATCCTGTTTCCTTTTGTAACAGTAGGGTACAATCCATCCAGGTAATCATGTTATTGATATGTTATTGAGTGCCTGTTTTCTGAGAGGGAAAGTAATGCAAATTCCGTTTCCAAGGCCAGAGGAAAGCATACTCTCCATGCACTCCAATTTCACTGGTTTTCTCTTCTAGATGCCACGTTCTGGGTTGTTAGTCATGACTCTAAAATGAACATAGTTACAATGAATTTTGCCTATTATCAGAGCATTCATCAGGAAGACCAGTAGTGACTGTTGTATGTCCAAGAGCTGTGAGTTCCCACAGGAACGTAATGCCTTTGCATAACTTATTCTCTGTGGATGTAAACCTATGGGAGAATATCAGTTATTAGTTAGAGGAAAAACCTGATTTAGTAACAGACTAAGGAAGTATATAGCAGGATTGTGTGTATAACAGTATGTCAGGCAAGACACAAGAACTTTGCTAGAGAAGGGTTAATAACGTTTACTTTCCATACTAACCACTGTTTTCCATACCAGCCACTTGTTTCTGTATCCTTTGGGGCTTCTGGGGTGGTAGATGGGAAATGATTCAGTTAATGTCAGACCTGGAGAAGTGCTGAAATACCTTTTAGCAGCTACACTCTGTCACTGTGCCAATGTAATGTGTTGGCCTTGGCCTGCTGCCAGAAGTGTTCTGTCCTTTGTCACCAGTGTTGTCCCAGACGTGCCACCAGTTTGGCTGCCGGGCTCAGGCAGGTAGTAGAAGATCAAGTTTTATATCTTTATGTAGTGTACAGTTAATGACATAAGTTTTGCTAAGAGGAGTAGTTCAACTTTAAAATGTGCCTTTTTTCTTCCTACTCTCCCTAGAGCTGTGACTGAGAGTATAAACCAGCTCATCACACTGTGCACCCAGCAAGCTCCCGGGCAGAAGGAATGTGATAATGCACTCAGAGAACTGGAGGTATTACTATATTTCAGATGTTCTTATAATTAAAAGTGGACCCCAAATGTTTGTTTCCTCTGTATTTTTTGTCTGAATAGCTCCTGTCACTGTCTTCTCACTTGATATTTGTGGCAGAGGTTTTAACTGTGTATGAGGTGAGCATGGAACCCATGAAAACATCTTGTAGTTTTGGCCAGAATTAAATTTGCTACCCTGTTCCCATTTCCTCTTTCCTGCCCTCCAAAGGTACAGTTTAGTCCCTATTATTCATACTTACGGTGACTTAAGGAAGGATCAGGACAAGATGGATGTTTCTGCTACCACCAGTGCACTGGAGGGAGCTGCAATATCTTGGTTTTTCCACTTGCAGGATGTTGTTACTGACATCCCACTTTAGGCTGATGTTTGCCATCTTTTACCTTGACCTTTCTTAGTGTAGATTTTTAATGCCTTGTTTCTGCCTTCCCTATCAAACTGTGATGTGTGTGTCAATACAGGCTCTTGCAAGGTACATTCTTGATCCTGAGTGAAATGTTTGGCTGCCTGAATAGTGGGTTGGTTGAAAGATCTGATTCCCAGATGCCACTGATGACAGACAGGGCTACTTTCAGCAGTAGGAAATAACATCTTTTCATTTAAACTAGGTCTTTGTTGTTTACTGTCAAGGTCAAAACATCAAGGGGTGACTAGCCTGTGTCGAGAGCATAAAATACCATTAAGGTTTTTATTTCTAGCCCTTAGTATCAGAAGGATACAAAGGTCATTGCAGGGCATTCCAGGATATTGGGAGTTTTATTAATATGCCAGTCCATGGTTATCATCCGAAGATGTTGTAGGAGTTCCCTTGGAGCTGCTTTGTCCTTCTGAATTCTTAGCTTCTTAAGTCTTCTCTCCTTGGTCAGAGGGAAGAGCAGCAAGTCCAAAGAACAGAAATAGAAACCAGGAAATCAGACTGTAATGTAAAGGAGGAGGCAGGGGAAATGAAGTGCTATTTCTCAGGACTTCCTGGAAGACTAATGGGGAGAGATCTGTGAAACAGCAGGGATGTGAAAGGTGAGAATTTCCTGCTAATGAGCCGCAGAAAACTGAGAGCTTAGAGGAGAAATGTAGGGCAGAATAGCCTTAAAAAGCCCTTGCAGAGGGTTTTGTGCCAATAGCACAGAATTGCATGTGTTGGCGTGGATTGTGAGCAGGGCCAGTAAAGGGCTGAAGCAAGATCTGTAGCACCTTGAACTTCTCAGAGAGGGAGAGTTAGCAAGGAAAGCCTGGGTATGGAACTAGGTTAATTTCTGGAGAAAGGGAAACCAAGGCAAAAGCACACAGTCCTGAAATCAGACTGGAGACTCAAATCAAAGTGACTGGAAGAACCTATGAAATTTTACAAGTCTTAATTTCTCTTTACAATGATTAAACTTTTGCCTCTTCCCTTCATTTCCCCAACTCATCAGGCACCTTTCTAGTCTTTCCAGGACTTCTTAACTACTAAAAATCATTGTTGCTGTAGAAAGAGTGTGTCTCAGCATGGATTTGATGGACTGACAGTATTCTCTGTGGTCCTCTCTGGAGACTCTTGAAGACTGATTTTAGAGAGCACCTTATTGTCTAATCTCCAGTGAGGCAGCTAAACTTGCCCAAAATTGAAAAGAATAACACAGATGTTGCAGTAATTGCAGATGTATATTAGTGGGAAGCTTGTGCTGGCTTGTATTTTGCCATTGTGTTCCTTATATTCTGAAGGCCTCTGTCTCCAAAGAAGTGTAAGTGCTGTAGGAACCTTGTTTGCTTTTCAAGTTGTTATTTATTAGAGCACAACATGAAGAGTTGCTGCAATGTCAGTGAGAACTGACAGACAGAAGAGGCAAATGGAAATTGCTTTTTAGACACCACATCTTCACATTACCTTTTTCTCTTTTTTAATTGCTGTAAGGCTTTAAGTTAGACTTTTACAAAGCAATAGCTGAGCTGTTAAAAATACTATAGGTGTATCTTAATGTTAGAAGTTGTGTTAGGACAAAAGTCCAGGTGTTTAAAATCATGCTGTGAGTGGAAGGCAAATGTCAGACACAGCTGCCAGACACAGTATTTTTCCAATTGATTTCACTTTCATCTGAAGGATTAAGTCTTTTCTGCATGATATTTGGCAGTAAAATAGTATTCCTCCAAACTTGAAGATGTGCTACTGATATTTTTAGGTACGAAAGAATTAGCCTCCTGCATTTTGCTGCTTTTTACAAGTTTTGTTATCTAATTTCATTCATTCTTCTCAATGAATATGTGATTGATTGTCACATTATTTCCAGAACTCAGAATCACCTCAGAAAAAGAAATTAAACCTGACTATATGTAGTTTCCTGACAGAAAGTTTTCCTGTGTTGAGGGAATCTATTGACAGTATAAGAGGCAGGCAGGTGGTGGATGTGTACTCAGTTGGGTAACCTTTTGTGTTTCCAGACAGTGCTCAACAAATGGCAGCTGGTTTTCTTACCACTCTTTTAAATTTTTTAATGAAATTTAAAATAGCACTGAAAACACGTGTTACACTGTGGACACATGACAGATTGCCTCATGTCAGCTGAGCATCTCTGCCCACATATCACTCATCACAAACACGAGGTACACCACAGTAGCCTGGACTTCAACAGATTGATGGTGCACACATGTGGAGTTCCCACAGCCCTGTTCCTGTCACGTGGGGTTTCCTGTGTGACACACCCTCAGGGAGTGTGCAGCTTTACTTGCTTGTTTGAGACAAAGGTGTAAGGTTACACTGGAACAAGCAAGATAGGCGTGATGGTCTGTGTTATTTTCAGCTCAGTATTTCAGACTCTATCAATAATCAGTTTCTTTCATGATTTCAGACAGTTAAGGGAATGCTGGATAATCCAAATGAACCTGTGAGCGATCTCTCATATTTTGATTGTATTGAGGGCGTAATGGAAAACTCAAAGGTAATTTCTTTTTCCCACTTCTGTGCCAATTATAAAGTGTGTTTGGATTTTCAGAAGTTTCCATGTGCATATTGAATGTTAGAGGTGCAGTCAGTGTTTATAGCTAAAATGTCTGCTGCATTGCTTGATAAACTCTGCCTGAGATAGGTCTCTTACAGGTAATTTCAGGTTTTGGTCACTTAGAAGGTGTATTGCCTCAGTAAGAAATTTTGCATTAAGTGACTAGTGCACAATGCTCCTAAAGCTTCTCTCTCCCTTCCTCTCCTGGGCACTAGACAGCGTGTCATACTTTGAGGTGCTGTATTTTGACTGCAGTTATGGTAGAACATCCTGATGGGAGGCTTGGCAATGAAATCCCATTGTATCGTTCTGTGCAGAACAGCTTTGCCAAATGTCTGAGCAGTCCAGACACCCCAGCACGTCAGAAAACCTGTGGCAAACCTCTTCAGTTATTTTGAATCAAACTGTGCTGCACATCTTCCTTTGAAGCTGATTTTTGGTGTCCTTATTATTTGATGTGCTGGAATTGTCTCGTATTTCTCCTCTAAAAGAAAAAGAAAGTACCTAATGGGTGTGTGTGATCTTGCATCTAATGCTCTACTGCAGCCAGAGCTCATTTGGAATTTTAAAGCCAAGTGAACTGAATTCAGTGGGACATACTGTGGGAATTTGTGTGCATTCTGACACTAAGATGGTTCCAGAAGTCTAGGTGCAGTTTCATTTACACTTCACTTCAGTGAGTTTGGGGACAAAGATGATCCTGGATGTGTTGACAGCATTTGCAGGACTGGTTCTCATGTCATGTTCTACAGTTTGTGGAATGCACCAAGTGCCAGATTAGCTGGGATGGTTAATAGATGACAGCAAAAGTAATGAGGGTTAATTCTGTACCCTCATAGTCATTTGAGCTGTAGTAGTGCTTATGTTCCCTGTCAGTCTGGTGTCAGTGTGCATGCCTGATCCCTCACACCACACAGAGGAACGTGCCCTCTGCAGCGAAGTCTAAAATTTCTGGAAGCCAAGTCCAGGAGGTTTGTGGGCTGAAATTGGTTTCAGGCCAGAACTCACTTGCCTCTACGTGGTAGGGATGTATACTTGAAAGATAACTTTGTTTTTTAATTTCTGAGGTTCTTGGAGAATCAATGGCGGGCATTTCCCAGAATGCAAAAACTGGGGATCTTTTAGTCTTTGGAGAATGTGTTGGAGTTGCATCCAAGGCTCTTTGTGGCCTCACAGAGGCAGCAGCTCAGGTAAGCTACTGAACGGTGTAAAGCAATGATGTGTTTATTTTTTAGCAAGCTCATGTGGTGGGTTTGTAAATCTGAAATTCATTTCCCTGTGGTCAAGCAAGTGATGACTTTGTAGTACATGGTGTGTTCTGTGTAGATCCACAGAAATTGCACACACTGTACAAGGAGTAGAGTGCAATAGTGTGTGTATTTTCTAAGGAAGGGAAATGACATCAAGAAGGAAGCTTTGCTGAGGATAAATAAAAGCTGCAGCATATGGAATTCATATTTGCAGCTCAAGCTCAGAATTATTGTATCATAGAGAAATGCACAAAAAAGCAGCCACAGTTAAAATTAATGAATCCTGTTCTAGTTTGCAAAAGTTCTTAAGGAGCACTACAAACTTTAGACATTTGAACTAAGAAGAAACCTGTTTCAGCTCTAAAAATATTTTTGGAATAACCAAAATTCTTAAGCTGCTACAACAAATTAGGGTCTGATCTCTGTGGTTTCACTGATCTGATAACTGAGTGAACTATAGAGAGCTGATACAGTCACCTTGGGGAAGGATTTGGCTGTGAGGGATTGTGCTCTGCATCAAGAAGAAAACCTCTTCTTGATTTCCCCAAATACGTCATGCCTTGCTATGGACTATGCCCTCCACATCTAATTTGAGTTGCCTTGCTGGCATATTGAGGTGACAGATAATTGTATCTGTAGTAGGTATAAGAAATCTTTATATATGCTTATGACAGTTCAGATAAGTTGTTGAGAGGCATGAAACTTATAGCTGAGAGAGGAGGTAAGGTTGGCCGTCAGACACCTTGAGCTGCAGTGAGACCAGCAGCTGCGGGCCTGATGGGACCTGCACTCAGCAGAAGTGCCTTTGCTGGATTGCTTTTCTAGTCTTGACAAAAATCCCAGCACCTCCAACCACGGCTAATACAGTAAATAATTTGCCAGTGCCTATGACCATTAAAACTCTCTCTATTGGCTGTGCAAGTGACAAGTCATGTTTTTAGGGATAGCAGCTGTCTAAACAGTGGGTGGTTTTGTTTCTATTAATTAAATTTCTCCAGTGTAAGGCTATGTTTTGTTGGTTTCAGTGGATTCTGTAGATGTACTGCTAAAAACAAACAGTAATTGTATTTCACAGTATGATTTCTGAATAATCTCTGACCACCATGTGCTATGACATATGGCCATTTTACCAGAGATCCAAGAGAGATTTAGCATGATTTCTTAGAACTGCTTTCTTCTTTTCTCCACTTCCAGGCTGCTTACCTGGTGGGTATCTCAGATCCAAACAGCCAGGCCGGTCAGCAGGGCCTTGTTGACCCAATTCAATTTGCCCGTGCCAACCAAGCGATCCAGATGGCATGCCAGAACCTGGTGGATCCGGCGAGCAGCCCTTCGCAGGTGATGGCAGAGGATTGCAGGGAGCCCAGCCCCGTTAGGACACGAGGTTTTGCTTTGTCACGTGTGGTCAGAGGCGTTGTGCTTTGGCTCTGCTGCCTGCCTTGGGACGCTGCCGCCGTGGAGCTGTGATGTGGTTACTGTCCCTCCCCTCTGACGCTGTGCCTCTTCTGTGCTGGTTTTCACAGGTCCTGTCAGCTGCCACCATCGTGGCCAAGCACACGTCTGCTCTGTGCAACGCCTGTCGCATCGCTTCGTCAAAAACAGCAAATCCTGTCGCCAAGAGACACTTTGTGCAGTCTGCCAAGGAAGTTGCAAACAGCACTGCCAACCTGGTTAAAACTATCAAGGTACAAATGCTTAATTGTGCTTCCTTCTTCATTTGTGATTTTAGGGGATTTTCCTGTTTGTTTTTTTTTCCCCTGTTGAGACAGAATTAAAACAGTTAGGAATGTCTTTTTACCTTCTTGGATATGCATGGTTTAAAAAAATCACTAATTATATTTTTGAAGATCTGAATTGGAAAATGTGTTCAATAGTATAACTTCTGAAGTCAAGATGAAAAAAATTGGGCAGTTTTAGTGTTAGGAGAGGCAGCTGGCCCATGCCGTATGAGACCCCTCAGGACTGATGTATTTAATGAGCTTTCACCAAAAGAATAATCTGCGAGCAACTGCATGTGAAGGTTTTTAATGGTGTTAAGTTCCTCAGTATTTGGAGATTTTTGGAGCTGTTTCTGACAGCTTTACCTTATCTATAGGAGAAAAAGAAGGAAATAAATAAGAGTGGGAACCAAACAGAAGCTATTTATGTTGCTAATAGTCTTCTGTTAATAGTAACCTTTTATTTTTTTTTCCTGCCAGGAGTTTGGTAGGGGGTAGTTTTTCTTCATGCAAACAGAAGTAATACTTGTAAAGCCATGAAGAATTCACAACTCTAAACCCTTCTGGAAGATGTTATCTGATCTAGTCTGATATCATTAGCTGAGATGTTTATTTTGAGATTAGGGGAGAGATCAGTTGACTTGGGTGAAAATGAGAGCAGTATATTACTGGTTTGCTTAAAGCAGAAATAACTGAAAAATTTCAAAACCAATCTGTAGGAAACAATCTCCTTCACAAACCACAAAAAGGTGGAAGTTAGCTCTTTCCACTCTTTGGAGTGTGAGGTCCTGGGACGCAACTTGAGAGAGTCATTGGAGTGCAATGACAGAAAACCTAAAGTTAAGGGTCAGTAACCAGCTAAGGAACGACACACCTAAAAGATCACATTCTTTGCATCAACCTTGTTTGTGGAGGAGCTTTCAAAAACACAGCACTTTAAAACTAGGAAGGTTTAAACCATATTCCTTCAATTTTGCTAAAGAAACCCATTCAGACAGAGCTCAATCCTGATTTGGTTTCCAGGCACTGGATGGAGATTTCTCTGAGGAGAATCGCAACAAGTGCAGAATTGCAACTGCACCTTTAATAGAGGCTGTGGAAAATCTGACAGCATTTGCTTCAAATCCAGAATTTGTCAGCATCCCAGCACAGATCAGCACTGAGGTAAGGCAGGATGCTGCATTTCCACCCTCCAGAAGTTGAAAATACTGAATTAATCACATGTTGGGAGAGAGTGAATGTAAAGACCCGAAGTGTTTCCTTGGGTTTCTGGGTGTTCACAGGGCATTCTGCTGTCTTTTGTTTAACCTCTGACCTTGACTTTTCTAGCAGTAGGATGCAGTTTGGCTACAGTAAGTGCTGCAAGTCTGCTCTTAGCCCAGCCATACAGCACAGGTGACTTGTATGTTTTAGTAGCTGGATTCTTCCATGCAATACAATAATAAATATCCCCTTTTTTTCCCCTCAAGTGCAGTTTTAACAAATTGAACCTATTTAGTTTTGAAAAGAATTGAAGGGATGTTGCTGGATTTTTTCCATTTTGCCCATGAGTTCCCATCCTCAAACTGTGTAACTACAGCAGAGTAGAATATGAAGAGACTAATAAAGGATTCGTTGGTTTTGGGGTTTTATTGCACAGAGAAAAGAGATAAAAAAACAAATCCCTCAAGCTTCATAAAAGCTTTGGAGTAGAGGTCATGTGTTGTTACTGTCCCTCCAAGGGCTGCTTCCTGCTTTTGTCAGGCTCTGATCCAGATGGCGATATCAGATGATGCCGTAACTGTTGCAGTCTTACAGCTGTGGGGCTGTAACTGAAATCTAAGCATGTCCTCCAGGTCTGTAGTATTTTGTTGGCAAGAAAATAGATAGACAGATGATAAACCAGTTAAGAGTCATCAGTCATCACCTGGAGTTAGTAGTCTGACTGGGGAAAGGGCACATCTGTTGATGACAATTTTTGTGACAAAGTATATTTTCAGTGATATTTCCATAGTCTGCAACTAGACAAGTATCATTGTTTTCTCATGTTTCTCAGCTGAAAGATGCATTTCTTAACTTGAGATGTGTTCCTTAAGTATATTTCAGAGAAAGCTGTTGGACTTTCAGTTCTGTTTCTCTCTTGACTATCTGTGAATATAATAGTAAAGTGGAAGAAATTATTATTCCATTTTAATGCTGTTAATCAAATAGGTTTTTAGGAGCAGAAAGTGTGGATGAACTTGAATAATAATTTAAATATTCTTTTTGTTCTTATACCCTCCTGACCACAGGGATCACGAGCACAGGAGCCAATTCTGGTTTCTGCTAAGACAATGTTGGAGAGCTCATCTTTATTGATCAAAACTGCCCGTTCTCTGGCTATCAATCCCAAAGATCCTCCTACATGGTCTGTACTAGCAGGGCATTCCCATACAGTCTCAGATTCTATCAAGAGTCTTATTACCTCTATCAGGTATGTCTTTTGTAGTAATTGAGCAGCTGTTCATAAAAAAAATGCCATATGGCCATTAGCACTGTGTTATTTTTAACTGATGGAAATTACTCTGTGATGCACAGTATCTCCCCAGTTACACTGGGTTTTTAATTGTAATTGATGACTGCAGCACCCTGCAGCATGGAGCTGTTCTGTGTTTGTATTCTGTTCTCCCTCTCTGGTTCCACCTCCAGTTCACTCTAAGGTAAATGTAACAGAGAATGCTGTAGAAAATGACCCCTGTAGCTAATATAACCTCCATGCAGATCGTGTACTAACATGGAATAGATGGGAAACAGCTTTTTATTCTGTAAGTGTGCCTGTGTGCATTGAGGAAGGACCCTGCTGCTTGCCACCAGGCTCAGTTCAGTGTCTCTGTCCTGCAGGGACAAGGCCCCAGGGCAGCGCGAATGTGATTTCTCCATCGATGGCATCAACAGGTGCATCAGGGACATTGAGCAGGCCTCGCTCGCCGCCGTCAGCCAGAGCCTGGCCACCAGGGATGACATCTCCGTGGAGGTGAGGCAGGGACAGCACAGGCACAAACACACCAGGGCTGAACGGCCTCACCCACCCTGCTGCTCAGTCACAGCCCAATCCATGGCAGTGAGGGGAGGAGTGTCCTTACTGGGATCTTCCTAGGCAAAGTCGGACACTGACCAACGTGTGTCACTTCTCCAAGGATCCCAGAATCACCAGGGAATAGTGGGGGTGAAAGGAAGTATTTTTTACTGCCACCCACATATTACTCTGACTTCCTTCACTGATATGACAGACTGATAGAGTTTTTGTGGTGCCTTGCCACGTGGAAGCCAGGATTAGTTTCTGAAGGTTCATAATAGATCAGTTTCTGAAACTAATCTGTTACCAGAAGCCCATCTAGTATCGCATAAATGTCAATGTCCTTTTTCTTAATGCCTATTTTGTCCTTTAATAAGTGAAATTCAAAGTTGATGTTGATATGTTCACTTGAAGAAAGCTTCCTTCTCTGCCCTCTTCCCTGTCTCCTTCCCCAGCAGCTCATGTTGAGATTCTCAGCTTGGTATTTATGTCTTCTCATCCTGTTGCTTCTTGAAATTATGTATTTATTGGAGTGGTTTCTTTGGGCTGTAACACTACATACTAGACACATGTCAGAGCAAATGAAGCTGTGCAGAAGAAGTCTTTGCAGGAAATATGTCATAAGGCATTTTTATTGAAATGATGAAGTTATCTTGGACACCATGTTGAACTGAAATCAATGTTATTTACAAAGCAGTACAGGAATGTTACAAAGGGCAAAAATAGCATGTTTTTTTCTCTTGTCTTTCATGACAAGTGACCTTAATCCTGAATGGCTGCCAAGATATCAAATGCCCCTGAATTAAAAGCCAGTATTTATGTCTTCACTAGTCCATTAATATGCTTTTAATATGTTTACTCCTGTCCTGCAGATGGTATTCAGGAGGTCACTCCTCATTTCTGCCCCTCAGAGATGTAACATTTTTCCTTTGCCAGTGGATGTCTTCCACTATGCAGCAGAGTTTTTTATTCTCATGCTGTATTTTCTGCTTTGAAAAACGTTAATTCGCCCTTAAATCAGTGCTTGCTCCTGACAGTTTTCTGATTGGTGCAGTGATACTAAATCTTTGTCAGGGCAAAAATAGCTCAGGAGGTGTCAGGGGGGCCTTGGTCACATTACAGTGAGAAAGGACACCTAGCCCTGAGTTTGCTATTGTCAGCCTCAGACTTGTCATATAAACCTAAAGAGGAGCAGGCCCCTCACAGGGTTGCTGTTGTTAAAAGAGGGTAAGGGAGAAGAAATGAGACAGTAACATGAGGAAAACCAGCAGTGTGGATTTCTGCATCCTACCTTAGCTTTGAGGCTGTTGGCTGGTCTGAGGGTGATTGTCAAGTGTGGTACAACTTGATAAGAGAACAGCTGTGATAGCAAGTGACAATTACTCTTTCTCTTAGGCTCTGCAGGAGCAGCTGACATCAGTTGTCCAGGAAATTGGCCACCTCATCGATCCCATAGCCACAGCAGCTCGGGGAGAAGCAGCTCAGCTGGGCCACAAGGTACTGTCCTGCCATGACAAAGGCATTTGAAATCTCGGACAGCTGCATGTTAGAGCAGACCTCAATTTAATAGCAGTTCCTCTTCCTATGGGAGAGCAGAAGAAAGCATTTGTAAGAAGAAAAAAATCTGGAATTTTCAGATTCTTGGAGCCAAGACTAAATAAACCTGTTTACATTTTGGGCCAGAGGAAAGATATTCTCATGGAGGTTTTTGGTGAGGGACTTTGTGTAAATGTTCACTGTTACATGGAGTGTAAATAAAGTCAAATTCACACTTATCAGATGTCTGTGCAAAAAACCAAATGTTAGAATGCACATACCAAAATCATATTTACCACGGTTATTGCAAGATTTAGTAGTTTCTCACATAGCAAGTTCTCATCCTGTGATACATTCTTGAGAGTAAAAACTGTATAGGGAACAAAGATTGAGAGGTTCCTCCCTTGCCCAGAGGATATGCTTTTCAGGGATGCTCTTGAATAGCAAGTGGCTCCTGTGACAGTCTTGAACACAGTCTCATGTGACCTCAAGGGGCCATGTGCTTCTGAAGGAGATGTGTGGACGCTTTGCAAAGGAGTTGGACAGTGAGGGGAGACACAATCCCTGGGCACGTGATCCAAACCCGGTGCTGTACGGTGCAGAAACACTCTGTGCTCCTTGAGCTAACCCACATCCCCATGGTACACAGGGAATGTGCTTTCTCTCAGTGTCACCAGAGAAATGTGGTTAATGGCTTTCTGGGGTTGTTCTGGCTTTCTTAGGTAACTCAGCTGGCAAGTTACTTTGAGCCCCTGGTTTTAGCTGCTGTTGGTGTGGCATCCAAGACACTGAATCATCAGCAACAGATGACTGTGTTGGACCAGAGCAAGACTCTAGCAGAATCTGCCTTACAGATGCTGTATGCTGCCAAAGAAGGGGGAGGAAACCCCAAGGTAAGGTGGTTGTCTGTCTGTCTGGGGGAGAGAGGAAGGCAGGTACAGCAGAAAACCTAGCACATACCTGCTGTCCAGTCAAGGGATATGTTTGCTGTGAAAAGTGCCAGGGACAGCTCTCCTGATGTCTCTTGTCTAAGAGTTTCTAACATTTCTCCAAGAGGATTCCAGTCTCCTCACAGCATCCTCTCAGGGGACACAAAGTCAGGGTGTGACAGCTGTCTAGGCTCTCCTAGAGAAAGCAAATGATTAAGAACCCAGGCCTGTGTGGTACATGGCCCAGTGGGACAGGAGGCCTTGCCAGGAAAGAGCAACAGCACACGACTTCATAACTCAGGTGTGATTTGTGCCTTACAAAGAGCCACCGTCTGTAGAGCACATTTAAAAGGACTGTGGCACCTGAGACTGGAAGTGTCATGTGCCATGGCTCCTTGTAGGAGTTAACAGGTTTTGTTCTGTCCACTTTGCTGCAGTGTTTTACTTGTCATCTTTGCTCAGAAGTGTTATTTTCAGTGTCATTACTGTTTTAATTTCTTACACTTCTGAGTCACACACTGTTTTGGAGAGAGCATCTCAGTTTTCTCATTGTGTCCTCCAGGCCTCTCATACTCATGATGCCATCACTGAGGCTGCACAACTGATGAAGGAGGCTGTGGATGACATCATGGTCACCTTAAATGAAGCAGCAAGTGAAGTTGGCATGGTTGGGGGTATGGTAGACTCTATTGCAGAGGCAATGACCAAGGTGAGCACAGAAATTGACCCTTTTCTCACTTTGTGCCTAAAAGCTGATCCACACTGCAGGGCTTTGGAGGAACTGGGGCTGATTCAGTGGTCAGTCATGAAACATTGTCACAGGAAACCTGAAGATTATTTGATTTTGCGTGTTGTGAAAGCATACTGATGTGGGCTGTGGTGCTCACGTTTGCAACCTCCACAGTACCTGTCAGTAGAATTCCTACAAAATGTTTTGCTCAGTAATATTCTGGCATTTAACTGTCATCTTAGGCCAAGCAACTTCTTATTTTTGCTTCCTTTTTTTCCTTATCTTTCATGTTAGTCTCTTAAATGAACAGCAGGCCAACCTTGAAGCAAGTTACTTTCAGAGAAGATGATATCAAAGCCTGAAATGCTGTGCTATGCTTTGTAAAGCATTCTACTGAAGATGTATAGTTGCAAAGTGTACATGAGTTCAATCAAAATCAAACCCAAAATATTTAGGTTTTCCTATAATGACTTAAAGATTGAAGACTTTAGCACATTAAGAAATCTTGCATTATCTTCTGGCGTGAACATTTTGGTTTGTAACTGTTGCACCTTCCTTTCTATATTGCTGAGAAGAGAGATTATTAGACCTTACAGAAGAAGCAAACCTCATGCTCAAAAACTTTGCACTGTACATTCTCAGCATCTTCCATGCTCATAACCTGGGCTCAGGTATTTGCTGAGCTTCTCTGTACATCCTGGTGCACTGTTTTCACTTGGGTATCTTGAGAGAGAAGAGATCATAGAATTGAACCTATAATACAATTTTACTATTGCCTGTAAAGTATGCTGCCTATTGGGACTTTTTAATGCTGTGCTTTTCCCTCTTCCGTGCAGCTTGATGAAGGCACACCTCCAGATCCAAAAGGAACTTTTGTTGATTATCAGACCACTGTGGTGAAATATTCTAAAGCCATTGCTGTAACAGCACAGGAGATGGTAAGAAATTATCTTAACAGGGTGCAAACTCTGTGTACCTAAAGAACATGGAATTATTTGTGCAGTGTTGAGACACTCTTGATCATCAAATTTTCAATAACTTTCTCTCTTCGGGGGTAATGGAGCAAAAGGAGTGATGATTTTATCAATTTAACTCTTGCATCTTAGTTGTGTGATCATAGAGGAGTCCTCTGCGGGAGGAGTACTGGCTTGTATGGTGGCTCTTCTGCACAAGAGCTCTTTAATTGGCTCATTTTTGAGGAGAAATAAAAGGAGAACCACATGCTTTTTCATCAGCCTATTTAACTGGGCTGAAATGCCACCTTTTGTTTATAATGACTTCAGGATACCCTTTCATACTTGTTGTTTCATGTAGCCTGTGAAATAACACCATGTTTTCAGAGCCCAATAATGCTAATGAATGAATGCAGATGGACGTCCCACACTGTCCTTTTCTTGCATTTCTATGGCTCACCTGGGTTTAACAAAAGAAAAAAGTGACACCTGTTGAATTGACATTTATCTTGACTTGTGTTTCACAGTAGTGCATCATGTGTTTGCCCTTGGAACAGTACTGTGGTTGCTCATTTGTTGTTGAGAGTTAGGGGACTGTTCATGAGTGCTACAGAGAGGATTTTTCACAGAGTCAATTGCTCTTGCAGTCAAGACAGGTCCATGATTCTGCTATCTATGACAGTAGAAATCTGTCTAAAACTAGTTTTGTCCCAGGGATGGACCTCCGTTGCTTTTACTTATATTAATTTGAGACAGAAGAACTATCTCTGTTGAAAGGTAGGAATTTTCTAAAGGAGATTCAGTTATATATACTGACATCCTACTGAGGCATTCTGTGTCATCCTGCCTATTTCTTCTCCGTCCTGTTCCCTCATCTGAGATGTGTTTTGAGCACTTCATCAGTGCTCAGAATTTTTCTCTGTGTTCCCACATCTCAGCTGAGGCTGATGGGTCTTAGTTCACCTTTGACAAAATAAGGTGGCTGTGACACACAAACCCCACTTCCCTTCCCACAACAACTGTACCTAGCCAATGGCCCCTCTGTCAAAGAGTGAAGGATTGGCTCTAACTGCTGCTCTTTGATTCCTCCGTGTGTTCAGCGACTGCCTGGTTACCATGACTCTAATAAAGCATGTTTGCTTGAGTTTCCTCTGGAATTCTTGCTGGAGGACAGGTCCCTTCCATGGCAAGTGGATTACCCCATTTTATCAGCGTGGCCAAACAGATGAGTGTGCTTCTAATCTGGGGTGTATTAACAAGTTATTCTCATGCCTGTCAATTTTCTTTTTCTCTCGCCTGTGTTCTTTTTTCAGATGACTAAGTCGGTTACTAACCCGGAGGAGCTGGGAGGACTTGCATCGCAAATGACCAATGACTATGGGCATTTGGCCCTCCAGGGCCGACTGGCTGCAGCTACGGCAGAACCAGAGGAGGTCTGCAGTTTTTAGACCTCTTTATTCTCTGTACACGGTGGTGTTAACAAGAGTGTTCTTTTACTGTGAAGAACACAGTAAAGGCAACAGTCCTTGTTTTAAGAGTTGTCCAGTCAATGAACAGAAACCCTTTGTCAAAACTTCTGGCTGGTTTCAGAAAGAAACAGCATGGGATAAAAGTGGTAATTCCATAGACCACAGCAGAACCTCCTAAATTACTCAGGGCTGTCACTTACAGGCAACTTGCAAATACAAAGAAAACTCTTAAAACTCTTAACTTGTTACTGTGTGGCTTTCCTTCAATCTTGCATGTTTTGACAAGTTACAAATATATATATGCTTTTTTTATCTTGCCTGTAAGTGATTTTAAGTATAACTTCCTATCCTGAAAGTGAAATTCATGCAAGCAGTCAGAGCTCAAGTATCTTTTGCTGAAGGACATCCTCCATAGCTCAGAGCTGGAATGTGATGTAGAAGTGTCTTTCTTGCCTCGTGCTAAGTGAGGAGGATGGGCCGTTTGCCTCAGTTGCATTCAGCTGTTGTGAGAGTTGCTGCATCTTCTCTGAGCACAACTGCACAACCCTTTCACCCCTCTCTTCTTACTGGAGCATAGACAAACTTTGTCATGATGGGGTAAGAGGGTATCTCACCTTCTCCAGATGTATCAGATTATCTACATAGAAGTCCTTCAAAGTCTTTTTGACTTTGTGCTTACACATCCTGCTGATACACTACTTGAGTGTTTTGTGCTCAGTGGCTACGTGAAAAGCAACAGCTTGCACTTGGCTCGATATTGTTAAATTGAATTACCATTTCTGCACGTTACTTTGTGCCTGAGGTTGAAATAATTCCCTTTGTGTTACTAATGGCTATGATTCCTGCTCATTTATTAATCCCAAATCACACCTGAATGACAGAATACATGCAGGGACTACAACTATCATGTTTCAAAACAGGGAACCACATGTCTTAGGATGTAGGATTATTAATAAATCAGAAGCAGTAATAGCAGGATGTTCCACATTTCAGAGCTCTGCATGGACTTAGTTGATTCTGGAGAGTGGAGACTCTCTGCGGGGTTCAAAACCAAGCAAAGAGAGTCAATTACTTTCTGACCCAGTTTCAGCAGTATACAGTAAATGTGTGCTTTTTACCTATTGTGCATACCTTGAGGGCAGTTCTGGAGGAGGAAGTAGCATTGTTTGAATGGGAAGTTTTTGCTTGAGTTATGTCTGTTTGACTTGGGTACCTTCTCTTTCCTGGGCTCTGGGTCACTCCTGCCCTGTTACATCAGTGAGCCTTTTATAGGGTTGTGCTTCATGTGTAGATGGAATTACCTCTGTCCTTTTCTTCTGATCTTTGCAGACAGTGCAGTGGTGGGTGGAATATTGGTAATAAAGATTCACCAGAGAGATTGTGTTTCCATTTCTATTGACACAGTGTACCAGCATGACATTTATTTGCTTTGTTCTTTCTTCCTTTTTCCCTGTGCCACCTCTACCATCTAGATCGGGTTCCAGATCAGGACTCGTGTGCAGGAGCTTGGCCATGGGTGTATCTTTCTTGTGCAAAAAGCTGGAGCTCTCCAGATATGCCCTACAGACAGCTACACCAAAAGGGAGTTGATAGAATGTGCTCGTGCTGTCACAGAAAAGGTAAGACAGCCTTACATGTAAACCCATGGTGTTTGTCTACCAAGCTTCCACTGGGAGTAAACCAGTCAAACTGGGTTCAGGAAACTTTGCATTCCAGTACAATAGCATCTGAATGTTCATGTGCTGGATTAGCCTGTGACTAGTCCTTGCTTCAGCCTTGCAATATAACTTCAGCCTCCTATCAGAGGGAGACTGATCCAAAACAATATCCTAAGATGTGAGATGGCTCTTGTGCCTTATGAGGCACTCCCTGGCCACAGTTACTGTGAGGTTGGTCGTTGACATTGGTTTCATGTAGCAACATCCTCCCCTCTTAGGACAGGGCCAAAGTAACTGCCTAGAACTGCATCTTCAAACTCTGTGGGGTTTCTTGCTCCTTGGAAACATCCCCTTCATACCAACAGCCTGCATAGTTTTGCTGAACCTTTTTGATGGCCACTCTCTCCTTTAGTTGGACATGAACATTGCAAGTTTGTGTCAGCTGCTTTCAGATTTCACCAAACACCTTGAAACACAGTTGTTTCAGCCTGTGTGTTCATGTGCTCTCAGCTGTACCAGTTTTCCACCATGATGTATCCCAGGAGTAGTGACAATTCCAAATTTAGGCAGGGGTAGACAGTACCTTGTAAGTAAAGTTAAAGCTGAGAAAGAGAGTAGTAATGATTCACAGGACCAACTTTTTTTCAATGACCACTTTGTTGCTTTATGTTGTTTCTAGGTTTCGTTGGTTTTATCTGCCCTCCAGGCAGGGAACAAAGGCACACAAGCCTGTATTACTGCAGCCAGTGCTGTGTCTGGGATAATTGCAGATCTAGACACCACTATCATGTTTGCTACTGCTGGAACCCTTAATGCTGAGAACAACGAGTCATTTGCCGATCACAGGTCAGTGCTGCTGAAAAGATGGGAAAGTGTGTGCCGGGAGAACAGTGGCAGAAGAGACTGGCACATGGAGATAAATTTTTACCTTAATAGATTCCTGTAAATGCAACTGAATGAGGCACGGGGAGTGAGAGGAGAAACAGGAAACCTGGGATTTGACTTGTTTGTGAACTGCATACTCAAAATTTCTTCTTTTACCCAGATGCTGCTTTGGTTTTGTTGTCCTGATGTATCAAAACTCAGTTATGGGTGGGAGGGGGGTGGGGAACCCTGACCAGGACACACTCTCTGTTCCTGTTGCCATTCTTCCTTCTACCTTCCTTGCCCATTATTACTTTAGTTTCTTTAAAATATGCTGATTAATATGGACATTCAGCAGCTGGTACTTTTCTCACAGCATGGCCAGATTTTCTTTTAGTATTCAAATACAGTGCTCTCTGATGCTACTGCCCAATCTATTTCTTCTAAAGATGGGCTCCTTTTATTACACTGCCCTTCATTGGCCCCAAATGCTCTGCTACTGTTTTAATAGTTGTCTTTTTTTTTTTTATAACTTACTTCCTGACCTGTGGTATGTTATGAATGGACACTAGCATGACGATTTAGATCAGCTCTTTGATGTAGCTGTTAGTCACCATAACACTAGAAAACATCTTTTTTTTTATCCCCTGTTCTCCTTTTCCACTTCCTTCCCTGCTTCCTCTTCTTTTGCTACAGGGAGAATATCCTGAAAACAGCAAAAGCTTTAGTTGAAGACACAAAATTGTTGGTTTCTGGAGCTGCCTCAAGTCAGGACAAACTGGCCCAAGCAGCTCAGTCATCAGCTAACACCATCACTCAACTTGCTGAGGTAGTAAAATTGGGAGCAGCTAGCTTGGGATCCGATGATCCTGAAACACAGGTGAGATGTTTTAAGATTTTCTGGTACTCTTAAAGAGAACAGGGACAGTTTTCAATTGGTAGAACTTTGTGTGACTTAATGCTTTTAAGCAACACATTATGGTTTATTTCCTCTGGGATTTTTCTGGATTTACTCAGATATCACTTGTTTAGAATACAGTCAAGAGGCTCAAGCATTGGATGGAGCTAGTCAGGCCTTTGTGTAACCCTTCTGCTTTTATTTCACCACTGTGTTCCAGCTGGGATGCTTCTGGCAAAATATTTGGCTCATTTTTACTGACTCGAGATTGAACCTCTGGCTCATCCTGTTTTCGTTCTGAAGAGCTTGCAGGTCTCTAAAGCTGCTTATCCAGCTTGTGACTGGACTCTGCTCTCTATTATTTGTGTAGGCTGACAAACTCTTGCCATTCTCCAGTTATATCTGTCTTAGTTTTCAGTTAACCCTCCAACATTTCCATGTGGATTATCCCTAGTATTTCTTCATCTGTTTGGATCTCAGTGTAATGGAGGCTGGCAAGCATGTTTGAAAAAACAGATATTTTCTTTAGCTGTGTTCTAAAAATCACACCCTCATGCAGACACCCTTTAGTGCCTGGGCCTTACAGCTATTTCTCATTCCATAGGTTGTTCTGATCAATGCAATCAAGGACGTTGCAAAGGCCCTTTCTGATCTCATTAGTGCTACCAAAGGAGCTGCCAGCAAACCTGCAGATGATCCATCCATGTACCAGCTGAAAGGTGCTGCCAAGGTAAAACCTTATTCTTAAATTTTGTTTGAAAATGTCTGTGCAATCACATTTGATAAACATGTGGAACTTCAACTTCAGCAATTTCTGATTGCCTGAAAACTCATTTCTTTATTTAATTATCATGATATCATGGCCAACACAAGAGTTGGTATTTAGTCCTGTAACAAGCAGAGTTCATGAAGCCTCCTAGGTCCTATTAGAAGTAACAATGCTTCCCTGCTTAATTTGCCTTGCTTCATGCCCTGCGGTCTGTGAAAACAGGAGGAAGGATTCACATATTACTGTCTTCACTTCTCTCTTCTTCAGGTGATGGTAACAAATGTCACATCCCTCTTGAAGACTGTTAAAGCAGTAGAAGATGAAGCTACTCGAGGGACAAGAGCCCTTGAGGCCACAATTGAGTACATCAAACAGGAGCTCACGGTACAGAACTAAATAGCTGTAGTGGGTTTTGCAAGTATGTCCTTACACAAAGCTGGGATTAACTGCTTCCTTTTTCTTTAGACCTTAAACTTTCACGACAGGTACCCTTTTCTGATCCAATGCCGTTCACTTTTTTTGATCCTGGCTTTGGTAGTGTCTCCTCAGCATCATTCCTATACTGTGTCTGCAGTTTAATCTTGTTTGTATTTTTCCCTTATTATGAAATTATCCTACCAGTGGTTCATGGCCTGCTATTGATATTCTGTGTAAGCACAATTTAATGATAGTGTGGAATTCTCTCCCAATTAGGTGTTATACCATGACAATTGTTTTCCTTCCTCTTTAAGATATGTGAAAGTATAGTTAAGGTGTAGTAGTGAGTGACATAAAGTAATACCTGCATGTTTGTGAAGAAGCCTGATTTTTTTCTTTCTTTACTTATAATCAATTTTTATTAAAAAAGCCCTGTAGACTTCAGAAGGAAATGCTTTGTTGTATAGTCTGTGGATTAGCAATTCTTACACCACAACTGCACTGGCATAATTTTGTCTTGTCAAATGCTCTCCATCAAACATTCAATTTTCACTGTGTGAGCAAAGCTGCTGTAATGTATTTTAAAATATTTTCTTTACAAATATCTGTATATAGTCATTGAGAATTGATATGGCAGTGGTAAAACCTCCTGATTTGATACCTGATCAGGCATGTTCTGTACAACAGCTCACATGTTACTGCCATGTATCCCCATGAAGGCCTGGCAGTTACATCTCATCCTGTAACTCTGAGCTAGAACCTGTTCAGATCTGTCACTGGAGGATTGTGCATTATCGCTTCTTCCTCAGTTTGGTTGGTATCTGTTTGAAATGTTCCTCTTGCTTTTGGCAGCATTGCTAGGGGATGGATCTGTGGTTGGGGCATTGTCATCTCTTTCATGGGGAGAACAGGGAGTGGCACATAGGAAGGAAGGCAAGGAAATGTGTCAGGCTTGATCTGGAATTCCAGGGGCTGAATCTCAGCAACATCAAGGGATGTCTTCACATGTATAACTGGAATTCATTTTTAAACAGCGCTTCTGTTTCTGAGAGAGGAAGTGAAAAACTGATGAACTGGGAGCACAGGATAGACCAGGCTCATTTTTGTCCAGACATTTGCATTCTGAAACCACTGGCCTGCTTAGGTTGCACTGTGTGTGGTCAAGAAACAGCCTGATTAATTGTACACTCCAAATTGCCCCTGCACAGTAAAAGAATGGCAAGCAAATACAGGCTGTACATTAAAAGAGTGGCAAGCAAATGCAGACTAAAGCTCAGGAAAAGAAAATGTGATCAAAGTAAGGTTGCGCAGCTCATTCCCACAGTTCCTGAATTCCAATATTCATGAGAGTAGTGCATACTGTCAGGTAATTTGAACTATTTTCACATGATTCACCCTGCAAAATTATATCTTTAGGTTTCTGAGGGAGACTAAATATAGCCTAAGAGACAACGTTCCACCTCTGCTTTTCTAAGACACATTTGATTATTTTAGTGGTGATGTTCTCACTCTCTTCTTCTCTGTGCTATCAGCAAGGACTTGGTAGGGTCCAGCCTTTGCAGGGAAGGATCTCCTCATGTGAGCAGACCAGCCTAAACAGCAGTCAGGATGAGAAAAGAATCTAATGAAAGGAACAGTAATTCTTTTCATCCTCTAAGGCTCTGAACAGCTGCCTGTTAGCAACTGTCATGTGGGTAGTTAAATGCAGATGAGATGAATGGGTTAACCTTTTTTATTGTCTCCTTCCCTCAGCTTACTGTTTCTCTCTGGTGTCTGTAGGTGAGCAGGCTTATCGGATCCAGGCCCATTACAAGCAGGAATGATATCCAAGTACTCCAAATATGTTTCTAATTTCCTGCTGTTTGGAGGCTGCTTCCGTTTGCTGTCTCTTTCTCGTGGCTGTTCTGCTTTGACTTGACCGGTATCAGACTTTCCTTCTGCTTTCACTTTTAGGTGTTTCAGTCTAGTGAGGTTCCAGAAAAGACATCATCACCTGAAGAATCAATCCGGATGACGAAAGGAATCACCATGGCAACTGCCAAAGCTGTTGCAGCTGGGAACTCATGCAGGCAGGAGGATGTGATTGCTACAGCAAATCTGAGCCGCAAAGCAGTAGCTGATATGCTAACAGCTTGTAAGGTAAAGATTCCCTTCCTTGCCTAAGACTGATCTTTTTGTGTTTGTGTGCCTCTAAATCCATAGAACATTATATATTTTGTTCAGTTTTCTGCTTTTCGTATGAGAAAGTTAATGGGTAAGATAATTTTAAGGTACTCTCAGAAATAATTTTGTGTGGTATGCACACAAAAAAGCTCCAGCACTAATATTGACTGCTTTCTTTTTGTGAAAATGAGGAATTTTATTCGAGCTGAAGTGTCCTGGTTTCCGGTCAGAAGACAAACAATCTGTGCAAATAGTAGAATATACAAATATTCCTGTGGTCACAAATGTAATTTAAATATTCCTAGAACAGTGACAGGAATGGTGAAAGAAATCACTCATCTATTTTTAGTAGTTCTTTTCCCCCTGACTAAACCGGTTGGTTTGCTCAGTTTCTTTTGTGCTTTTCAAAAATGCATGCAATTTTTATTGCAAATTTTTTATAGTAGTGGTAGTCCTATAAAAATAGTGTAGCCCTATTTTCTACGCTGTATGCTGTATAAATGACTGTTAAGCCATTTGGCTTTGTTCTGATGATAAAAAAAAATCCAGGCATAAATGATTAAGAAATGAGATTATAAATGTCTCATTCCTTTTGATTTTCTGTAGTGACTGTAGTAGTAAACTGCCTTTGGCTGTAAATCATAGTTATTTACTTTTGTCTTTCCATGTATGGAAGGTAACAGTGAAATAATGGTGCTCTCCATGGGGTATCTGATTTTCAGTGTTTGGTCACATCCTAACTGCCTACATCAGCCCCAGATTAATTTTTAGCCTATTACTGCCCAAACAGAAGGATTATGTTTGTTTTTAAAATGATCCTCTTGCAAAAGTACAAGTTCTAATATAATTTAGAACTGCCTTTATACAAAACCATTGAATACAACTTTTCTTATTGACTTAGTTTTGTAACAGGTTTTTTAGTGTCTAACAGTTCTTGACCACTTTGCATGCTTCAGATTTTGATTTGTCTTTCCAAACAAGCAGCAAATTCTCAGGAACAGAATCCTCTTTTTTAATAATGTTAAAAAGACACTCCCATGCATGCACAGCCCAATAAATACTTTTGAACATCTATTTATTAACTTTTTTTTAATGTTTACATTTGCTCCCAGTTAATTTAATGGTTTCCAAGTGGTTCATGCATTGTAACTGGCTAAGAGGATGAAACTTCCTGCAAATGGAACAGTGGAGGTTTGGGATACTGGAATAGCCTTTGTAGTCTCCCAGGGAATTGCTTTCACAAAGAAAGGAGTCTACAGGAGGGAAAGGGCTGGGAATCATTTTACTTGCCTGGAATGATACAGTGCCAAGGCCTAAGATCTAGTTTTATCTTGTCTACTTTCTTAAGACCAAGAGCATTTATTGGAGAAACGGGAATAAAATTCTCCAAGAATACTAATTTTATGCATTATTTAAAATGTATGAGAAAATAGCTGTATCATTTAACAAAGATTTTAAATACAGTTTGAACCAGACTTGATTTAGAAAATCTCATTTCTACAAATTTTGCTCAGTCTTAGAAATCTTAAAAGTTTTCCAATTGATTACTGTACATGGCATTTCTATGCTGAGCTGCATTCCTTGAATTTTAGGGATAGGAGCCATCAGTCTTAGCCCCACTATGCTGTAAAAGCTGTGTGATGCAGTGGGACTCAGGGTTTGTGGTATTTGACAGACACTGGAGGGGTTTCCAGTGATATTAAGCTACTCTGTAGAATTAGTAGTGATAGATTATCAGGTTTTTATGCCCTTTGAGCCAAGACAAAAGTGCACATATATAATCTACGGTAGAATTGTACAGAACATAGCTCTGACTTCCCCAGTGTCAGGAATTTAAGTTCTATTTTATTGCCTGTTGCTTAAGGCAAGTAGTATAAGGAATTTGAATTAGCAGTTATATAGATCCTGTTCTTGGTCTGCTATAGATTAATTTACAGTGCTCATTACTAATTCTGTTTTTATAAGCAGATGCTATTTCAAAAGACAATAAGATTGCTTATTGTGGGATGTACTGAGACAACTCTCATTGAAGTCAGTGGAAACACTGTAATTACATTTATTGAAGGTTAGAGCAGGCCCTAAGATAACTTCTTTTTTTATTACGTGTTTGTATAAAATAATAGAGTAATTAACCTGTGCATAGTGTCACTATTTCTAGTGATTGCTGGTGGAAAGAAAACAGATATGAAAGGCCTGTCTAACCCATAAGAAGCCGTGGAAGTGAGCCGTCACTTAGGTCATTCCATAGGCAGTAGATTGAGGGAAACAGTGGTGGAGCTGCAGCTGCTGGCACTGGAGGCAGCTCAGCAGGGCCCGGGCTGGAGCACAGGCCCTGGGAGGGGAGACAGGGCTGAGCTGTGGTTCAGCTGGGGCAGAGACAGCTCCGGGGGGAGCTCACAGCAGCCCCCCCAAACACACTGCCCTCCACAAGGCACCCAGCACTGCTCACGGGGTACGAGCTGTACCAGAGGCAGGCAGTGCTGGCTGCCTTACTGCTGGGAGAACATGAGGAGAGAAGATGAGGGCTGACAGGGAAGGAAGCCTCAGCCTAAGGAAACAAATAGGTGTTCTGGTTCTTCAGACGCGTTCAAGTTTGAATTGTTTGGGCAGACCTTCTGCTGGAAGGAAGGACATATCTGGAAGAAGAGACATTTCTGTTGCGAGTCTCCACTGGTGTAGTGAGATGTGTGTTTGGATGTTTCTGGGTTATGAAAATGATTTCCTAAAATGGCTTCTGTCACCTCTTTAGTGTGCTGTGAAGCATATGGAATATTTACCGAACCTTAAAAATGCTCTCAAAATGCTCTGGTGCCAGTCTGCCTATGTATGCAAAACATAAAAGGAACTTTATATTTCCCTCCTACAGATGCTTGCTCTAATTCTCCCTATGTTACAGTAATATTTAGGTGCAGAAGAGACTTTTTAGGATGCTTTACAATGTATGCATAAGAAACACTGGGGGGCCCTTTGCCCTATTTGATTTTTTTTAAAAAAACTGTTCCGGATTTTTTGGGCTTCAGCAGCTCGTTTGAAGTATGCTGAAGATGAGGGAAATCAGTCCTGTTCCTCCCATCTCCTTCCCCTCCCGGGGTGTTGGAGGGATGAAGAAGGGGAGGCTCCTGCGGGCCGTTTCCGTGCTCCGCTCATCCCGAGCTTCCCTGCAGAGGGAGCCCAGAGACCAGCGCCGGCCGTGGCTCGGAGTGCTGCGGGCTGCAGGAAGGGCCGAAAATAAGTGAGCCGTGAGATAATCCCCCATCCCAACGGGAGCTGAGAAGAGGCTGCAGGAGTGGAAGGAGCCCTTCTGGGAGAGGAAATGCTGAATGTTTTGGGAACATTCACTTGGCAGCAAGTGGTACTTCTGCTCAATAAAAAAGTTCCCCTAGAAGTTTATTGTAGAAAGTACAAGGCTTGAAGAAGCTGCAGGTTTCACTTTTTATTAAAAATAAAACGGTTAAATCAGTCGGGCTTATGTCAGATGCCAGACATTATACTCAGTGGAAATCCTTACAAAGACCTGACTCTGCTGCAGCTCCTCTCTGTATTTAAACAGATGGTTCCAGCAGTGCTTTTGCTGTGTTCAATCTCTCTGTCAAGCTCACGCCATTAATGAGCTTTTGCAGAACTGGAGCTCTGCTGTTCCAGTGCTGTTTGCTTACAACAGAAATGGCTGGCCCTAAAGCTCAAATGTCATTTGCACACTATAAAAAAATCTCTTCCCTTCTCTTTCCCCCATCTCTCTGTGATGATCTTCTCTTGTGGGAGCTGTTTTGGGTGCTAAAGTTGTTTTGCCTCCTCAGCAAGCATCGTACCACCCAGATGTGAGTGAAGAAGTTCGGGAGAGAGCCCTGCGCTTTGGAACAGAATGTACCCTGGGATACTTGGAACTCCTGGAGCATGTTCTCCTGGTAAGGAGTCATCTGCATGCATATACTGAGTTGCTTCCAAGGAGAGTAATCTCTCTGTCCTCTTTCCATAGTGACTGCTAGTGACACATTTTTATCAGTTTGTCACAAGGTTATGAATGAGGAAGTTTGTTGTTAGGAAGAGCAAGCTAAAGGAAACCCAATACTTCAGCTCAAACTGTGAGACAGAAGGAATACTGGCGTACTTAAATGGAGCTGCACTCTGGTTCAGATCTGGAGGCAATACAATCTGAACCTAAAAGGAGGTCCCTGACAAAGAAATTAAAATAAGATATTTCAATATTCTTTTAAGCCCACAATAAACTCTGGACATACTAGGGACAGGCCTGTCCCCTGGACTGACAAGGTTTCATAATCTTCATGAGGGCACTGTTACATGCCTCTTGCAGCCACACTCAAAGCCATCCCAAAATCCCCAGCCTGCACTGCCTCCCAAAGAACTCTCCAACACATCGGACATGACACCCCCAAAGCTCTGCATAGAACTTCTGCACTCAAATCCAAACTCAAGAATCCTGCTTTCAGTGGGCTTTTCTTGACCATACGTAATTATCACATAATATATTAATTATCTCATCATATTTGTTCTTCTGTTGCTATTACTTTTGTAGGAAGCAATAAAGTGTTTGAACTAACATTTATGAGTTATTGAAGTTTCTGGAGAAAACTTAAATCAGTGATCAGCTTCATAGATGACCAGTGATTTCTTTTAGGTGGCTCTCAGCTGACATATTAAAGTCTCTGAAACTGAAATTTGCAGCCAGTAACTGGAGATTAGCAAACCCAAATCAGTTTTGCTGCTGAGAACACAGTGAGTGTAATTATTTGCCTCAACTCACTGAAATGTGTATATAACATAAAACTACAGTCATGGTTGTGCTTGCCACTAGCAGGGAAAATAGTTGAAGGAAGTTGGAACTGCTAATGGAATTCTTAGAGCTGTGTTGCAGTAAGTGATTTAGCATTAGATGTCTGATCCATTTTTAGTTTAGAGGTGCTGTGGGGAATTTTTCAGATTTGACCCCTAGAAAGCTGTCAGTATGTGTTTCAAAATAAGTGCCAGAACAGACCAAAGACTTGAATCAATTTTTTCTCATTTTATTTCTCTCTCTCTATAAGTCAAGAGGTTTAAGGTAAGAAAGGCACGCTCCATTTTATTGAAGTAACAGGCCTTTCTTACCGTAAGCCTCTTTATGTTCAGGGCCCTAAAGCCATGAGAAAGTTCTGCCCCCTCATACCACCCCCTACCCCTTCCCCAGTGTTGGCTGCCTTAGAAAACTCTGGTGGTTTAGTACCTCTAGGTTTGCAATCTCAATTTATAACCTCCAGAAACGCAGCTCATAGGGGATTGGAAATCTCTAATTAGTCCATCTGGCAGCCTGTGATAGAGTTGTCAGTAAGTTCAGTTACACCCTCAGTGGTCAGGCTAGGGATGCTTGCATGGGTGCCTCAACACAGGGGTGCCAAGGGGTATCCAACAGCCATATTTCTTTGAAAATGATACTTGTTAGGTGTAAGAGTTGTCAGATGCAATTATCTAAAATTTCTGAAGCCAGTGTATTAACTTGTGCAGAGGTTGCATTGGGCAAGTGGCATAAAACTGACTTGTTTGCTCAGAGGAATATTGCACTGATCACCTAGCTAGGGGCAGGGCCAGGAACACACTAATTCTGGCTGTACAGCATGCTCATCTTAGTAAAACTCCTTTTAAGTTGTACTAGTGAGGTTCAAGACTGACCTGTCCTCCTGCATGTCCGTGTGCTCCATCCTGGTCAGTGTTGATCCATGCAGGGTTGAGGGGAGGGCTGGAGCTTTGGTTCTTGTCCACGACTGTGCTGACAGAACTGGCTTTAAAACAACCCAGGTCTTTAACAGCCTAGTTCTAAAATTTGCTCAGTTTTTTCAATTCCAACATTGTCAACACTATCACAGATAGTACTAGTCAGTTATTGGAGTAAAAAATGACATTCTTTGTTATAGTCCTGACCACATTTGTGTATTTTTTTTACATTTTTGCTTTTGATATTTTTGCTTATATTTGGAAGGTAACCCACAAGCTGCTCTGTGCTCAGTTTCTGCCATGAGAAGAGTTTATGCAGTGTATAAATTTTGGTTATAGCTAGTTATAGTAGTTAGACTTTGTTAGTGTTGCAGATTGTTGCCATTGAGGATTCATGTATTTGTGATGACTGTGAAAATTTGTTGACTAAGGATCATCCTTAGGAAGAAGGAGACCAGTCCATACATACATTGACAGTTCTGGAGAGAGACAATTCCTTGTGTGGCAGAGTTCTTACCAGGCAAAGTTAGGAAAATAACTCAGTTTCATTTATTCTGTCAAAGTAAATGGGTTTTGCATTTGACTGCAATATGGCAGCACTCTGGCAAAAAGATAAAATCTGTTTCCAATGTGCACCTGGAGAGGCTTGTGGGGGAGTTTTTGAAAACATTTAGAAAAAACACACCTGGATATGACTTTCACAACAAAACCATTTGTTTTGCTTCTAAAACTCTATTCATGTCTGTCACTCTTCTCACAGAAGGAGCTTTTGAGTAGATATAAATTTCCAGAATTTCATCTTTTTCTTTACAATATGGTCATTAAAAATGCAGATGTTCCTGTTCAGGGAAAGAATTCAGCTTCACTCTCTGAGTGTCTTAGTATTTTTCATTTGAAGAAGCACAGTTTAATACTTGATACAAATTCAGTTCAGAGATTTTTATCTTTTCCTTTTGTTTGAGGGTCTTGGCATTTCTGTTGTGTTCACCATTGCTGATTTTTTCCATAACAGGCAACTGGCACTTCCAGTGTAATTCTGTCTCTCAGAAATAGGGATGAACCTGTCTGTCAGTACTTGAAAATCCCTTCTCTCCAAGAATGTGAAAAGACTGAGCCTGATGCATAAGTATAATGACTAAAATACCCAAGAATGGAGAGCTAAAGCTGTATATTCCTCCCAGATATTCACACGTGTGCCTCTGTTTTGGATAATTGTGTCCTAGCTTTAGGATTGAGAACTTGCAACAACATTGTCAGTTCCTGTAGATGTGCGAGGCAGTGCCACTGGAATTCCTGGTGTGCACCCAACATTGCAGTGCAAGTCTTTGCTCCTAGTGCTTCCCTGACAGTTACAGATCTCTCACTGGGCTCTCACACAGGTGCTGTACAGTGTACAGATTCCTGTTGCCTTGGGAATCTTCCAGCATTCTGGAATCCTTACTAATGTGCATTCTGTCTTTCTCTAGATTCTTCAAAAAGCAACTCCAGAGCTAAAACATCAGCTGGCATCTTTCTCCAAGCGGGTTGCAGGTGCTGTCACAGAGCTCATCCAGTCAGCAGAAGCCATGAAGGGTGAGTTGGGACACTGGGCTGCCAGTGTGGTGTGTTCATTAGATATGATCTGATATTCTGTGTAATGGGCACTGCAGGGTCTCCTCAGTTATTTCCTGCTGTTATCAGTACATGATCCTTGGAAATCAATCCAAACCATAAGCAATTTTCATATATGGCAATCCATTCTTTCTTTCTTCCTTCCCCTCCTTATCTCTTAACATAGTTACTCTTTCTTAGACAGCAGTGATCTGTATTATGCTATTTCCCTGTTCAAATAGCTTTATTGAATTCTTCAGCTTTTTTCTGCATTCTCTTTTGCATTTCAAAATTTTGGTTTCCATTTGCTAACAAGGCAAACCAGTATCAGACTTCTTCTATTCCCTACATGCTTTTTAAAAATCTTTATATTATTCTCATATTTGGAGACATTTATTCATTTCTGGCAAATTTTGCATTTTAAATCCATATTCATTAAAATAAAAAAACTATTTTTTATTTCTTTTTCACTTGGTGCCTGTAGAGGATGTCTTTATTCACTTTAGAAGCTTTTTTGTGGGAAGTATAATGTTTTTTAACCATTCACAATTTTCTTCCCTAATTTTTATTTATAGGTACACAATAAAATTGTCTCCTAAAAAAATTCAACATGTAAATGTTTTAACCTTTGTGAAATGCCTTTTTTTTGAAGAGGAACCTCTACATTTTACAAATTTGGGGTTGACAGTATTTATACTTGCTGCCTTCTTTTTTTTTTTTCTGTTTATCTGCCAGTATTAGGGTTTAATATAGAATGTCTTCATCCTGTACAGCATTTGAGAAATGGTTTCTAGACCATGCCCTTAGAGATTATGAACTTCTTTTGGCTTTTCCATTGTTTGCCTTAATTCAGAATATGGATGCTTTCTGAACCTTGTAATTCAGAGAATGGTGTTAGGAAATCAAAAATAATAATGCGCTGGCAGCTTCCAAAAATCCGAAACCACTTCCAGCCAAGTATTCATTTTGTGGATCTACAAAATTTCTTTGAGAAAAGAGAAATGCCAAAATGTCAACAACAACAAAAAGTTGACCTTCAGAAACTGCTTTGGCCTCTTCTACGTCACTGTTAGACACACACTGCCAAAAGTGTGCTTCCTTCAGTCAGTGCTGACTTCATCCCCAACCACTGCCAGTAAACAGACTGCCAGCTGTGCTGGGTGTCAGTGCCATGTGTGCTGGGTGTGACACTGCCAGGTGTGCAGGGGGTGTCACTGCCAGGTGTGCTGGAGGTGTCACTGCCAGGTGTGCTGGAGGTGTCACTGCCAGGTGTGCTGGAGGTGTCACTGCCAGGTGTGCTGGAGGTGTCAGTGCCAGGTGTGCTGGAGGTGTCACTGCCAGGTGTGCTGGGTGAGACTGCCACGTGTGCTGGGGGTGACACTGCCCGGTGTGCTGGGGGTGTCACTGCCAGGTGTGCTGGGTGAGACTGCCAGGTGTGCTGGGGGTGTCACTGCCAGATGTGCTGGGTGTGACACTGCCAGGTGTGCTGGAGTGACTGTGTTGGCTGTAGCCTATTCTTTCTACCATTCTCTCAGACTTCTCAATGTACTTTATGGCTTCATCCAATTGGGAACCATCTGAGTGAGACCTCTGATAAACACAAGTTGAGTGACAGCTGGCTTTGTTCCCAGTATGGACAGTACCCCTTTTTGAAGCTTCTTTGCTTACACAATTAATTAAATAAATTACTTTCATGAGAGCATAATGCTGCTTAATACTTCTTTGCCCTCAGTTTTACAGTTTTCTCTGTGACATAAACCACTGGTTTCATGCCATTATGGCACTAAAATCAGCTTTCTGCCATGTACATTCTGTACTGGACCCTTGAGGTGTGATTGC
This sequence comes from Vireo altiloquus, assembly GCA_013396875.1. Taxonomy (NCBI): domain Eukaryota; kingdom Metazoa; phylum Chordata; class Aves; order Passeriformes; family Vireonidae; genus Vireo; species Vireo altiloquus. The sequence continues at coordinate 295,285 of VZRF01010824.1, read as the reverse complement.
AATTCCCCCTCTTTGAGTGGCAGCTCACAGTGACACTGAAGTTATTGTCTCCTTCTCCATTAATTTCAGGGACAGAGTGGGTGGATCCAGAGGACCCAACAGTCATTGCAGAGACAGAGCTATTAGGGGCTGCAGCATCAATTGAGGCTGCAGCAAAGAAGTTAGAGCAGCTGAAACCAAGAGCCAAGCCCAAGGTGAGTGTCCATCCCCATTGTTTGTTTGAGGTTAACAAAGCAGAGGATGCACGTTGCCCATAGCTTGGTGTGTACTTTGCTACCGGCCACGATAATGGTGTAAACAATCAAACCTTGCATGAGTCTCAGTGCCACGAGGTGCTGCTCTGGATGGCACTTACTCCTGAGGGTAGAGGGTAATAAGATGCTTTTCAGGGAGTGAGTCAAGCAGCAGCCATGAGCAAGCAAAGGAAGAGAAGCCAAATGTTAGAAGTGCTTGTAAGAGTTATGGCATCATTACTGTTGATTATTTGCATTTTTGTTTCCAAACATATTTTACTGGTGTGTAGTCATTCTCACTTGCTTTCTTTTGGAAGACCCTTTGTTCACATCTGAATTTGTGTAGTATAGCAGGAGAAAGCAGCAGCAACACAGAACTGATCCAAGAGAATGTAAACGACCTGCAGAATTTTCTAAGACTAAAACCAGCATTTTATGCCATGCTTAGAGAGTAGCTGTTTCAGTGTAAAATCCGATACATTGTATGATCATTTCTATGTTTTCCTGAAGGAAATTACAGTTCGTTATGATACCGAGTAGTGTTGCATGTTGCCAGGTCATTTCAAGTGTGTCTCTGAAAATAGAAAATTAAGCCAACTATTTTCACATGCAGTACAGAGGGAATATATGAAACTGGTGGATCCCAGAAAATTGCTACCTTTTGCCTGGTGTTAACATGAAGATTTCAGTAGAAATTACCATGTTGCATCTCCTTAAAATGAAAAACATATTTTGGCTGTGTAATTGACTTCAGGAAAGGACTGTGTTTCTATTTTCCTGTTTATGCTGCTTTGTAGGTGCAAAACTCTTTTCAAAGTGAAGCTAATGAGAAGTCTTTCTAAAAAGCAGAGCCTTGAGAACATTCAGTGTTGGATGATTGTATTGGTGCAGGGCAGTATTTTGTTATTTAGGAGCATCAGATGAAATAGTTCTTTGAAGCTTCAGCCTTTTGAGGACTTCCCACCCCCCACTCCCTGCTTAGTGATAGGAATAAATTAGCTCATGAAAAAGAAATGCTCTTTGTCTGCATTTTTTAACAAGTACATCCATTTTGTTTATAAAGAAAAATGGTCCTTTATAATGAGATTCTACAGAGCAGAGGACACAGGCTGAGTCTGAGGAGTGGCAAAGTCCTCCATCACCTTTTCTATACAATCACTGCACAATAGCACATGTGTGTTGCCTGGTAACCATGGAGCAGTTTCCTTCCAACATCTAAACCTCTCCAGGGTCATTGTAATTTCCCAATGAATACAGCTCTCACACCTGCTCATCATTTAACATGTTAATTTGAGTATCCAGTCTGCTTGTGACTTATTGGTCTGTCATTTTCTGAAACTAAAATTCATATCTAACTGTTTGTTTGATTTGGGATTTCAGCAGCCTTTGCATCCTTTTCAGATGTTTAATCTCTTTCTCAATATGGATTATAATCCACATCAAAAGGTACTAGGAAGTTCACAGAGTGGCTCAAATAGCACTTTTTCTGCTGCAGACTTGTAGCTTGTATCCTCCCAGAGCAGGATTTCCTGTGGTGCACAGGCTCTGTGTTGCAGTCAGAATACTTAGACTAGGTAAGGGTTGCTTTGTCTTGTGCTCAGTCTATGAAATGCAGGAATTAGGAGTTATTTTCTCCAATGGGACAGACTAGACAATACCGTGCTTTGGTTAACAGCAGTCATCATCAAGTGAACTTGCAGAGCAGTCCTTAGCTGGTAATTTCAGAGTATCTACCTGCAGGAAATCCATCATCTTCATCATTACTAGTTGGTGGCTGATTCTCTGATTTTTGGTAAAGTTTTTTTATTGGTGCAGGGAGTGGGAGTCATTTGATTTAAGCTTGAAATTTTTATCTTTGTGTTCCAGTTTGTCTTTTACCTCTAAAAAACCCCCAATAGCTGAAGCAAAGGTTTCTTCTCATTTGTTCCACTATCTTCATTTTTTAAAAACTTTCGGGTTTTTTTTATTTCTTCTTTTCCTTGTTTCCTCTTCATATTTTTGCACCTGTCATACCCCATTGATGTCTTAGGCTGACACAAATAGCATGAGATCTTCATTTTATGCTACTGGGAATCATCTTATCCCACAGAAAAATTTCTAATGAGACACACTCCTGCTAACTACTGCCCGTGTTTTATTGTACGATGCTTATTTTGTTTGCTTTAAATCCTGGTTGTTTGGCTGCAGGTGAATGTGCTCCCAAAATGCTTAGTCCACAAGTCCACAGCCCCACTGACACCCTGTAAATATCTGTGTGTCTTCTGAGCTCATATCTTGGAAGAGCTTTGAGGACTTCCCTGAGCAGGTGGTGTTACTACTGTCTGTAACACAAACCCTGTTCAGTATTCTCCTTGCAGTGCTCAAGGTGGGAGATGATCTGAGAAGCAATGAGATCTTTATGATTTATTAAGCAGGATTTGGCTGTCACATTTCCTTTAAGTACAATTATTTTTCCTCAGTGTGGACTCTTTTTTCAGTTTTCCATTTGGAGAGTCAGGTGTATTGCAATGCAGACACATATTCCTTCTGTTATGCAAATATGCTGCTTCCTGTAAAATAACAACCTCCAAAACTAGTAATTTTCTGAAGAAAAATATTTTATCTAATAAAATCTACATGCTAATTCTGGGCAAAAACCACTTTAAGTAAAAAGATGTGGTAGATGAGGTACAACAGGAGAGAGCATTGCTGTCCCTACCCTGTTCTGTCTGCTCTTCATGCTTCTGTGCAGGCCTCTGCCTCCAGACACAAGTGTCTTGTAGTCAGTAAGAGTTCCCTGCTGGTGGCTTTCAGCAGTTGGTCCTTTGTTTTTTTAACCCAAGATGAATCAAATCTGGATGCCTTTTTCTGCAGGACTCTGTGTGATATGTTTGATATATTAGGTTGTTATTTAATCCAACTATATATCAAACATATTCCTACAGTGTCCTGCCCTGTCTCCGGGGGTTTTAACGTAGTAGAAGGCAATATGAAGGAGTACAGTCACTCTCAAGCAGGTTTAGAAGACTTCCTGCAGACTCCTAATCTAATCTGGTATAAAATACATACATGGAGGGCTCCTTTATCAGTAGAGTTGCTCTTGGAGAGACTTTTAAGTTGTGTAGGGCTCTTTGTGACAGTGAGCAGCAGCTGTGCTGAGAACTGACTTCCACTGAAATGCTTCTTGTGTTTTCCATGGCTCAGTGCAGTAACTCACTCATATTGGTTTGCTAGTTATGAAGTAGAAGATGAGAGGTGCTTGAAAATAAAACCATTTGTCTTTTGTAAATTTTTCTACTGTTTTGCAATGAGATTGGGGGCTCCTTTGTTCTCCTATTAACCCTGACTTTATTTATGCTACCCTTAATAATGGAGGTGCTATAGAAAAATGGTTAAAATGCGCTACAAAAACATCTTTTTTGTTTTATTTTCAATGGCATAATCAGCATTTTTAGGATATTCCATTCTACAGACTTTGTAGTGAGCCTTATGTTTGTCTGTTCTGGTGATTTCATTTTCCAATCCATTTATAGCTGTACATAGTTAATAACAGCCTATTAGTTTAGGCTTGAGGAAAATGAGATGCTAATATTCATGGGGGCTGCTTGATGAAGGAGAAGCTGATCACTTGTGTCACAATCAGGATTTCTAAAGAAACTGGCTCTAAAATCTCACAGCATGATGTTTTCTGCCATGTAGCACATCATTGCTCTCAGCTTTATTCATGGAGGCTTTGAACTGACACATGTTGTGAGGGTACAGGAGACACTCTTTTAATATGGTGGAATAATTCCTTTTCTTGTAGGGTGTTTTGCTGTGCTCATTCTTATGCTGCTCCCTGTCCTTATTGCTAAGGAATGCTCTTGGAAGAGCACAGGCAGGAAATACCCACGGTGTTGGTTGAGCATTGTGCCACCTCCCCCATTAATATCCAGCCCTTAGATGTATGTCACACCTGAGAATGCTGAAGGGAAAACCACAGGGAAGGACTAGAAAAGAAGGATTTGTTAGAAAAGATGAAAAGCCAACAGACATTCAACAGTTTGAATGCTGTGTAAGGCTGCTACAAAAATAAATTCTTCATAGAAAGGATCAACTGGCAAAAGAATTTTTTTTTTTTCCAAAAGTAAAAGAATGTGAGATGTCAGGGAATGCAAGACTTGGAAGTTTGAGAAACTTGAGGTATGGCTTGTTCTCCCAAGCCCCAGATTTCAATATAATTGGAAAGAAACTGATTTGGTAAACAGGGGAGAAAAAAAATCTGTTACCAGATGAGCTACTAAAGTTTAGCTGTTTTCCTGCTGAGCTTCACCTCCTGCTCCACGGTGGAAGTTAATCCAGCCATTGTACAATTGCATTCTTGAGAATGCAAGCTTTGATTTCTTGGCATTCCCTTTGAAAAGTAGTAATTTTTGCTTAGGACTTGTGTACAATATTTAGTCCACTCACTACCCTGAACTGAGTTCAAACAACTGCTTTTGTTCAGCATCTTTTTGGTGACTGTTTTTTCACAAATTGAATTCCATCTGGGTACATACACAGCTGTCCAATAGATCAGACTATGGCCATGAGCATTTTATTAAACTTCAACAAAGATTGACACCTCCTTTGTAATAAATAAGCAGATATTGAAGTTCTCACTCGCTTAAGTTTGAATTCCTGACAGTGCTGACAATATAAAGAATAATGCACGTAATATATTTTATGTTGGAAATAAGAATTTAAAAACTTGATAGCAAGAAGTCTTAGACAAAAGTTAAAGTGCAATAACAGTCTTTTAAAAGTGCAGTAACAGTCTGTTAAATTTACTGTTAGTCAGTGGTACTTCTGTTGGTATTTCAGTCTTTCAGTCAAATCAAAGTCAGTAATGCATCTGTTTTAATAAGGACAGTAATTCTGATAGAGACTCTGCTGGATTCCATTTCATCCCCCTGGCAATGTTGTGATTGAAATAAGTTTCCTAAGTAAGGCGTGAGGCCTGTAGAGGGCTGGTGTGATTGCACTTAGCTATAATAATGGTCATGATGTTGCATTGTAAGCACTGCCAAAATTTTATGTGGAACATGACTTGCTCTCTTTCCAAAGCAATTGCTTTTATTGCAGAGACATATACTTTAGTTGATGGGAATAGCCCAATAGCAAGGCAAGACAAGTACTTTTCCATGGATTTTCATGGATTAGGTGGCTTTTCCTAAAAACAAAAAAAAAGAAAAACTTTCAAGTGCCAAACATCTTTATCTACACATCAGTTTTTATTTTCAGATGATTTAGTTTTTCTGGTGTTTGTGGATGCTATTGTTTAATCTCCTGGACTTTTAGTTGTGTGACAGTTCGGTGAAGTGCTGTAGGACTGAGCACTGCTTGATAGGCCCTTTTGTAGTTACTCATAATTATCTTTTATTATTTTATGATTAACTACTATTTCATCAAACTGCAGTTATCAGGAGAACTAAACCTGACTTAAATTTAGATGGGTGTGCTTAGACTTGCAAACAAAGTGCCCAATTTTCTAACTCACAGCCCACCTGGCTGGTGTTTCTAAAGTTAGTTGTGTGACATAAGAATGCTGTGGTTGCCAAAGTTAGAAAAATCTGTATTTCAAAAGTCTCATCTCTCACAAGGTAGATGCCCTGATATTGTAGCCACTAGCCCCACTCATCATATGGCCTTGGATTCCAGTAGGCTCGTGATTAATCACAAACAAAATACATTCTGTTGGATTATTTTATATAAAAAAAATTGGAATACATGGCCCAGGCCTGGTTCTGTCTAAAATAACAAATCTCTATCTATTTGTTAACTCTTCAGAAGCCAGTAAGCATGCTTAGATGGATAAATGTTTTCAATAGTTGTTTAAATTATTTGAAAGTCAGGAAAGTTCTTATAAAACAATAAATTTGCATTTTAAATAGTAAGAAACCTCATTAGGAGGTTTTGCACATGCTCGTTGAAAGACATGCTTGGATGACTGAAGTGTTCCAGACAGACCTTTGGAACTTCATATCTCCAAGATCACTAAACTGGATTGCTGCACAAAGCTGCTTTCTGTGCAGTGACAGCTCTTACCCAATCTGTGCTCTGGCTTGGTATCTACTTTCCATTGCTTAGTACAGGTGAATGAGACAACACACATTTATCATTGTTCAATGCCTTAAGTCTTCAAGTATTTAGAAAATGCCTTCCCTAGTTTAGCAATCCCGAAAGCCACTATTGTGGCACTACAGAGATAATATTGATAGGAAAAACAAGAATTTCTTTTCAGACTTCCACTTTCCTGCATGTAGTTTAGAGTAGCCCTAGTGGAGGTAATGCATTAGAAAGCTGATGGCATTCTTTAAGTATTGTGTGTGATATCCTGTTTCAGTGTGAGCAGCCACAAGGACAAACTAATACTTAATTTATGTTGACTCCCAGCTTTAGTCCACACAAAACTCCTTTGCAGAAAATTATATTGTAGGTCTTACTGACTTTACTGATGTGTTCCAAAATCTTCTTGTCTTTGTGTATGTCCTCAGTCTTGAAAGTCTAATTGCTTTCAGGTGAATGTGTAACATTGTTTTTTCTTGGTTATAGCAAGCAGATGAGACTCTGGATTTTGAAGAACAGATCCTGGAAGCAGCTAAATCCATTGCAGCTGCTACCAGTGCCCTCGTGAAGTCAGCTTCAGCAGCCCAGAGGGAACTGGTGGCCCAGGGAAAGGTGGGTAAACAGGACGTGTAGCAACAGTAGTGGGGGAAAGCACCGAAACTGAATCCAGTCTCCTAACTGTTCTGTTAAAAACACTAGGAAAGAAGCTTGGGAATGACTAATGAAAATATAAATTGTTCGTTGCTCATCACAATACATGGCCCAGACCTGGTTCTGTTCCAAAAAAAATCCCACAGTTACGTTTATTTAAACCTCACAAGAGGTGTTTGTCTCTTCAAATGATTCAGTTGTGGGTAGTTTTACTGTGGGGTTTTTCACTTTATGAAGATCTGTGATTCAAGCTAATACTGTATAGTCCCACACAACAGTTTGGGGATCCAAGCCCAAATGTCACAATGTTCAATACTGCTCTGCACTAGAACAGCAGAAGGCCTCAGTAATTGTGCCCTCAATGTCTTGTGGTTCAATGGGGACACAGGCCTGCATGGAAATTCAATACATTTAAGTAGCTGTGCTTGTAGTTATTGTTGGAACCACTGGAAGGAGTGTTTACAATATGTGGCATCCTGTAGGTGTGGTCAGAATTGAGGTTTTGTAAGTCATTTCATATCCATCACTATGTTTCACAGTTAGTATACTCTGAAATATGAAATCTAAACATCAACCAGGTATGTGGCCTGTGAGAGCAGTTTATTATAGGACCATTGTTGTGTAGTTATGGTTTCCATTTTCACCTGATGGTTAACTCAGAGCAGGCTGTATCACAGATCCCACAATCAGCCTGTGCTGTCTGCTTCAGCCTGCTGCCCCTTCAGTTGGGCTTTTGGCTCCAGCCAGGAGCACAGAACTCTTCATCTGTGGTCTACTTAAAAATACCTGTTCAGGGGATGATAAGGCAAGAAAACCTTGAAACATAAATAATTTAGGGACCTAACAGGATTTTTTGTATAACTGATTTTTTAGTTACAATAAAGTGTCACCATAGCTATGAGAGAGCATATCTTGTGTTTATGTTGATGCTGTACTTAATGATTTGATTTTATTCCCTGGAATTCTCATTATGCACAAATCCCTGTTTCCATTTCTTCTAAAACACAAGCTTCTGGACCATGTTTACATTTCACATCTTCCAGCTTCTCTCCCAAAACCACCCTCAGGCAGCTGAGGGTGTAGGTCTGGCAACCAACTACAGAGTTTAGTTTCATTGCTTTCATGTAACATGGGAAGAAAACTGTCTCCAAATAGTTGCTGGTACTGCTGACACCACGAACACTTCAGTGGAAAAGCCATGCAGAGAAGTGGGCTGCTCTCCTAAACTGCCATTATTAGGCATGAAGGTACTTACAGGGCTTCCCTGTGAAACTTTCTGATCTGTACCTTCCCAGAGTGCTTGAGTCAGAAGAGATGAAAGAATAGTATAAATTCAAATGTATTATGGAGAAAGAAGCAAGTTATTTTAAAGCCTGGGAGTTAAGGAACTGCTGCTTCAACTGTTACTTAGGCTGTGGCTTCAACCACCAGTAGTATGCTAATTACTGGTTATTCTGGTAATTACTTCTTTGTGTTCCAAGAATGGGTCAGTTGAAGCAGTATAGTAATTTGGACACTTTCTGAGCAGGCAGATGTCAGAGTAACTGTGCTTCCAGCATAAAACTGACTTCCAGTTGGATTTTCTGCTCCTGGATGTGCTGGGCACAGTCACAGGTACAGGTGTTTCATTTTATCATGGATTACTGCTTGTCTAATTCTGAGACAAAGCAGTTGTATTTTGTTTTCTTGTAAGCCATCTCTGAACTGTTTTTTCAGGTTGGAGCAATCCCTGCAAATGCAGCTGATGATGGACAGTGGTCTCAGGGACTTATTTCTGCTGTGAGTAACTACTTCTCTTGAGAAAACTGGCACCTTCTCTGAAGAAAGAATATCCTGTGAGAATAGAGAGTGACTTTTTTTACTGCCTTCTAGGCCCGAATGGTGGCAGCTGCAACCAGCAATCTCTGTGAAGCAGCAAATGCCTCAGTTCAAGGCCACGCTAGTGAGGAGAAACTCATCTCATCTGCCAAACAAGTTGCAGCTTCTACAGCACAGTTGCTTGTGGCTTGCAAAGTGAAGGCTGATCATGACTCTGAAGCCATGAGGAGGCTACAGGTACTTGTGTTCTTAATTACTGAAAACCTGTGGTAGTGCTATGTAAATGCTGTTTCAGCACTCCAAGATTGGACATGTATTCAACAATTTCTCCAAGTGCTAGCCTGGATTGTGGTCAGTATGCCTTTGTTTCTAGGAGTCAAGAGATAACAGTTGTAGACAGAGCATTTCTAAAATGGAAAATCATTGTTAGACAATAAGAAGAGAATCTAATTCAACGTCTCAACTTAAGCCTGATTGAGCTCCTTTACATGACACTGGTTCCCTTTTACTTTCCACATCCATTTCATGTTGAGCTTCTCTGAACTGCTGCTGAATTAACAGTGTTCTGATGTGAAAATCCAATGTCTCCAGAAGTTTTGTTTGAGGATGGTAATTTTGAAAATGACTACAGCCTTCTCTGACCTCATGCCCTGCAGGCTCAGCCTGGCATGTAAGAACTATTTCAGCCCTTTTTTATACCACCTTTGGTGAGCAGTGAAAATTCCCCTTTTTCTTGTACTTGCACAGGTGCTGCTAATGGACACTCAGTGCAACCATTCAGGTGTGGATAGGCAGAATCAAGTCCAGCAGAAATAAACATAGCTCACTATCTGTCTCAGCATAAGGAACTGAGGTCATCATTTTTTTCAAAGCAGAAAAATGGCTTAAATATTTAGGAGGAAAAAATAAATGTATGAATGTGTGAAAAATCTTTTTGTTTCTATAGAAAACAGTGGTATGTCCTAGGGCAGTTATAGGGCTGAGATGGTTTTAGTGCTTTATAGTGGATTGATGTAGATTGACATTTCCAAAGGGGTGTGGGGAAGGTGTCAGTAACTGGAAGGTGGTTCTGTCCGTAGTGCAATCTGCTCTGTAATATCCAAGTGCCAGGATGGGTCCAAAGGCATTTTAAATGCAGAACAAACAGTAGAAACAGGAAGAAAATGTACTAGAGACCTTTCTCAGCTCTGACAGGAAATTTGGGGTTCTCAGTCATTGTGGGCAGATATTATTAAATAGACATCAAATGTGAGAAATTGCTGGGGAATGTGAAAAGGAAACAAGCCCAAGCATGGACTGAAATTGAACTTTGCCATTTTACCAAGCTTCATTTTAGTCCCAGAATGAATGATGAAAGGAAAAGCAGTTTGCACTTGGAAATCATGTCCTTTATCACAGCAAAAACAGTGAGTTGATGTCTACTAAATATTTTTAGTGATGAACTTGCCAAAATCACTAAGACTTTTCAGCTGGCTTTGCCTCCAGCAGAAATGTTTACACATAGCTTTAATCAATAGGATGGATTCAGGACTTGAAATGTCTTGGTTTTCTCCTTCATACCCCAATTTGAACTGCATTTCCCATGAATGTAAATTTGGAATGCCCTGTTACAGAATCTTCCAAAACTTAATGAAACAATTGGACATGTTTCCATTCTTTCTGGATGAGCTCCAGGCTGAGCAGAGCAAATTTCAAATAATTTGTCCTTGGGCCATTTCAGTGAGGAAGATTTTGAAATATGGGGTAGGACTGGAGGAAGGTGGGGGGTAGGTTCAGAGCTGGTCCATGTGGCTTCCCTTCCCAGTGCCAGCATGTGAGAGCAGGGTACTGCTGGCAGTACCCAGTTCAGACAACAAAAGATGTATTACAAATGTTTGACTGTTTCTCTCTAGGAATATGAGAATTTTTAGGAAATAAATGTTTAAATGTGAGATAACCATGGCTGTGTAAGTTGCTAACTTGCCCTGATGAAAGTCCAGTAGCTTAAAACTTAATTGTTTTATAATATCTTTATAGACTAGCTTTTAGTTTCTGTTCTTCTTTCTCAATAAAAAAAGTCTGATCAGCATAACTTGCAATTTCATCCACTGTTTTATTTCAAACTGTAGGGGAAAAAAATCTCATTTGTGACTTCAACTTTCAGTTGTTGTTCTCTCTGTACCACTGATTTTCAAAGATTAATTTGCTTTTCAATGGGGAAAAAACCCCCATACCTTTCCTGTGCAGACAAGCAAAGATGTTTTTGTTTTGATGTTCAGACAAATCCACGTTAGTTATGCATTTTCCTTATTACTAATTTCCTTATCTTTCTCCAAGGCTGCAGGAAATGCTGTCAAGCGTGCATCAGACAATCTTGTCAGGGCAGCCCAAAAAGCAGCATTTGGAAAAGCAGAGGATGATGATGTTGTGGTCAAAACGAAGTTTGTGGGTGGCATTGCTCAGGTTGGTACAATCAGTCCAGAAATAAAGCAGGGAAAAGCCATCACAGAAATGAGCAGTGTTACAATGTGCACCTGCTGCATGGCAGGCTGGGCAGATCTGTTCAGAAATCTGTGATCAATTACTTGATGCCTCATTGTTACACAGCCCCTGACATCTGTGTGGTGTCTGCACTTCTCCACTGGGCATTTGCTCTAATAGCAGTTACCATATTTTTATTCTCATTAAATGAATGGCTTTTTTCAGAATTATGTTTTGTACTTTAAATGTTCCCAAGTCTTAATGAAACAATGATTTTGCATATATTTAAGCAAAGAAATAGAGAGTGAGAGATAAAAACTGATGATGTTTTGTTACTGTGACCATAATAGTTACTGGGAAATAATAACAATATTTAAAAGTAGATTTCAAGGCTTTGAGATACCAACTTCTAGATTCTTTATAATGAATGAGATAGATCACAGACTGTACTTGCTACTTAAAAGATAGTGGACATGATCATTTCTGCATGTCTGTACTACTGTCATATTTTCTTTGGCATTCTGAGATGCAGGAAAATACTGTGGATACCTGCAGTAAGGAATGTTCCATTTTGCTGTCATGCAGACATTATGTTAAGATATGGTGTTTATTCTGCATGTTCTAAACTCCCATCCTGCCGAAGGTTGGGAGAATGCTGCAGACCTGTAAAATTCATCATGGATACATGGTAAAACTATGGTGGTAGATACTTTTTCTCTTTCTTAAGTCCTCTTTAAGAAACAAGTGGGAATATAATACTTTTCTTGATGGCCTAGTCCTCAGATCTGGAAAAATTTGAGCAATTCCTGATAATAAAGTCATTGAAATTTGGTACTTCTCTGGAGAATGCTCAAGGGCCTGCTGTGACTGTCATAGAGAAAAAAGTCTTATTTTACCAACAGTATTCCTTGCTGTCATAATTCATGCTTTTGTTTTCTAGATCATTGCAGCCCAAGAAGAAATGCTCAAGAAGGAGAGAGAGCTGGAAGAGGCAAGGAAAAAACTGGCTCAGATCCGCCAACAGCAATACAAATTCCTACCCACAGAGCTGAGAGAAGATGAGGGTTAACCTGCTGAGATTTTTCTTCCTTTTTATTCTTTTGTTTTCTTTTTGTTGTTTTTTTTTTTTCTTTTAAAGAAATAAGCTAAAGGGGGACAGCACATTGAGAACTGCTCTAACAACATACTGGTATGCCAAGCACTTAGCTAAATAAACTGCCTGTCATAGCTTTGGATGAGCAGAGGGCAATAAACACTTGTTCTTTCCCATCTGCTCAGCTGAGGTGCATGATGATCAAATAATGGTACAGTGTTAGGTTCATCATTCCTGTTCCTCCCTTGACTTATATCTCAGGAGAGAATGTTTCACTTTTTACTAAAGATACTAAGTCAGTATTATTGTCACTTTCCTGATGCTTGAGGTATTTATCGTTCCTTGACTTGTTCTAAAACATTGATAATATTAGTAGGAAAAGAGTCAAGAAATCTTTCATATGATAAATATCACATGAGCTGGTGGTTCTCCCCCAAGTACCCTTGTAGAAAGAAGACCAGGATGGAGAAGGATGTATGGCTGAGTGGAGAAACACGCATGAGTGTTGGTTTGAAGAAGCAGCCTGTCCTCTTTCAGTGTTATATAGCTGGTTCACCCCAAAACTGGAGGAATTGTCTCTGCAGCTGTTTGCACTACTAGTATTACTCCTGACCTGATACCAACAAGCTTCTGCTTGTACAGTATTTAGGTTTACAAAATGTGGCAATAGCCATTCTGTAAAGAGCTCAAAAAACAAAGAAATGGAAACCTTGTCACTGCCTCAGTAATAGCAGGTTCATGAAAGAAAATGCTGTTTCAATTATATACCTCTAATGTGTGACTACTTTTACAGTATTATACACACATACACATGCTCTAACATTGGACTGAATCGTTTGCATTTTGTTTTTTAATTGAAATTATCTGGTTCGTACTGTGGTATTTCTGCTAGAATGTATCTCAGTTAAAAAAGGGAAATGCACAGTACAGCAAAAGACTATCACAACTCTTGTTGTTATTTTAATAATTACATTTATAATTATTATGTTTTGAAACCTGTGGGAATTGTAGGAGAAAAGAATAAGTGATTTACAAGTAGATTTACAGGTTTTCCTGTAATATATTTTTAAAAAATTTGGACTCTAGAGAGTTTGTTTTCATAGTTGCTATTGATGAAAATGAATTCACCAAGGAATTGCAGAGAAGGAATAGCAGCAATCTATCAGCAGTCTTTGTCTTCAGCTGCAGAAAGGTACAGTATGATCTCAGTATCTCTGTTGTGACCTAAACAGTAGCAATTTGGGTAGAGCAACATATTTTACTCTGTCAAAGAGAGAACACAAATTACAGCAACTTTAACTAGCAAAAGCTAAACTATTTGACTAACTACAGAAACACCATCTCTTCTAACAAATAGTTTCCAACATGTCTCCAACTCCACTCGAGCCCTCTTAAACAATAAAGAAAAGTCTCTTCAGGTCAAAGGATGTTGCCCCTCCAGTCCTTCTGAAGGCTGTGCTGTCCTTAGACCCCACCAGGTACGTTCAGCTGAGCCCGTTGTGTTCTGTGCATACCCACCTAGTTGTCATTGCTGCAGGAAATACTTGTCTTGTAGACTCCCCAGTAACCCCCTAGTGCTAGGTTCATCTGTTAGATAGTGCTAACTCCTCATTTAAGTTACCTGCATGAGATAGAATTATCAAGAATTTTGTCACACTAGTACTAAATATATAGCAAAAAAAATTGCTAGAGAATTAATAAATATTGAAGTGTACAAAGATTTTTATTGTCTCTTCTCTGATACTGACGTATTTCAGACTCAGTAGAGTTGCTGGAGAATCCACAATCATGAGAGGAAAGGAATTGGTATATCCCAAATGGAATCACTGGCATTGGCAGATGTGCTGTGATGTGTAGGCTTGTGTGCAAATGCAAACCCTGTACTAGCAGAGATGTGCAATTCCGAGTTCTTTGGTTTGCCACTTCAACACAATCAATCTGGTTTTTTGTTCAACTCACTGTGAACAGTGTTGCAATCTGGAATCCTACACCACGAAAAAGGCTTCCTGTAAGTCTTTGGGCAGAAGGCTAAACTGGTATTTATTGCTGTAAGACCTAAATAAAGACCACTCTAGTGATGGGGATTTTCTGCTGCTGTTGGTAGGTTCAACTCCTTTGCAGTTTATGCCTTTCTCTTGTCTTACCTGGATGGCCTCACTTTCTGATCTCTTTTTTGGAAAGATCTGCAAGACAGATTTGTTACTGCTTCCCTTTCAACCTATGTTTAACTTTTATTTGATCTCATTAAAGCATGAAGAAAGATGATGCTGTCTTTAACACCATGCCACTATTTTATTGTAGGTATAATACTGATGTAATATACTTTGATATAAGCCAAAAAAACCTTGTCAAATGCAACCATGTATGGAAATTATATAGCTAGAAAACTTTTATCAGTATGTAGAAGGTAAGAGCATGTTCAAAGTGTGCTCCAGAGAAAAGTGTTTGGGAAGTCCATTTTAGCACAGCTATTTTGAGACTTCTGTTTCTGATTTAGTGCCCCCTCTTACATGACAGAAAGTATTTTCTCCTTAGCTGTGTGCTCCATAGAGGAACCACAGTCAGATGAATAACTGAGCTGGACAACTGAAGTATTTTTTTACTCAGAATTTTGGGTCTTCATTTGTGAACCATTAAGAGAATCTAAGGTCATCCAAAGTGTTTCTATTTCAGTTTTTTTTCTTGCTGTTATAATTTGCAGTATCGCTGAAGTCCTGTGGAGTTTGGAACTAGTCCATGCATTTCTTTGGCGTGGGGACTTGCAGCAGGAAGTGACAAGTTGGAGTAAGGGGTAGATGCTAATTAATAAGAAGGACAGATGTTTACTTTGTTCTGTTAACTTGTGAAATGATGAATGAGCTCTGTTGTATCTCACCCTTCTTCATGTGGAATTCACTCTGAGAATTGTATGCAAATTAAAAACAAAATGCCTCAAAGTTCTTTGTGTACAAATAGTCTAATGTCATTTCCCCAACAATTTAGAAAACTGAACATGTTATCATTTGTCTAAACATTTATACATCAGAAGTCTCAAAAGTTAGAAAAGTTTTGAAACAAAAATTGAATTCCAGACTTCTTTTCATCTGTCCCTTTCCCTTGGATTTTTTGCATGTTCATGACTTAATTCCTAATGAAGGGAGGAGTATGTAAATCTAGGCACCTCCTCAACCTAAATATGTTTAGACCATGAGTGCATTTTTGTTTTTCATCAGTCCTTATCAAACTGATAAGATATTCAGCCCAGGAGTATGGCATTTATCATCCCTACATATTTTTTTAACCTCTTGGATTTTGGGTATTTTCCCCCTTGGGAGTGGGCTTGGTTTAGGGGCAGGTACATTATACTCTAAAAGATTTCTCCTTATGTAATTGCATCATGGTTTACAAAGAGAGTTATCTGCCCATAATTGTCATGATTTCTGAAATCTGCTTTTCCATATTCGTGTTACTTACATTAAGCACATTGTGGTTGGTCGTGTTAATGGAACAACACATTTCTGTGGCACAGTTTGTGATGCCAAATGCAAAAAGTGTTCATTCAGGTGAGTTACAACTCTGTTACAAATTGCTCTTATTTACTGAGCTATAAATAAGTGCCATTTTGTCACTTTTTAAAAAATAAAAAAGCAGTACAAACTCCTGGTTTTTCTCAAATTAGTTCACATTGTTGCAGTGGTAGAACCTCCTGTTCAAGATCGTTTTGAAATTTTATGCCAGAGTTTCTAGGGGTTTGAACTCTCACTTTAATGTCTTGCCTTCCTTTTAAAGTTTTAACCCCCGGAGAGGCACAATGAAGTTTGTGGTCATGCTGCCATACCATTATGTATAATATTTATCTGTCCATAAAAAGAAGTTATATATTTTAGGTTGGCCTTCACCAACAATAAGCCTCTTGGAGGAGGTTTTTTTGGGAGGGTTTGTTGGTTTTTTTTGTTGTTTTTTTTTTATGCAGATATTTGTGGCTTGTGTTGCACTGGTGGTCATGCAAAGGATTATTTTGCTCCTTAAGCAAAATGAGGCTGAAGTTGCCTGTAAGAGGTTAAAATTCCCTTGTGACAGAAGAGAATGTTCTGTTTCAAGTTCTGCTGCACAGACAAAAATATGAGTGCTTACTTTGTGATATGTCAGTATCAGGTACACTTTGTGACCATTCAGTATCCTTAAATTAAAGTACATGTTAATCACACAAATACATGGAAAAATCAAACACTTATTCAGGGGTGTTGGATATTTGGTGGTGTTCAGGTTAGTTAGGGGGGAAGACAAGTTTTGCTTTTATATTTGTTATCATTTACATTTCATTCAACATTTTTTCCAAGTCAGGTATAACTCTGTGTGTGTGTGTGTGTAGGCACTCCAGTTCTGTGTATGAAAACTGTGCCAGAAATCTTGCCACTGCTCAGCTGCATTACAAGTACTTGAATGTTGCTACCAAAGGGGCTGTTCCTGGCATAATTGCACTCATGTCAAAGTGGGATTTTTGGGCGTTCTGTGTGCTCATCAAGTGGCTCACGACATGTGTATGTTAATGTCTCTGATGATGTGATAGCTTTTTCTACTCGTTCTTCATGACAGAAACAAGATTGCAGAAGCTCCTCTTTCAGTGATGTTTACCTGAATAATGAATGGGGGGGGCTAGAGAGGCCCTAGGTATGTTGAAGGCTAAAATATTTTAAAATAACTATGAAAATGGATACATTAAACTACTAGAAAAAAGGTATTTAGCAAGTTTGCTGCCTGTTCATCATTGCTGTATAGCAGATTTTAATTTGTGTTCAAAACATTCTAGGCACTACTTTAGAGAGTCCAGGAAAATTAATTCTTTTTGCTTGCACAGTATTGCCTAAAGACTTGAAAACTAAACCACAGTGTTTGACATGCTTGGATCTCTTTTGACCTTATCTTTATTTACAAGTGTGTTTGCCTTTGCCTTTCTCTTTTATGAAAGCTGGATTTTTTCCTCCTGGAACAACTTTTATCAATATATACACTTTAGTTTTCCACCTGTGCAAGTCAGTTGTGTTTACTGTGGCAGGAAAAATACTAATATATGGGGTTTACCCACATACTGCCTAATTTGGATGATGTAAAGCTTATCTTAAAAACATGATTTTATTTCCATTCTGATTATTTTCTCGAAGTATATTTATTTATTTTTAAAACGAATAATAAGGGCTGCTGACTTTGTACCATTCTAAAATGTCCACTGTGAGGGTTTATCCAGGTGAAGGAGGTTTCTTTTGGCATGGTTATATGTAACAGGTTTTGCTATAAACATCTCTTCATTAAAAAATTATATAGAGCATTAAGTTTAGAAGGCCAGAACTTTTGAAGATGAAAATTCGCTCGTGGTACTGAATCAAACATTAATGTAAACAGTCAGAGGCATTTTCAGGTTGTGGACAAAAAGCTGCCTTAGGACAGTGAGAAAATGTTGCTGCTATTTTCTTAATACAGTTCTTACTCTTAAAATGCCAAATTTAATAAAACAAACTGGAATCTTCAGTGGCACAGAGATCGACATTCAGCACTGCCTAGGCTGTTAGTATCACCCTTTTGTTATAGAATAATTGCCTGTACTATGCTCTATCTTCTCTGAGTGTGGTTCAAAATCAGCTCTTTGTGGCTGTTTGTATTTTGTAAGGGGCAATCGACCAAGTAAAAAGTTAATAGGGAGGGTTCTTCCAGCATTAGAGTTGATCCATTCAAATTACATTGTATATTCTAAGTTATTGGTTAAAATATTTAATTGAACATAAGTCACTGAGCTGTTGATCTCATTAAGTCTTGGAAAGAATGGTCAGATTCTGGGGCCGTGGGTATGTTATAAATCTGTGTTTGCACTGTATTGTGCATTTTCCAGTTTGCCCATAAGTGCATTACATGTATTAAGGATGTACTTCCAGATAGTAGTTTATCAACCTTGCTTCCAAAACAGAAAAAGTACTTGTCCCAGTTCACCAAATTCTGTAGCACATATTTACATTATTAAAAAAAAAAAAAAACAAACAATGCTTGGCCTGTGGGCTTTACTGCCATGCTCTTAGAACCACCTTTTCCATCATACCCATTCCAGGGTTGCCATAGCAGATTTCAAGCATTAATAAAAATAATCTGCTTTTGGAAACCATTTTTTATTTGTCCTTTATAGAGCACTACAAATGAGTCACTCCTATTTTACAGATAGCAAAATTATGTTGCAGGAAGGGAGATCATTTGTTCAAATCCATAGAGCAGGTTGCACTGAATGCTGTAGCCAGTCCAGTTCCTGTGGTCTACACAGGACTAGATAGAGCAGTAGAAGCCATGTTCAGGAAAGGGTTAATACTTCTATTCCCATCTAGTTCATAACTGGTCTACATTATTTTTTGCATTAATGTTTCTGCACTCTGTCAGTTCCAGAGAAATCAAATGCATTCTTTATTGGTAACTGTATAGCACAGGGACTTAAACAGTTATTGTGATTAGTGCCAAGAACAACCATCTTTCACTGCCAAGGTTTTAGGCAAACATCCTGTCTTCCAGAGTTGAGTTTAATCTGCAAGAATCTCTGCTCAGTTCCTTGGCTTTGCCTTATGTCGTAACCACTTCTGTTAAGGCACCAGCCTCAGTTCCCTTCCATTTAGGACTTGCTGCACTCTTTTTCTCTGACTTTTTTTACAAAAGTGACAGCTTTAATAATTTGGACAAAAGCTCTGCAGCTTATTTAAATCAGCCTCCTGCTTTCCCAAAGCTTCCTGGAAAATACAATGAAAATCCTGAGGCACTGAAGCCTTTAGTGTGACACTTTTAGCCACAGAACCTGTTTTGAAGTTGACTCAGAGGTGCCTTTAGTCAGCTGCAGTTATGCCACACTAATGATTCTGGTCTGTCTGCAATTACTTACTCTTTGCCTTCAGCTATATAAGAATGAGTATTTTCTCTCTTCTAAATATTCATCTTTTGTTTGCATTTTTTAATGGTAAATGAGTTGAAATATGACACTCTATTTCTTAAAGGTTAGCAGTTTCTCAAGATCTAGTCCGATTATTATGTTTTAAGATAAGTTTTTTTTAAGACTGAGCTTTTGCTTTATGAAGTCAGTAGTGATTTTAGCTAAATGTTTGTGTGTGAGTGAAACTTTGAGAATGTTTCTTTTTGCCTTGGAAAAATGAAAGTGAGTGAGGACTTTAATGGCATATTGCTGTTCTTGCTGATCTCATATATATTGCTGATCTCTTCTGATCTGGGACTTGGTGTTACTGAGATTTCACATGTGAAAACTGTGGGGAAAAAAATAAGAGTTCAAAAAGATGACCTCAGAAAAACAGCTTCATCGGTCATTCCATTGTGTTTGGCTTGCATTCCAGTTGCCACACTCTATCATTTAGTGGTGATAATAAGGCTATTTAGGGTAATTCTCAAACTAAACCACTGCTGTGACATGCCTGTGATGCTTCCAGATCCTGTAGCTCAGCAATTCAAGCCACAGAATCTTCTGACTGTTCAGGAGTCATCTCAGATCTCTTCCAAATCACAGGAGTGGCTCTTTATTACATGACCAGATCCCTCATATTTGGGGCTGTCTTGTCATTTGAAAACAGGCTAGATGCAAAAATTTCTCTTCAAAGGATGTCCTACTTCTCTTCTGGAACTGGAAAAACTGAATATGCTGAGTATTTTGTAGACTAAATGTTTCGTAAAACAAAACAGGCTGCCATTGTTCCCATCTCAGAAGAGGTCAGAGCCTCTTCAGATCTTCTTCCCTATCTTAAGGATAAAGAAAATTAAAAGACTCATTAAAATAGGACTTTCCAATTAGTCATTTTTCAAAAGTATTTGCTTGCAGCAGAGTTCATACTGCTTGATCCCTATGTAGATTCATAATGAGTAGATTCATGATGTCAGCTGATGAAGATAGCAGGTAGTCCCTTTTATTTTGTTGTTTCATAGTCTTCTTCCTCCCTGCCAAACATGCTGTATGGTTCCTGGTGTCCTCATTGCCTCTGAGTGGAGGGAGAGCTGCCGGATACAGAACAGAAAGTTGCCTGTATTTTCCTTCTGGGGCTGTAAGGCAGGCACAGCTTAGGGTGTGTGATCTGCAGAGGTGTGTCTCTGGTGGGTCACATTATTGCAGTGGAACTGAGAAGGCAGCACAGCTTTGGATATGTGTGAATGTGTCCTGGAAATGGCACTGGCCAAGCACTGCAGCACAGCGAAGTCTAAATCTTGTGCTGGAGACAAAAAATAATCCCTGTGACCAAGGGCAGGGGCTCAAAACATGAGGTAACAGCTTTCCATCCTTTAATAGACATAATGAAAGACATTGCTGCATCTTTACTGTATTGCAAAAGGGAAACAGGATAAGGACTGGAAGAACTATATTTGGATTTTCCTAGCAGGTTAATGCTGTGTTACTTTCAAATTCATAGAATGGTTTAGCAAAACTCCATAAATACATAAATTGTGACAGCAAGCAGGCCATTTGAGGCTTGTTTCAGATATTTGCTTCCAGACAGGCATTATACCATGTGTAGTTGCTCCCTGCCAGTAAAAATGGCAGTGTTGAAAGGGTAAGTCAAACTTGCAGTGATGCTACTCGTGATGAATTACAGAATTATGTTTAAAATCAGGTGAACCCAAATGTGTGTTTTAGTCCCCTTTGATGTTGCAGAAAAGTAAATAGTGGCTTTTGAGACATCTGTGCATTTCTGAGAGTCCAAGCCACCTTAGAGTTCAAACAGAAATACATGCAATAACTGGGGCGTGTTGAAAGCCGTGACTTCATTTCTTAAAACTTTAACAGCTGTATAGCTCAAAGACAAATAACTCATCCCTGGCTGTTCCCTGTAATAACACAGACATCCAGAAAATGCCTGGCATTTTTTTTGTTCACTACTTGAGATCAAATTCATCTCATTTTGTTTCCCTCTGGACTAAGAACAGACTATTCTTTATGTTGCAGCCCTAAGGAGAAATTTTGCATCCCATTGCAGCTTTGTTCCATACATGTTATATGGTCCCTGGAAACTTCTACTGTGTTAGCAGTAATTGTCCAGTCTCACGTCCAGCCCCTTCCATCAGCAGTGAGTTCCTGTTGCTTCGTTTAGATTTTCAAAGAAAAATGCATCACTTTGCTCAAAAACCCCTTGGCAGCTCTTCAGCCTAACTGCTTCCCCAGAGCCCCAGGGAGCTCTGTAAAGAGCTACTTCCTGCAGGATTCATTCTAGGTACCAGTTTTGAATGCTCTGACAACCTTTCCCCCCCCCCCATAGAAACTTCCATGATCAGAGATCCCAAGCTGTCAAAGCACAGCATTTCAAAGGGCAGAAATTCTGAAATCAAAAGGAAGTAAGAGTCTGTCCTGAGAGCCAAAGGGAGAAGTGTTTTGTTTTAAGCTTAAGAGACTAAGCCAGATATGGCTCCTCTGTGTAAAAACAACCAGAAGTAAGTGCAGATTTGGGAGATACTTCAATTCACAAGAGTGTTGGCACACGAGGAATTGATATGTATTGGTCCTGAATTAGATTAGGCAGGAAGAAAATTCTGGACTAGTCTCCAAGAGAAGAAGTCAACCTGCTCTTGACATCAAGAATGAGAAACAGGCTTTAAGAGTCACAGTAAGGGTTTGGCCTCAGGACCTTTGTGTCTCTGTCCTTACAGAGCATTTCCTTTGTGATGGGAATCCAGTGTCAGGGTTCCAGGGTAGTCAGCCTGAATGATTGCATCTAAACAGCAGCCCAGATTATTGCAGTCCCTGCAGTCAAGCCAACCCTTGTATAGGTGTGTTAGAGCATCCACAAGTGTGTTAGTGCATCCAGTCCATTTCTCTGCTATTGCAAGTACTGCTATAGAGAAGGTTTTCTGGTGCTTTCACCTAATCTACCAGTTTTAATATACTGTTTAGTGCTTTGCTGGAAATCCCTGTAGATTGCTCTGAAAGTTTTTTCTTGTCAAGACAACTGTAATTGATTAAAACAAGCAAGAGGATGAAAATCTAACAGGATTCTTCTCCCACAATCCTGTGTGTTTATAACCTGCCCTTCACCAGTCAGGTTTATGTTGAAATCCTTACACTTCTCTCACAGCGTGTCCAACTCTTCAGAGTTTTATTCTCTTTCATTCATGCGATTTTGATTCCCCATATCAAATATAGTCTTGAAGTTAAGACTGAATAGAAAGGAAGGGCATTTGAGTGACAGAATCTGCTGCTGCTAAATTGTTTTTATGTTTCTGCAGCCCACTGCTTCTTGCAGGGGCCACTTACAGCAGAGCCTGGACTGCTGTTGAAAACTGCATTTCCTGGTACACGGAGCTCTCAACCAAAGCAGAAATCAAAATAAGAGCAAACCCAGTGCGGACTCTGGCAAAGATCACCCTCTCCTCATATATAAAAGGGAAGCATTTAGCCTGACCTCATAAAAGACAGAACTTAAAGGACCATTCTGCACTTTGAAATTCTACCCTCAATGGCATGGAAACAAAACGCTGACTTGGGAATTTCAGCAGCTCATTTCACGTTCTGCTCAGCCCGCTCTACTTCCTGAGCATGAAGCAGCTATTGCATCATCCCAGGAAAATGAAGGTTATTGGGTCACTGCCTGCCCTTATAATCTGCTCAGTAAGGAATTTCTCAAGGGTATAGACTAGT
Organism: Vireo altiloquus; assembly: GCA_013396875.1. Lineage (NCBI taxonomy): Eukaryota > Metazoa > Chordata > Aves > Passeriformes > Vireonidae > Vireo > Vireo altiloquus. Next base: position 272,334 of record VZRF01010824.1, on the reverse strand, counting down.
GCCCAGAATAACATTTAATAAGATCTGGAAAATTATGCCTGCTACAAGCAAAGGCCTCTTAAAAGTTTGCAGGAGGCTTACTGTTTGGATGCATTAGCAGCACACCCTGCTCTGTAAACATCACTTAGAACAGCTGCTTCCAGGAGCCAAGGAGAGAAATAGCTAAGGGAGAGTCCACGTGACTTTGCCAGCTTAGTACCTTTCTTAACATACAGGCCTGTGCTAAATGGAGGAAAGCCACTACCAAGATCCTACTTGCCTCCAGAATGTGTCAGGCAAACTCCACCCTGGAGTGCAGATGCTTTGTTAAATGTTCCAGGCTTGTCTCCTCTCAAAGCTGCTTTGATTTGTTAGCACCTCTCTGGCAGGAAGGTGGTCTGGAACCTGCAGAGTCTTCAAGGTAGGGTTTGAGCTACAGCAGAGCAGGAGGTCAAGCCACATCCTGTCAGGGGTGGCAGAGACATGCCTTGCTCCTGCACTGCTCCCTCACAACCACTGCTGCTGTTTGCACCACCCAGCTGCAGGGACGTGCAGTGGAAAGCAGGAAGAGAGTTATTCCTAGGAAGTGTTTCTGATTTCTCCCATTTGTGTCGGCTGGTTCTATGCCTACAAAAGCTGCTGCTTGTGCTCCACCACCTGATCCCAAACCATGACTATGCTTCAATCTCCTCTTCAGCAAGCAATGCTGAACTGCATTAACAGTAACAGCTTTTCTTAAAAGTGAAGTGTGAAATTGCATGTATACCAGTGAGCACAATTCCACACAGCATTCTTGTATGACAGATGAAATGTCTGTCAACAGACAGAATGGTCAAAGCTTGAAAATTTTAGTGGAATAATTGCTAGTTGGTAAGTCCATTTTTACAATAGGTAACATATGAGAACAAAAGGCACAGGGGAACAGAGGCTTTGGAAAATGGAGCTTAATGCTAAATTATATATTTCATATTGTTTAAAAAAAACCCCAACATAAGCAGTGACTAACTGTGATTAGATAAAATCTAAAACATCTGCAAGAACTCCTAAATAAGCCATGGAAAGTGGGAAGAATTGAACAAATGTTGGGAAACAAAAGAATGAGGAGCTGGGTGGAATTTATGTGGATGCTTTAATATGGCAAGATTTCCTCCATATTGTTGTCACTACTGCTAAGGAGAAATTGTACTTTCACTATTTCACTGGGTAATACTTCCATTAACATTGAGGATCTAAAACCCTCAAGCCTGAGAGCTGAATTTCTTCTACTATTGAGCCATATGTCTATTTGCAATTTTCCTCTCTGTTTTCTCAGTGAATACAGATAATGGAATTAATTTCTCTCTTTAGAGAGAGGTGTTTAGGGTTAACTTGGGCAAAGAGTTAATTTGGCATAACTTCTAAACTATTTTACATAAAAACAATAACGTAACAATTTGAAAAATGGAATAACCTTCAATGCAGATCTTGCCTCTTGTTAGATTATTTTAACCTATTTTGCTTCCTCTTTATTTGTATCCCCAAGGACATTTGGGTGAGGTGGACCAAGCAGTGAACATTGCCTTCTTTAAGCATACCTTGGAACAGCCCACAATTCAGATCCAGCACAGCACTTACCCCAAGTTATCACCAGCACAGCCCTTCCTGTCCCCTTCTCATGGAAGGAGTTCTACCCACACCTCTAAAATCCACAGAAGCACATGAAGTGGAACCAGTGCTTGTCAGGCATGGGGGACATAGAAATATTAATTATTTCACATACCTGTGGAGAACTCTTCCTATAGTCTGGGAAAAGGTTTGTATGGTTAGGGAACTTTTAAAATTAGAGATTAGTGAAGCATCCTTCTTCAGGAGTCTAACAAAAATAGGATTTGGGGGGAAACCACTTAGTATAACCACTTCTGGAATAAAACACTGAACTGCATTGCAAGAATGGTCAACAAGATATTTTCTCTTCATTTAGTTCTCAAATTGTTGCAGACAGCTCTATTTGAATTGTTTTAAAAATGAAATTCAGTCAGAACAGTGTTGCACACGGGCGTGAGACCTAGGAAGTGCATTGGTAAGAAAGCGTCTTCCCTTTTTTCCTCCCCAAAATTCAAACTAAACTGTTACAGTTTTTCTCATTCTTGCTATGTTTGGCTCAGAATCAACTTCTCTAGACAGGAAAAGGAAACAAAATGGGAGAAACGTCTCAGTATTAGCATTTAGGAGAAGGGAAGGGACTTCCTCAGAAGTATTATTGTTTTTCATATGACTACTTCTGGTGTCCAGTCTCATTCAGGACTAGTTTGAGTACCTCTCTGCTATATTTCTGTGAGAAATCCAATTCTAGAAACAGAAGAAGCTAACACCAAGTCTATATATTCCTTCTTGTCAGGATAATTCTTCTTTGAGGTACAAGTCATTGTTGTGATAAGGCAGACACAGATCCATTTTGTATAGAAAAATGCAATTGTTAACCACTTCCTCAATTGTCAGCATCATCACGACTGCAATTCCAATAAATCTCCTCTGTTCTTATTTAACTTAGCTGCTGTGACCACAGCGAAGCAGTGACCACTCCAAAATGCCTTTAGTGTTAACTTGGATGCCAGCAATTGTCCCCAGGGAGCTCTGAAACCATTCCCAAAGCAGAGCTGTGTAGATTGGCTTCATATTTGCCAACAGACATAGCCTCTGGCAAGGGCTCAGTTGCACTGGTGTGGAAGGAGCCTCCTCTAGCCATCAACCTGGCACTCTCCAAGGCACTGCCTTACATTAATTAAAAAAAAAAAGGAAAAAGAAAAAATAAGGAGGTTGTGTGTGACCACTTGAAGGGTTTTTTGCAGTAAAAATGCAACATTGCAAATATACTCTGTTTTAATCCACTTCTCGTGTGTGGTGACAAAAACTTGCTGCTGCTCAGACTCATGCATCTGCAAAGGCATTTTGGAATGCTGAAGCAGGACCATATTTGGCCACTTCTCTTCATAGTCCCTGTCTGGTTGTAGAGAAGGCTTTTGCATCCTGTTAACATTCCCAGACTACTGCTAAACATGCATTAGAAAGCTCTGCTTTCCATTTTCAGAGTTGTCAAACAGCTTTAAAGAGATACTGACCATTTTAAAAAGGAAAATAAGACGTTCAAAACAACCAAGGTCAGTCTCCATGCACTTCTCTCCCACCCAGGTAATACATATGTTCTCTCAGTTTTCAGCGTTGTACTCGATTGTATCATATTTTCTTGAAGATGTAACATTTTTAAGGCCTGATCCAAGTGCCTTGTAACCTCTGAATTACCTGAGCCCTGAGATACTTTGCAGTTTGTGCAGCTGAACTCTTCTTAAGTGGTGTAAACTTTTCCAGCATTGATTTGAATGTTGAGACTTCCTTCCCGAGTAAATTTGGTGTGAAAAGAGAGAGTCATTCAGCAAGAGCATCTTGTCACACAGGAAGGCCTGAAGCAGCAGTATGTCATGTTGAATGGTTTTGAGGAAACATTTTTAGCAACTCATTTGGATCTCCACATCCCTAAGGAAATTAGAGTGTATGCAAGGAAACAGAGCATCATATTACAGTGCTCGATAAAACAAGGGGAAAACTTAGAATTTAACCACAGCAATCTTAAAGCCTTTCATGCTGAAAAGGCTAAGTGATGGAGACAGGACAGAGAAGAGTAAGTAGCAAGTGTAAATAAATCTTTTCATCTGCCCCTAAAATCTAAGGGAAAACAAAGATGGAGACCAAGAAATCCCCACAGACTTTTTATCCTTAATAGACCAAGTAATTTCCCTCAGTAATTTCATGAGATGTGTCTTTTAAAAAGTCATGTTCAGCTTTAGAAATAAATGTCTATTTGCCAGTATTAATACCAACCACATTTCTAGTAGCTGTTTACTATTTATTGTTGCTGTAGCTCTCCAGAGTCCCAGCTGGCCCTTTCTAAGTCTTTTCCTGAAAGAATGGGAGAGACTTTGACTGTGAAGTTATGTCTCAATTCACTTGCTTCAGGGCTCAGCAGTGGGAAAGAAGTCCCTGCCTGTGACTGTTCTCCCATTAGGATGCAAACCCTTCTCAGTCTTTTGGAACTGCACACCTCAGTCCAGCCTGGTGTGTCCTCAGTGTCATACCTCAGACAGCAGCCAATTCCAGGTATTTCATAAGAAGGACAAAGAAATCTTTTGGTAATTTTACCATGAGCTAAACATGATGAAACATGTTTAGCACACTTGAAATGTGGGTCAAGCACACTTGACTCCCTTCCTTTTTTGGGGGTGGGTTCTGTGCTGTCACTGGATTCACAAGGAAGGAGTGTTGTCATCTGCACTGCTACTCTTATGCTAAATGAGTTCCCTTGGCTCAGTTAAAACTAGAGAGTGGCACTGGTAGCTTCAGTGTTGCACCTGAAGAGTTTTGGTCCTCGTTAGAACCATGTTGAAGTTGAAAAGGCTAATGACTGTCTTTGCCTTTCTACCCCAGAGCAGGTGTGAAAGCCTTCTGCTTCTAGGGTAGATGGTGTAGTCTGATGTTAGGGTGCTAGATTCTGCATACTTAAAGGACACACTGGGCCTATGAAAGCACTGTTTGAAAGTCTGGGCTTTATCATTTGGTTGGTTTGGTTTCCTTTAAACTAAACAAAAACTACACAGAGTGGTCTCAGGCATAGGGAAAGGCTGGCTGTAGAAACAGGAACTGTTATTTCACCATAGGAAAAATGGCACATGTTATCCTGTCAGCTCAAAGCAATGTTCAGTTTTGTGGCCATCGGTGAGTTTTAACATGCCACATCACTGAAACAGACATTTGTAAAACTGCTGTGTTATTTAGACAGACACATGGGTAGATCTGCACTCAGGTTATGCTTCCTCACACAGAAATGCCCATGCTGGGAAATTTCCAGCGATGTGGTGCAGGAGTGCAGAAGTCTTCAATTTGCAATGCTCAGTCCCTAGGCTGAAGACAGAGCTGAGAGCTGTCTCGTTTGGCCCTGCACTACCCAGTGCAATACAGATGCTCCAGGATGTGGTCTACAGCTCCACATAGTTCTGCCAAGAGACTCTGACATGCCTGCAGGCCTTCAAAGAGTGTAGAAGCAAGCAGAGTGTCTGTCACATGTAAGACATGGCTGTCCATCTGCTTTTGCAAGAAACAAAGGGGTGCTGCCTCCGAGGGAGATGCTGCATCTTAGCCTGCATCTTCCCACTCCTTCCCTTGAAGCATGGGAAAAGCTTATGGTGTTAGGGTTTTTTAATCTTTCTCCATATTTTGTAACTAAACATCTAATTAGATTTTTTTTTAAAGAAGATGGGAGTTTCTGGCTAAATTCCAACCTCAATAATTGCATTTTTAATTCTTGCCAATTCTTCCCTCAGCATCAGTGGTGTGGGACCAAAACAATATTTGGCTCGTCATGGAGCTCTTCAAGTGTCAGTATGTCAGAAGTACCACGTCCAGCACAGCAATTCTAGTGTGCAAAGTGCTTTACAATCAAAGGCATTGAAAAAGCATCAGCTATTATCTTAAATTAATAAATATCCTACAGCTTGAACCAGGATTCTCATCCCAAGGGGTTTCAGAGCCCACCATGGCACGGAGAGGAGCTACATTCTTTCTAGGTTTCCCAAGGAGACTTGCTTTTCTCTGCTAACATCACAGTACCATAAACAAATGGATCAAAGCTGTAAACCCTCCCATCCAATTCCCTTCATTCCTTCCCTTTATGTGTTCACATGGATGCATTCACTGTCAGCAGGGCTCTCCTTGTTTTCTTTCAGAGTCTGCTGCAGTGATAAAGGCAGACCTCCAATGCCCCCCTGGAGATGGTGTCTCACCCAGGAGATGACAATAGCCAGTTTGATACCTCATCCTCCCACAGACTTCCTGTATGACCTCACTCGTGTCTTTCAGTCTCTACCTCATCTGTAAAATCGGATAATTGCACATAAACCTCACAGAGATATTTGGCAAGATTAAATGTATTAGAGGTGCTTTGATCTTATTGCTCTAGTTCCTAGAGAGCTTTGCAGGGATGTGAATATGCATCTAACTTGGAATGACATGAATCAATTTTCCTGCAGAAGAGGAGTTCCTGTGGACCATGCTGGACAGTTGACTTGTCGTTTTGTTTAATATTTGTCTGTATTTTCTGAAGGAGTTCAAAGCAATCTCTAATTTGTACTCATGTTTTTATCACCGTAGATAATTGCAGGTAAACAGGATTAAAGAGGACATCCCAACCCAGTGCCATCCTACTTAGGCAACTCTCCTGGAAGCATTACTGCAGCACACCAGATTTCCACCAGGTCAGTGTGAGGGAACAGATTGCTGTGTGGTATTATTCAGGAGTGTCCCTATTTCTATTTGCCAAGATTTAAAAACTTAACCTGAATGACAGTAACAAGCTGAGGCTTGCTGCTTACCAGACAATGCCATTAAGCATATCATTGTAGAGAGAAGATGGTGATAAAAATAATGCTAAGTTATCTGAACTAATCCCTTGTCAAATTCCCTAGATCCTTTAGGCAGTGTGTGTGCAGTTAAATGTTAATTGATATGGGAATGAGTTGGGTAAGTTACAGCAGTTGTTGCTGTTGGAGATAGGCTTATCACAGACAGCTCAGTAACACACTTTGTCTGGCACTCGCTGCTGTCAAGTGCTTCAATCTGCTGCTGGAAGCGTTACAGCCACAGTTCTGCTGGTGAGCTACAGTCTGCCAGCTCTAGGGAAAGTTCAGAGCCTGGGACCAACACGCAAGAAACTATGGAATCCCTGGTTCCCTGCTTTTTAATTTTTGGTTGATATGTTCTAGACCACAAAGGTAAGAATTCAAAGCAAGGAGCATTCCCTGCCCTTGTAAGTTCCCTTGTGGGCTTGGGAACACAAATAAGTTAGTAACATCTAGTTTTGACTGCAAATATCCAGATGGGGTTTTTTTTTCCCTGTTTTTTCACACCCATACCAGTCATTTGGTGAAGCACAGGAGTGCAAATGTACCAAAATTAAATAATGGCTATCTTGGGTAAGATTTTTCATGAAACTTTCAAGCAGTGTAAACCAAAATGGCTTCATTAGAATCACCTTAACATAGGCCGTGATAGTTTATGCAACCCTGGAGATCTGACCCACTGAATCGATCCTTTAGTACCTGTTCTTGAAAGACAAAAGGAAAATCTAAACCAGATTTGGAAAACATAAAGATGAAATGTACTTAAGCCCCCATCTTATTCATTACTGTGGTTCAGAGGAAAAGTGAGGGGCCACAGGCCAAATTTGGTAACTCCTGCTTCTTTGACAGACAAAAGAAGCAATTTCAAAATCAGACAAAATATATCCATGCAAACCTGTGGTACAGCATGACATTTAAGCTTTGGGCCCTCCTACACTGGCCAAATACTTAAGTCAGCCCCCCTTGCTTAGCACAGCTAAAGCTTTCAGAAATGCATTGAAAGCTAAGACTTTCCTCCCAAGCAGCTGTTTTGCTCTGACATGTTATTAACAGTTACGCTTATCACCATCATCTTTCAGCTTCCCTGCTCCTTATTTGCCAGGTTGGGATTCTTTCTTTGTTGTTAGCAACAACTTTCACATTGAAAGGTTACAATTAAATGATGCAGTCAACAGCACTGCATTTAGAGCAGTTGGTTCAGACGTGGCAGACATTTCAAATTCCTGACTAATTCCAATCATGCAGGGACTTAAGTCTGAATTTCCAATGTCAGAGGTCAGTGGGTAGTCCTGGGTAAGTAGGGATGTCTGATGTCAGGAAAAGGCACGTAAATGTAAACCATGTGCTCAACAAAACAATGTTATCTTGCAAGAAATGTCAAATAAACTGCAAAACCATCTTTTTCCTTGCTCACGTCCTTAGGCCAGACAGAGCATGGGGCTACTCAATTATCCAATATATACCAACCATCTCTTGCTGTACAAGTTGCTATAACATTTCGATTCTATCCTGCATGGCAGCCCAATATACTTAAACTCTACTGCTGCCAGGTGAACTGCAAAGGCAACTTTAAAATAGCTCCAGTCTAGTGGATTTTGATTAAAGCTCCATTCTCTAACTCATTCCAGTGGCCAGAAAGAAGCACTCCAAAATTTACATCATCTTGCTGTCTGCCAGATCCTGCTTACTGTTGCCACTTGCCTCTTGAACAGCCAAACCCCACTCATCTAAGTAACTGCTGATAGCCACCAAATGAGAAAATGGGGAGCTGGGAAGGAAGCATTTGAAAAAACAGCTACTTGGATTGCACAGAAATTCTCTGCCTGACCTTGGAAATCTATCAGTGAAGGTTTTGTCAATGCCTGTGTTGTGCCTGAGAAGCTTGGAAAGTTCAGTTTAAAACCCAGCCTCTGTTTATCTGCATCTGAAGCAGAGTGGTGATAGGAGGAAGGAAAAGTCTTTGGCAAATGGAACAAAACCCCCTTAATTCTGAGTGGCTATGTATAGCAGGGCTAATCTCTTCTTGGATGTGTATTTTTAGCCAAAAGGTAATTGAATCAGGTTTTTTTTTTCTCTTTTTTTTTTTAAGTATTCTGAGGAACTATTGCAATAATAAGCAGGGGTTTATGGCATTCAGGTATATCCTGGTGTGTGAAGTTGCCCTAAGTACCTGTCATTAGGATGCTCAGTAGTAATGCTGACATGATGAAGCTGTTGCATTTGTAGTGTTCTGAGCTTACAGGGTAAGGAACTTCCGTGATCCCTCTCATCCCACTTCTGACTGCTGTTGCAGCATTCAGGTAGTTTTGAGATCTGGAATTTCACAGATCTTTTCTAAATAATCAGGCAAGACCTGGATATCAGAATTTATCCTCCTGTCCTTGGCATTGATGGAGCAAAGTATTTGCTCTGATTGATCAGAAATGTCTACATACATGTGCTGTCACTTAGAAGGATGCAGAGCATCTCTAGTCACAGGCAATTTTTGTTATATGTCATTTTTCAGTTGATTCCTTCATGACAGCCTGCCTGTGGTGAAAAAATCTTATGGGGAGATACTTAAACACAGATTTTTATTTTTTTTTTTCCATGAAAGTTAACTGAGGTTGTGATTACAAAGGCCCACAAACACTGTGTGTAATTAAACTTTGGCAAAGGCAGATTATACAACTTTGGCAAAGAGAAGCTTACATCTATAAAAGGCAAGATCTGCCCTTTGTTTATTCCCTACTAAATCAGTGAGGTATGTCATGGTATTTTAGCATCAACTTAGCATATTTTACTTTGCCTTCCAGTTTATAGGCCAGTGGAAAATAGAGATTCACCAAGCTGAATAATGACTTAAAGACTGTTCAAAAAAAGCACTAGAAAGCAAACAGTTTCTCAGCTCTACAGACAATGGGCAGCATAGGGCATTTATGGTGTGGCATTACAAGCTTCAGGTGCCACAAGAAAGCTAAACATAATTTAAAACTGTGCTAGCCAGCAATGAATTTGAAATGGCATTTAAACACAGGGAAATGTCAGGCTGCATGTATGTAACAAACATTACTGGTACAGTCACACTGTCATTGACATCTAAAGGTGCTGAGGGTTTCTCTGCAAATGGTTTTCAGTATAACACTGACCACATCACCCATTTGCACTGCCAGTGGGATGTAACATCCATCTTTATTAGCATTTGAATTTAGATTCAGGTCTGTAGTTGTGATGTGGTTTTCTTTGTTAACCTTATTTCCTGTGCTTTTGTTTGCATTGCTGGGTGGCCTTGAGGCACACAAACAAGGTACCTTTTAGAGACCAGAAGATGTGGTCAGACCCCTCTTTCTGAGGACTGAAGTGGGTAGTCCACTGTAACGTTTCTTCAGTCTCTCATAAAAATACCCATTGAAGTGGATTAATTGCATACAAAAATGAATGCCAGGATTAAACCCTGTCACAGGAATACCAGATAAACATTCAGAAGGAGTAAAAGGATTTCCATATTAAGGGCTATGTTAAAAATCAAGCTCACAAAATGGGATGTTAGAAATAGGTGAGTTAATATTTGTCATTATTAACAATGAACAAGAGAATTTTCAATGTCCTTTAAAAGGCTGGTTAACATTGGATAAGGAAATGTGGGAGGGCACAAGACTCAATTTATAAATGGGGTTAATGACAAAAGATCACTGTCTTTCTTTCCCTGAAGTTTTCCATAACAGCAGATTTTCAGGGTAGTTTTTTAGTTTCAGGTGTTACCTAAATTTCTCTGTTATTTACAGTTTTTCCATTCTGACTGCCATGGAGAAATACCTTCAAAAAAAGTCATTTCAGACAGGAAGAGAAAGAAAGTGCCTTAATGAAAATTGCTGTCACAGTATTTTCCTAGTTTTGACTTGCTCTGTCATTATCTGATGAGATTTTAAATAATCCCAATACGGGAAGGCCAATGTGAGATAGTGCTCACTCACACTTCCTTATTCAGCGCAGAAAGCAGCCAGAAGTTCGACCTAGTGAGAAATCCCAAGTATGGCTATGAAATCGTATCTGCCAGGGCTGACTGCAGCTGTGAGCTCACTCTGATGCTTTTGCCTCTCTTCAGAAGCTGCCTGCCAAGACCTGTCACTCACACTGGTATCCTGAAGGAGATGGAGGGCTGTGCAACTCTTGGCTCTCTCCTAAAGACTGAATTCCATCAGAGGATTCTCTCCCGTATACGCGTGTTTGCCATTCCCTCACTTTGATGATCGTGTGTGTTGCCATTTGTGGTAGCTCCTTCACTTGTGTTAAAATAAACACTGAGTTTTTTATGCAGCCAGCAGCAGCTTTAATATAGGCAGGCAGCCTTTTAGCATTCACAGAGGGGAGAACATGCAGGTGCAATGAACCGTGGCTGTTTGTAAACTGTTTTTCTACCACAGCAAAGGTTTTGAAGCATGAGTGATCTCCAGAAATGCTCCAGCTTCTGCACAAGCCTGTGTCAGCTATAGAAACATGCATCTTCAGGATCCTGGAGAAGTGTGAAGTCATGGACAGTCTGGGCCTAATTCTCAAGTCCCACGCCTAAGTCATACTGGCATGAAAAGGCTTGTGAGATCAAAATCAGGACTTTCACATTGTTATTAAGGCATTTTAACTGGAGCTACTTCACATCAGAAGTGGAGTAAAATAAAAAACAAGGACAAAATGCTGCCTCAGGTGAACATCCTGAAAGACTTGGGTTTCTTTTTCTACCTTAGGAAAGAATGAGCTTATTTCAAATGTAGACAATGGAGGGTCAGCTTCTGATTCAAGTGTCGGACTCTCCTCTGCGAGTTCCAGATAAGCTACCATTTGCCTTAAGTGACATTTGGCTAAATGTCTGAAGATCAATACATACTCTAGTGATTATTGGCATACAAGAAATTTGCATTAGGGAAAACATGCATCCTGTTCTCTTGCAGGTTCTCCTTTCCTGCCAGAGCAGAACTTGCATCCCATTTCTATGTATCATCCTTTTTCTACAAAATCCAATATGATTTATAAAACCTTTTGCTCTTTTTTTAGCAAGCTTTTGCTGAACTTCTGTACCCTTTCTCAGAATGATACTTTTATTCCTTTAGTAGCAACAGCTGTGGCTGTTACACATTCTGAGAGATTATAAGAATGCCTCTCAGGTGCACCATCCAGTCCCCTCTGCTTGCTTTCTATTGCTGCAACTTTATTATCCACACCTCTTAAAAGGCCTAACTGGTCTCTCTAGATGTGCTGGTTGTACCTCACACTATCCCATCTTTTGTCTGGTCCTTTCTCAGACTCCATGACAGACCTGAAGTGGTTATCTTCAATCCTAACCTGATACGCTTCTGATTTTTCAGACCAGATCAACCTACTGCCATTGCTTCAACCAAGCTCGTCATTGTAACTGAAAAGTTAGGTCAGAAGTATTGGGGACAAAGCTCACTGAACATTAAAGAGGCCCCAGACTTCCTTTTGAATATCTCTGTTCAACACTGAATTAGAACTGGTGTTAGCATTCCAGTGATCCTAGAGGCTCCGCAGAGATCAGCTGTTTCCCAGAGAGGTCAGCTCTTCAGGACAGAGGATGTTTTAATGTGACTGTAAGGGCCTTGGAGCCATACATCATGGGCTATAACACACAATACAAACATACATGCTGCACAAACCAATGTAAGAGCTTAAAAGCTTTTTGAATACCCCTAGTAAATAAATCTGTTTGATTTAACCAGAACTACCAGCCAAAGCTGAAGATGGGGAAAAGAAAACTCAGAACACCAGGACTTGATAAAAGTCAGAAGGTAAGCAGAAAGCTGCATTAGCGTTGAATCTCAGTGCATGTGTTTCCAGGCCACTGTTTTACCCATTAGCCCAAGTATAATCATAGGTGTGTCATTCTCAACTGTGTATTTTTATTTTCTGTTAATTAGTTAAGTCCCTTTTATTAAACAACTGTTCCCTCCATCAGGATGGCTGCACAGTTTGGATGAAAAGCCAGTGACAAGTGTATCCCAACTGGAACTGAAGTAATTAAATCCAAATAATTAAGACATTCAGGAGTGGCATGTGAAATCTCTGGAAACTGGTAATGAATTGTTTTGTGCATGCTCATGTCTCAGTGGGCTGGACATGAGAGCTGCTGTGTGTTTCCATGTGTGTAAAGAGCTCACTTTTGTGACTTTCTCATGGAGGAACGGATCAGTATGCAAATGTCAGCTTCCTAATTAAGCCCTACTTTTATGGGTTATTAAGCAAATAACTGCCCTCCCCCAAATAAACCTCAAAAATATTTTGAAATGGTTTTACCAATTTCAACCATTTTTTGAGACCAAAAGAAAAATACTCTTATGTTACTTGTATACAAATCTTTCAGCAGACACAATTTAAATGCCAAGTTATTACACCATTCAAGTATATTTATAGTGGAAATTGCATATAACTCTTTTAAAGAGCTTCAGATGCATGCCACACTCAGCCCCATAGTGTTATGGATACACTTGAAACTGCAGAAATGTTTAATTCTTCAGTTTAGCTTTTGAAACCTCTGTAGATTCAGTGTGCTGGACTTTAGCCCAGTCTTTAATATTCGGTCTGAAGCCTTACAGGGAGCGTTCTGGAAAATGCTTTTGGCATTGACAGACTTTTTTCTTACCTGCCCATATTAGACCAGAGAAACACTGGCAAAAAGTATGACTCAGTCACTATGAAGACTCCAGAGTATAAGGATGTTGGATATAACCAACCCAGTTGTGCTGTAAAAAGGAAGGGGGAAAAACAAACCCTCAGTTCCCCAGAGTCCAGGTATAAATCACAGAAGTTCTTGTCAGCAAACTGAGAGGCTGACTTCATGAATTACAGAGTAACAAGACTCCCTTAAAGTCTCTGTTCTACGGCATAACAACATCCTCCACATCAAAGAAGGTTAGGTGCTGGATGAGGAGGGTTAATCTCAGCTACATAAATAGGCAGAGCCTGATTTTTCCTTCCAAGCATTTCCTAGATTCCAATACTAATATTCCAGTGGACAGAGCCTATCTAGTGTTGTTAATTAAAATCAAGCTACAGAAGTTGATTGACTTATTTCCCAAAATCAGCAGGATTAACCAACTGCCGTGATTTTAGCAAAGAATAGTGAGCTAGAGACCAAAGCTTTCCTTTAAAAAGAGGTATTAGCCCATAAAGATTCCAGTTTCCTTTCCTTAACCCAACTGCCAGGACCCAAGGAAGAGGAAAGAAAATAAAAGGAAGACAGGACATAGTTCTGCTTATCAGTAATGCAGCAAAAAACCCTCAGCCCTAATCTAAATTCAGAAAGAGGCTATTTTATGTAGTGCTTTGGTCACATGCAGCACACATACAAAGGTTTCTGAAACTGGAGACAGGAATTAGATCTCTGCTGAAAGATGTAAAATACTGAAAGCACTTATTTTTCACTTTGCTTGAGTTCAGTCAGGAAACACAGAAGTCTTGTTGGAGCCTGCAGGGAATGCTCGGCGGTGCCTCCCACCCCCGGCGGTGCTGCAGCCCCGCTGAGCCCGGGATGCCGCTCACCTTCCGCTGCCTCCTGGGCTGTCACCGCCGCCCTGGACACCCCTGGGAGCCTCCCCAGGCTGGTCAGCTGCTCTCTGAATCCGCCCCTGTGCTTCTCTGGGACAGAAGGTACCCAAGGCTTTTCAAAAATGGAGCCCACCTATCTCCGCAGGCAAACTTTGGACCAGAGGCTCTGAGAAGCAAAGCTGTGGTCATGGGAAAGTTGTACCCATAGCACTCGAGTATGGTTTACAGAGCAAGGCTGAACACATTCTGTGGTGCTGCTTTTGAGGATGCTTAAAGAGAACATGGAAGACCAATAGGTCCTTAGGCAGTTAGAGGTGTCTACTTGCCTCACAATATGAGTGTATTCCTATTTTCACATAATACTCTAAGAACTTTTTTGTTTTAAGACACTGTAAGTCACAACTACCTCTTACTTCAGTCAGTAAATTCTATGTGGGCATGTTTTGGCACAACTATAAAACTGTACTTAATAATGAAAAAAATCCTTGTGTTTTGGTGTCAAAACTCTAACCTACCCTGCATTAGCAGGAAGGTTTGTATTCCATAATTCTGCAGGTACCATAAAGTGATTCTCTTCTACACAAATACTGGGTTTTAGTAACCCTAATATACTACAGAAAAACTTTCCTTTTTTGTTGGTGCTGACATTAGACAAGTCTTTTCTCAGATTTGCAGAACGGGCAGCAGATAAATTGTTGATATTGTTTCAATGACTATTCTACCAATTCTGAGAAGCTGTCGCTGTTCTTTCTAAGATAGTCAATTAGGTGATTATAAACTTGTGGGTCATCATATTCCTCTGATATAAGCAGGTGATTTAAGAACAACATTTTGAGCTGCCATGCCTGATCAAAAGTCTCTGAAAGTTCAGGACCCTTAAAGTGAGGTTTATCCTACTTTACAGGAAACAGACAAAATCAAGTAAGTTACTCCAAACTAGAATAAAAGAAAGATAAGAAATACAAGCTGATAGCCACTGTCTCAAGTTTATACAGAACAAATGAAGTGATTTCTATGTCTGATATTCAACATCTTACCTCAGCTGTTATTTCCCTGCAGGTAAGTATCTCAGAGGTGACTTCAGGTGAGTGGGATTCTGGGCTCTGCTCTTTGCAAGGCCTGGCATGTTTTACTTGACTGGAGGCTTGGACAGGCAAGCATTGATTCATCTCACTAAAGCAAGGTAATGACACACCTCACTAAAGCCTCCTAAGCTGTGACTGTCCTGCTCTCCACTCTGACCATCTGCCAAAGCTTGCTGCCCTCATGGCAGAGACACCAGAAAGGAAGAGGCTGTCCTGGAGCCCTTTACTTGCACAGGTTTGTATCNTTTTTTTTTTTTTTGGTGGTAAATTATGCTGGATTGCATACTGAAGCTGCTGAAGTGTGGGGACATCTCTGCTGCTCTCTGTGCTGTGGGGTGCCAGCGTGGAGGCAGGGCCCTTGGATGAGGCTGATAATATTTCAAACTGCTGTGGTGAGGATCTCTGGAGAGCAGTCAGAGTTTGGGGGCCATTTCATAACCTCTCTTCGCCACTAAACTCTGATCTTTACATCGGCACAACAGTCTGCTCTCTCTATACACGTTATAAAGGTTCTGTGGCTGATACTGTATAGTTCAACCCATGTCGCCGTGCAAAATGGTGCTGTCACTGCCCTTTCCCCGGTGGGTTTTGGGACGTTGGTATTTCTGTGTAGCTGTCGTGTTATCCCCCTACTGTCAGACAGGCATGTGGACGCCTCGGTGGTTACTCACGGAGCCCGGGAGTGCCCAGGGCTGGCTCTGGCAGCGCGGCCTGGCTGCTCTCAGCACGGCACCCTCAGCCCCCGGGGCACCTCAGGCAAAGGGCGGCTATTTCCGGCATCTGGCAGCAGCGTTACCTTCCCATGACGTCTTTTCAAACCTTAGTCAAAATAATCTGACACCTTTTCTCCTCATAGACCTTTTCACCCTTCTTTGAGGTGCAAAACAGTCTTTTTTGGGCCATGACTTCCTCCCGCCTGTTGCAGCCCCGCCTGAGGGGGTTCGGGGCGTTTCCCTCGCTTTCGCGAGAGGCGGAGGAAAAGCCGCGGGAGAAAACAGCGGGTGCGCCGTGAGGGGACCGGCGGCCGCCTCAGGGCAGGTACCCAGCGTGGCTGCCAGGGCTGGGAGGAGAGGATGCTTTCTTGTTCTTGAGGGAGCCCTTGGGGCTGGCAGACCTGTCTCCTCCCCTCCATCCCCAGTATTTGTGGTATCCATGTGAAGAAATGGGAGAAAGTCCTAGCAACCTGCCTCAAGAAGGCTGTTTATCTACCATGGCTGCCATGGAACAGGGCTGGGTTTGGCCCAACAGCTCACATTCATCAGCCTGACAGGGTCAGAGAGAGGCTTCTGGTTTATAAAGTGCTGTACGGTGATTTTTGTACAGGGGCAAAAATCCACTATCTTTCCACTATCCCGAGCTACAGAGCTGACTTACTAAGTGCATGGTAAGAGTTTTTCCTAAGCCAAAGACCCACCTGTAGGCACATGATGAACTATGTTAACTTGTGAAGGCATGCTGTACATGACATCTTTAATTTTTTTAATGTAGTTCAATAAAGAACATGAAGAAATAGCAGGACACTGCTCAGAAAAGCTACTTCAGGAGATTGCTGCAAGAGGAAAAAGCTGCTGCTATCCTGTCTGGCTGAGTCCCACAGTAGAGCGAACGTAAGCCCCTAAGGAAGGAGCACAACAGACACCGAACTGGCAAAATACAGAAGGTGAGAATAAAAGGAAAAGAATGAGAGTGTGATTGTCTCTCAGATGCAGAGCTGTATACTGCTGCATAGTTTATCATGAGAAAAAGAGATATTTATTGTTCTTTTATTTCACAAATCCTTACCTAGTGCACTAGCAAAACAATTCAGGTCTCTGCTTGGAATTGCTGTGTGGAAGACATTGTGACTGTGCTGGGACTTGTTCTCTGACTTCTAGGCCAGAGCAGTTTCTTGTCACTCGCTGCAAATGCTGCAGGGTTGCTGACCTGCATTGTCCCCAGACTTGCAGAGCAGAAGCATTCTTCAGGAGGGCGCAGTGCTGGATTTGTACCATAGCAGAAATTCTCAGAGAAACAAACTCATTGCTCTTTGATCATGGTCCTTGTAGCAACATGTAACAAGCTGTAACTGGCTGACCATGGCTCCCAAAAAATCTCTTAAAAGATGTTAATCTAGTTGAGGGAGCAATAGTTCAATTTATTTGGCAGGCTCCTACTGAGGAAGGTGCCTCCTGAATAAGTACACATTAATTATATAAGTTTAAAATGAGTAGCATTCTGAACATAGAAGATAAGTAATCTAGAAGAAAAAACTCAAGTTCTCTTACTACCTTCCATTGTTATTGTATCTTTGCTGGTTTTGGAATGCACTTTCCCTACTGAGCTAACATTTTCTCCCATTAAGGAGTTCATACCACATCAGGTTTATGATTCACCAAATCATATGAAATGTCATACTCTAAAGAAAATGAAGTTTTACAAAAGAATTAACCTCAGCAGCAGCTTCATGCCAAAGAAACAGTGTCCTGGTCTGAATTCAGAGCAGCAGCCTGCACTGGCAGCCTTTGTGGGTGGGAATGGCATTTTTGCTGTGCATTGTTCAGTGGAAGCACTGCCAGTACTATATTTCAACAGTGATTTCTGTCAGAAGCGCTGACCTAGGATTGATACATTAGTTTACTTTTTTGAGGAGAGGATAGAAAAATGCTGCAACCAGGTGTGAATTTAAACCAACCCCAAAGCACAGCTACCTTTTCTTCACCTCTTTTCCCCTTTGCCACATGTTCTAATACAAATAGACCCTGAGCAATTCCTTCATTCTTAATGTTTCCCAGCACTTCGTTTTTTCTAAAAATTGGATTTGAGTTTTGGAGCTTACTCTCAGCTTCCATTTCTGTTAAGTAATTTCTAATATATATTTCCTGGGAAGCTTTGAAATGCTGAGAAAACCTTCAAAGCCACAGCAAAAACTTTGGCAGATTTCAGCAGGCATTGAAACAGGCTTTTTTAAGGGGGAGGTGAGGGGTAATTTCATTGGGTGGAGTAAATTTCTGGCTGGATATCTCATGATTTTACTTGCCTAACAGTGGTGGTGCAAAAACCACTTTATCACTCTAATACTGTGATTCTGAATGTATGCACTCAAATTCAAAATTACAGTTTTAGAATCACGAAAAGGAAACATTGATGTTATCACAGTGGTGTTCTGCCTGTGACGTTAGAGTGCAGCCAGCCCCCCTTAGAGCTGTGGTGTCTGAGAGACTGAGGGGTTGCTGTGTTCCCCTGTGCCCAGCCAGATGAGGTTTTCTGTGCTTAGGCATTTTGCCACGCTAGGGATGTTCCTGGGCCTGGAGATCCCATCCTGCAGAGGTCTAGGGAAATGGGAGTTGTAATTCCACATCCTCTGCTCTGCAGCATAAGATTTTTTGCTTCCCTGGTGAGATGAGATTGACTGAACAATACAGGCTTTGCACAGGAGAAGTGTGCATGTGAGCTCACCTGTGAGCAGAAGTTCACCCCAAACCACATTTACCTGTTTTTCTGAGGATTTAGAAGTCTAAAAATCTGAGTCGTTGCAGTATCTTTTTAAATCTTCAGAAGACTAATTTTGTTTGGGGTTTTTTGGCCAATCGCTACCCTAGATGTACTGTATATTTTTGCTGGTTCTCTTGCCTGCTTCCTTCTTTGTCATAGTGTTCTGGAGTTTTACCTGCTGCTGATGTGCTTGTTTAAGTTGTTTCACTGCTTTGGACCTTCTGTGGGTGGTGGGCTTTGACAGGTTAAAAATTTAATGTTACACAGAGCTCACAAGAGAGCCTTCCTGCACAACCTCTGTTACTGAACTCTCTCCAAATAATTTGGACTGATTGAGATCTTCTTGTTTGCATCATCCCCTCTTGCTCCGGGTTACCTAGGAATGTGATGAGGGGAAAGAAAAACTATTCCTGAGTCAATACTAAGTACCTGTCTACACTGGATCTCGTTGTTTATAAAGTGTTTTCTGTGCGAGACTCTTGAAATCAAATTCTGTCAAGCTTCTACTTTCCTGTGTGAGTGGTCCCCTAATTACAAGGCAGAGCACTACAAGCCTACGCCTATTGAACAAGAGCCAGGCAGAACCAAAGAACTGCTCTGCAGCGCTGGAAACCCTGGGCTATGTTCCTTCCATCCACTGTTTGAGCAGTTTTTCCCTATCAGATATCTACCTGGAGGGTGAGCAGTTGCACATAGAGGTGAAGTTTTTTCTCCCATCTTCAAAACAGCTTCAGAGAATGCTATATATGAAATAAGTGTGTCCAGTCTCTTGAGTTAAATGATCTCCCATCTCCCACAGATCTGCCAAGCAGGATGCATTGTACCACATACCAATCACTGCAAGTGACAAGCAGGGCAGTGGTTCATAGGCAGCCCGTCAAAGTGCAAAGGTGAGTTTCAATTTGAAAGAGTAACTGTGAGAAAAGGCTGAAAAGGGGAGGTTTTAGCCACGTGTTTTTCTCACAAGTTTATAAAGACTCCTCCTTTGCCTGGTTTTATTTTTAGAAATTTTGTATATACAGTTCAAACACTCATGCCCTTTAACAAAGTCATGTAAGGCAGTGCATCTCTTACTCTAGAAAGTAAATGCATAGGATTTTTTACCTCCAGCTTCATCTTATTTTGATATGTAAGTTTTAATCTGGTAGCTAAGGTTTGTGTATTTGTATGTCTGGTTTGCTTATGAATGTGCAGTCCAAACAAGCTCTGCTGTGAGATGCCCTTCTGAAAAAGACTCAGTATTTAGTTTAAATCAGTCTTGCTTACCCCACACCTTGCTTCTTATCAGTGAAGGAAGGGCAGAAGTTTTTTCGGGTGAGACAATGAATAGATATCAATGAATCCAGCTCCTAAAGGTCACTTTGTTGCAAAAGCTCTCTCTGATATAGGGGAGGGGAAAAAAAAAAGAAAATAAGTTCTTTGCTTGAGCTTTTTGTAGTCAAAACTCTTCTTTTAATGTCTGGGTAGAAGTTGGCTGCCCCTAAGTATTTTTCAGGGTATGCTCGTACAACTGGACTGTCACGGGTCTTGTTGCAAAGACCTGTGAAATTGGATCCTCTTTCCTGGCAACAGACAATATGTGCCTCTGCCAAGTCCTTCTGCTGGGTTCAGCCAGCCTGAAGCCAGCTCTTGCACTATGCTTGTTTTCCGGATAGCCCCCACCATTGCCAAAGGTAAACTCTAAAAATCTAATCTGCTGATGACACTATTTGTTAGCAGAAATTTATCCCGTGGTCAGAGATTTCCTGGGGAAGTCTCTGGAGTGAGCAGCCCCATGATCTTGCTGCTATGAGCCTGCATTCTGTTTCCCAGAAGCAAATTAAGCCAGTGATGTTCAAGATCATCTTTGTACTGCTAAAACTTAGGCTATGAAGTTTTGTTTTACTGGACTCTTGATTAAAATTGTCATGTCCTTTTATTATTTCAAAGGAAGTTTTATTTCCCACTGTAAAAATTACACTTTTGGAAAAAATCCTAGACAGTAGAATTGAATTTTCCATTCTTAGTTACACATGAGGCTGTAGCTTGTGCCTGAAATTCCTGCATTTTTTAAAAGATCTCTAGCATTGTTCTGCTAAGCAATTTGAGAACTGTTGCCTCAAAAAGAGAAGGGGCAAGAGATTTACTGCATTCTTTGTGAGCTGTTTAAATTCCTTTTAATGCTGAAGTCAGTTTGTTAACGGCAAGTGAGAGATTGTATTACTGATTGAAGGTGTTTGGAGTCATAGTATAAAACAGCTTTCTTAACAAATAGTTAATTAAAAACCAAATGTCTGATGACCTGAAGAGAAAGCTATCCCATCCAATTCATCACCTTCTACTATACCATTCTCACATGTGTTTGCTCTAGATTCAGAGAGACTGTGCCTGTCTGTTATTAAAAAACAAACCTAAACACAACAAGAACTCCCAGAGCTGTGACATCTGGGAACTGAATCCTCACTGCTGTAGTACACTTTCTACTACTCTCCTTAGTAAGTGGCAATTTGACAAGGCACTTTTCCCTTGTCCTGGGAGGTGAGGATCTGGGTGATAGGCTGAAGTGTGTGATCCTGGTAACAGCAGACTGTTGGCTGTGTGTTGGTTCAGTCCCATAATATCCTTCCCATGTATTGGCCCAAGCAAGACAGGAATGAGTTCCCAGAGTGGGCTGGGTGCAACAGTATCCAGTGTGTTGTAAACTTGGGAGTGGATTTCTTGAGGAAGGGCAGGATGGATCTGCTGTCAGGCAAGCCACTTGATTTTTTTTTTTTTCTCTTAGGAAGGAAGCCCTTTTCTGAGTTCTGACATCAAATGCAAAGAAAATGATAACAAGATATCCTTTTTTTCCATTGTCAGTGGCTGAGGTTTGGTGCTGTGTGCAGCACACTGGTACATACTGTTCCATGGCCGGCAACATCTTCAAAAGTTACCAGCAGACAGTAGTGATTTAGGGTCTGTTTTCCTCAGCCTGTGGCCAGTGTGGTTTATTTCTCCAAGCAATGGAAGATGATAAACATCACCAGGAAAGAGGAGTGGATAGTACTGGCATAAGGTTACCAGCTTGAGGCAGAAAAATTACCAAGCTAAACAGCATTATTGCCTGACCAGCAATTGAACCACCCTACAGAAGCAAGGGGGCTGCTCAAAAGGGCACAGCTGTGCAGTGAGATGTGAGTGGTGGTGGTTGTGTCCCTTCTCTGTGTGGTGACCTGGCTGCTGTACATGCACATCACCAGCCTCACAGGTCTCTCACCAAGGAGAGAGGGGAACCTAGAAGGTCATGCCTAATGTCTGGGAGACGTCTCAAAAGACATGGACAGAGATGGACCCAAAATGAATCCATATTCCCCGAATGTTTCTTTTTAGAGCCTTGATTTAGGCCTACAGGTAGAAGACCAATTGTTAACAATTTATAAAAATGCTAAACGGGAAGAAAGACAAATTTGCTGAACACTGTCATGTCTTTAAATCAGGACAGTCTTTTGTTTACTCTGTTCACTTGTTCAATTACTCCTTGCATAGATCAAAATCCAGTAACCAAATGGATGAATAAAAAATGCAGTTATTTGGCTTAGAGAAATTACACTATATATTTCAGATATAATCAGCAAGATAATCTCTGCATCAAAGAGAATTTAAAATGCTATCAGGAAAGTCTACGTCATACCACATCAATTCTGTATTGTGGAATTTAAGAAGGACAAACAGGAAAGCTTTTGGAAATCATGTAGGCAACCTGAATTGCTGGTACTTACAGAGGAGGTATGGTATGTGTATTCAGATTTCCTGGGAAAAAGAATCTAAAGTGAAAACTGTTGGGTGAAACTGCACAATGAAAAATTATTAGCCCCTTCACTGCCAATTCTTCACACTTGCTTAACCTCCTCTGGATCTTCCTTGGACTGATACTTTTCCTGTCCTCCAGATCCTAGGATAAGATACTTGAGTTATTTTAGTGTCTATGCAGGGTACTACTCTTTTCATGTATCTATTCAATTAATTTCCTCAGATAAACAAGACAAAATTCTTGTAAATCCTGACACGCCTGTGATAGAGCATCATTTGTAGGAGCCTGTTCTTGGGCCCTCAGGCTATTCCAAGACTACTGTTATAAACTATGGTGAATCAAAAGAATAACAGTGGAACAAGATACAAGACTTTCTTTTTGTGTACAGTACCTGAGACTCTCATTATCAGTTGGGAGCAGAGCAGTGGAGGTTGCATCATAGCTCATCTGTGAATCACAGAAGAGATTTTTCTGAAGGTGTGTCAGTGTTAGATGAGCTGCTTCTGTTTGTGCATAGTTCGTGACAGGTCTCTATTTGAATGATTACTAATCCACTGTCCTTCTACATCCTGTCACTTGAGGTGTAACAGGTCTCTCCTCTTTTCAGGAGGTCTATGCAACAATTCCTAGCATGGCAATAGACTCATAAATTAAACCTCAAATTCCAGAGACACCTCTGTACTTTTGCTGTAACAAGATCGGTTGTTTTCAAGGTCTTTTGCTTGTAATACATTTTGTTTGCTTATTCATGGTTTGTTTTGGATCCCATATTGAGATTATCTGTCAATTAAGCTAGTAATGATCTGGAATTTCTTCACAGCCATGTAAAAAAATAAATGTACTCTTTCATCCTTTCTTTTCGCTAAGCATTTCTCTCACTTCTTTTTTTCATCAGGTACAGTTACATTTTCTTCTTAAATGCATTATTGTGTATGAAATGTCAATAAAGCAGGAGGCATGCTAGCCATCTGAAACTGGAGCCAACAGGGCAGGTCTCCCAAGTTCTCTTCAGGGATTTCTTGTTTAGTTTGTACATAATTAATCAAATTGAGCTGCTTCAATTGAGCTGCTCCTTCTGTCCTGGAGGATCTCTCTTTTCATCTAGCTTTTGCTTTGGAAGACATTCTTAGATTCTGTTTCACATTTTTTCTAGCTTTATATGGATTAGGTTTCCTTTCAAAACTATAGCTTGACCACACAAATTAATTCAAAAAAGTAAAAATTACTATATTAAATTCCAGTGTGAGACAAGAATGTTGATTTTTCTAGAGGAAACATCTCTAGTTGTGTTTTTAGAAAAGAGTATTAAGTATTCTCTTTCTTTTCTGTCCAGAGTGGCTTGCTTGTAAGGATCCTGTATCTTAATCCTGAATGATTAAGCAAAAACTCCTAGGTGTGCTGTTCATGTGTTTGTTTTCATGCTCAGGACGTGACCCAGGGTCTGTACAGTGAATAGTCAGCGTGCTCTGGGTCACATTACAGCCAAGCTAAAGGTGTTGGGCAAACAAGCAGCCTCTGGGGCTGAGGTTATCAGGAGAAGGGTGTTCCCCTTTCCTTCCTGCTCCTTAGGCAGGAAGGGCAGACGAGGGAGTTTGGTGCTTTGCTCTCTGAATTGGCCTATCTTATATTTGAATATGGGGTTTGGATGTAGACCTTGAGGAAAGGGTTGGGAAATGGTTTGTAGTTAGGAATTTTCTTTTTCCTGTCCTGGGTGGGGAATATTTTGATTGGCCTCCTTGGTATATCTTTCAAGGTTATGTCTCAATGTACAAGTAAGAGAGGGTTCCCTGAGCTCAGCTGTGAGGGGACAGAGCTGAGCTTTGCTACACCTCTACCACAGAATATGGTAAAGAATATTCTGTGTTAATAGAATAGACTAGAATAATGCTTCTGATTTCCATGACTAAACTGTAACTTCAGCCAGATGATAGCCAGGTGCTATTCTGTTTTTTCTTTGCTTCTGTGAAAGGAACCCTTGGTACAGCAAAATAGGATAATGTGGATCAACTTCCAGCCTCACAGTCAGTTTTGACTCTTACAGGTTTTTTCAGTGACTCTGAAGTATATTTCTGAATTGTGGCATAACATTGTTACTATGTACACTATGGGTCATGAGAGAGGAACCTCCTGTAATTTATTTATCAGCATAAATAGCATAAAGACATTGACCTCTGTAATACATAGATGGTAAATAATAATAGGGAAGGAAACATGGGAAAGCAGGACATGCTACTTAAATAAAGACAATGTCCTATAAAATTGTCTGTAAATAGTATCAGAATAATAATTTTTAGGGTCCTATATGATTTTTTTCTGATTCTCCATTGTGGATACATACTGAGCTGTTTTCTCTGGACCATTACAGGTATTCTCAGTTCACACCTGTTTCCTGGCCATTCTTGGAGTGCACAAGTTGCTTTTGGGCATTTGAGTTCAGAATAGCATGAGAGTTGCTGGTGTTTGCACGCTACTATCACTAAACTTCTGCTCGATTCTTTCACTTTGAACTAAACCAGTTTGTGGAGCAAAAACTCACTTGCATATGCTGAGGGAGTACCAACCATAGTGCAGGATTTTGATTTCTGAACTGGCATGTGTAGGCATCACTTTGCAACAAACAATGGAGTATAATTGTGACACAAAAGCTCTTCAGAAACCATAGCTAAGCCTCAAGTCATGCACATTCAGTTAACTTTCACCTTTCAGGACTTTTTCTTCTGTGGGCTCTCAAGTTCTGACTAGAAGGTACAGAGCCATCATCAGAGTAAAGGAAGACAGGAGTAGGGGAAATGTGAGGAAGGAGCTCCAGGCCTCCTCTTGAAGTTTCAGCCTTTATATTAACTTTCTACTAACTTTCTACTACTGCACATCTGCTCGGGAGTTTGTTTCAGTATGACATCAAGCAGGGGTAGTTATATATGCCAGCTCTCAAGGGAGAAAACAAAAATGAATACCTACATGAATAGGAAGGTAGCATTCTTCCTTTTAAAAGGACATGAACCCTCTATATCCTCTAAGGAAGGCAAGTCACAAGAGGAAGTCCTACTCAGTGATGTCATCAAATTGCCAGAATTTTCATTTCTCTCAACTCACTGTGACTTCAGGAGCTGGTGATGTCAGAGAGCTGGGATTCCACATAGTTGTTGACCTTACCTCACTTGGAGAAATTGCATGGGTTAGCCTTTCCTTACAAGACATTGTCCAGTCTTTCCTAAATGGAGGATTTCTCAGGTTTCATTTAAGCTGATTATGCTGCCTCCCTTTCCTGCTCTCATGAATTAGTACCACTGGGCCTGACTCTATGCACTCTGAAAATAGCTATTGATACAGCTCATGGCTATTTATATCTGCTGCTGTCAACATGACGCAGGCACATGTTCCCAGAAGAAATTATGCCTTTTTTACAGCTTCTCCATCAATTCAGTTAAAAAGGCTTAAAACACAGAGATAACTTGAACAAAACTTGAAGTGTTCTCCATTCTTGCCTTTCCCCTGAATAAGATGCAGAAAGTTGCATGTTATGATAGATTTTAAAGTTTTATTTTATATCTACCAGAATTTGCCCCTGCATTTTTTCAGCTTTAAGACAGGACTTTTCCAAGTCATGTTTAATGTATCCCTAGTGTTCAGCAGCAGATTAGCTTCATGTCCAGGAATGCAACCAGAAATGTTTACCATTCTGGTCTAGTAACTTCCTTCCCTAGAAATAAGTCTTCCATATGCTTTGACATTTTGGTTCCTGAACTGCTCTTGCAATCGTGCTAAGAAAACCTGATCAGGATTGAGTAAGTCAGAGGCAATTTGTGCTCCAGATTAGTTCAAGATTTAGATGTCAAAGCAATCTAATGAAGCAAAGAAACATACTCATGGACCAGTTGAAAAAAAGTGTGATGTTTCAAGGATGTTTCAGTCTGAAACACTGCTGAATAGAAAATTGACATTGTATGCCTGCATCTGCTGACAGGCAGTTGAAGTGGCAATACATTTTTCTCCATATGTTTGTGATCCTCTATTTATAATTTGAAGTATGAAGATGCACTTATATCTATGTACTTGGGACAGAGAGAGGAGAGGATAAAGAATATATGTAAATTTATTGATACACTTTGTCCAATCTCATTCTTTTTAGATTGTGTGTTTCATTAAATTCTGGTACAGAATGCTACTTCTGAAACAAGAAATATCAAAGCAATTAATTTCAATAGTTCAGTATTATTAACATTGCATCCAAAATATTTCAGTGCAGTGCTCTTTATTTTGCTGTGTGCATTGAATTTTGACAGAATTTTTCACTTTCATGAAACATGACTCACGTGACTGCACTGGAATGTCGTGCAAAAGCAACTCATCAGTTTTTTAAATATCTGCAAAAGAGTCATTTCCTGGGCTGATGGGACAAGATAAAGAGTGAGAGAATCAATTTTCCTAGCTGTCAGCTGCAGAAAAGCATGAAAGTCAGTGAGAGCAGAATCCTCCAGTGAGTTCTCCAGCAGCCAAATGTAAGAGACCACATGGAGTAGAGGCATTAGAGCAGTGCCATGTGAAGAAGCTCTCTGACATGGGTAACATGAGAAGGGAGAAATTAGACTCTTCCTGGGCTTAAGTGAATTTATGGGAAAGTCCCTCTCCAAAAGTTTCAGGAGCAAATTTCAATACCTAAGGGCAAGCTAGAAGCAAGGGGAACTTGATCTGGCATTTATGAATTGCAGGGAGTGACAATCCTTAAACAAACAGTGACAAAGGGAATAAATATTTCTAAACCTCACAGTGAGGTGAACTAAAAACAGCACAGCTGCAGATTAAGAGTGACGACCAGCATGTTAAAGACTAAATAGCTGTAGCATCACTTGTACTCATTTTTATTAATTTTGGGAACATGCAGGCAGCTCTCTGACTAATGAGAAAGGAGAGAGTTGCATTCTGTTTTGTTCTGAACAGGAAACCAAGTTGTATACATGCGTGAAAACCAGATGGAAAGTGGCCAGACAGGAATTTCAGAGTAGCAGATGATGTCAAAGGTGGGAGCCAGTTATGGTAAATTTGATGATCCTACGATATCAGAGATAGTTTTGAGACTCACTTTTCTAACAGAAAATGAGCTGTGGCTATGAAATTTCTGTCACTTTGGTCTATTGTGGTAGAAACACTGCTTATAGTGCTTTAAAGACCAGCAAAATAAAACCATATGAAATGTTCTTTTCAGGCTGGAAGCCAGATCCATGAAGAATTTAAGGAGCTTAGTGTGAGTTTCCTTCTCACCTCATAGCACCTCTAGTAAAAAAAAGAGAACCACAACAAACCAAACAGAATAATTGAATAGGAAATTAAAACCATAAATGTAACAAACTGAAACATCCCTATCAGATCTCTGTCCAAGAAATTTTAAAAGGTTTAGTGTTTCACCTGCAATGTTCACAGATAACTTTTTGTTGCTACTGGGAGAGGTAAGAACTGCAATATGTGATTCTGACATGATAAAGCAACCTGTATTTCTGAGCTCATTCATTTGATTACTTTGTTTAATATCTTTCATGTCTGCAATGACAAGCAGCAGAATTCCCATGACTGAAAACTCCCAAACAATTACAGTGCAGGAGATAAATTGAGATGTTGAATAAGGCACTTGCATGCTGTGAATTTGTCAGAGTTCCTTGTCAGAGTTCCCCTCTCTGGCATGCAAATGTATAATCTGCTAGTTTCTGGGCCGCCGATTTTGTGTCCAGTTTTCATTCAGTGGAAGTAGCTGTACAACATTCCTGTTTCTTCAGTATATAATAAACCTGTGTTGAGAGATTCACAGTCTGTTGTGCCTGGTAAGCAATAAAAAGCAGAGCTGAAACACAGAATGCTTCTCCCTATTGTAGCAGCTCTGCCAGCTTGCTCGCTGGGAGTGTGGGCCGTGCAGAACAGGATGATTTGCAGTGATCCTGTGCACGATCTGGCTCCTAGAGTAACTTAAGTGCATAAGAATCTCAGATTAGGCAAAAGTAGCCTAAGGTTGTTTGTTTAAATTACTATGTATGGCAAAAAAACCTGGAAAGGTCGCATAAATTCAAAATCTGGAAAGAAATTCAACTTCAATTTATTATTACTATAAAATTGTAGAAATTAGGGTATTAGACTGTTCACTTCTGTGAAAGAGTTTGACTTATAGTTTAGGAGGATCAGCAATATCCCTGCAATTTCATACAACTACATCTCCTTATATCCAGCCAACTCTTAATTAGTAGTCATATCGCATAGGTTCACACAAATGGTTTCTGGGTTTGAATTATCTATTTTTTTAAGCTAAATAGATCTGGCATGAGACTAATAGAGAAGGGAGGGGTGCATGTACTTAGCTAGTCCAAAATCTGGAAAATCAGAACTGACTTAATTTTCTTCTGTTCTTTGGAAAGCCTTAGAATGTATGTCCATCACTGGATCTGGCTGTCAGGTATGTGAAGTCATTCAAAAACAGATGAGAAGAACCACACCCTCCAAGGCTTGGCTTGGCTTGTTTGTGCAAGATCTCCGTGTTACTTTTGTTGCAGTTATCTGCAGATGAATCTATTACAAAGCAGAGAACCCTTCAGGGCTGTAGAAGCACTGAGTAGACAGGGTCTGCTTCAAGAAACTTACACAAACACCAGTACACTTTTTTAATAGCCAAAAGAACCGATGTGAGCATGCAGTCAAGTAAGGAAAGGAGTCTAGATCTTCAGCAGCCCAATTCAGTGCTGGATACAGTAGGTGCTGTATAATAAACCATCCTCCCCCATGTACAGAAAGGCTCAGAAGTTAACTATGCAGTCTTATGTCATCACAAATAATCATTTGTTAAATGGTTACATTTGGCACGTCACAGAGTGTTATGGTAGCCTTCACTCAAGATTTTTGAGTGACAAATCTTTTAGATATTGAGGACCAATTAAACTATAAGGCACTTGTTAATGGGGACACATTTATTACAATGCAAATTGCATTCATAACTCACAAATTATCTGTCTAGCACTTGTATTTTCATTAATTGCTTGCACTGAAATAAGTACTTTCCATTACAGATATTCTTGGTATTTCGTAAGCTTTTTATGGGAAACAGGTGATGTTTGGATGAAGGTGACATAACCCTTACAGTAGGTTTTGGCAGATGAGTTTTAGGTTTTGTGGAAGTAAGCTAAGGAGCTGAGTTGGCAAGTAAAATGAATGTCAGCCTTCCAGTTCACAGGCCTGTGTGAATGGTGTTTGCTATTGCCTAATTGTAGTGGTTTCACATTGCACATCCCCTTTTCCCTATCTTGATTCAGGCTGGCTCTGGGTTTTGAGGTTTAAAAAAGTACAGGTGCTTTGCAGAGCAAAATTTATTGCTCTCAACAGGGGAGTGCTATGGGATCCTCCTTGATCTGTAACAGCTGCATTCTTTCAAGCTTGGTAATGTAGTTAGTGATAATGAAAGTAAGTAGCTCATTGTGTTGGTATGAGCCAGGTGTAATGTAAATAGGCATTGTGCAAACATATCCAGACTACCAAGGCAAATTATTTCGGGTTGGTCCTGGCCTCCGATAAACACAGATGGATAACCAAGAGGAAGGTCTTTGTCTGAAAGCTTACCACTGTTATCTGTAGCTCTGACCCCTGGAGATCTTCCCATGGAGTAAAATGCATGAGTGCTTCCAGAGCAGGATCCCTGACTGAGCCTATGGCAAATACTGATCAGTTGATTAAACCCTTGAAAACAATTTTGTTTAGAGCTAAGCTGAAGATCTAGCAAAACGTTAGAAGAGAGCAGCTTCCAAATGATGCACATATAGTGTCCCCTTCCTAGACCTGGAGTTCTCCAGTAACATGGAGAAAGAACATCAGAGGAGATCCAAATGCTGTCTGTCATTTAATGCATTTGTGACCAGCAGGCAGATTGTAGAAGAGCTTTCTGGAGGGGAATTACAAGTGTGCTGGTACCTATATGTTAGTTAGCTGAAAGCTATACTGTTTAAAAACTTGATGGAACTGATACCAAGCCTTCAGAATTAACATTAGCCCCAAGCAGAGAAGCATGTTGGAACACTGGCCTCCACTTCCCTTTGGTCTCATCACTAACCCATCCTCTTGTTATCAGGGTCTGAATGCGAGGAATCCCTGAAGCTGTAATAATAAAGACAGGATGAGCATGTAAAACTGGGTGAAGGGGAATTACTGGAAATCTGAGACCCCTCCCTGCATTTACACAGCAAACACTTTGATAATTGATGTGTGTATTTATGTAGTTTTACTAGTTACAAATCTATAGTAAATAATGCCTTGGCAGGTCAAATATTTAAGGGTACAATGAGTCATTCTCAATATTAAATGACAAGCCTTGATCCCAGAATTTTTTATTGAGGCGAATCAGTGTTTTAAATGCATATCTCGAACTGCTTGTTAAAATAAATGCCTGTGGTATAACTGGGCTGGAAGGACGAAAGAGAAAATTCACTGTGCTTTCAAACTGCAGCATACATTGCCTGCTCCAGCTTCAGGTTTTATTGCAAGTGCTCTGGTTTTACCCAAGTGGACAGCAACTTGGCAGAAATTTTCCACAGCACATTCTTTTTATGTATATTTACCAGCAGTAAACTCAAAAACTGCTCAAATGAAACCTGTCAGTGAGACTGTGGTGTAAGTCTGTCTCTGCGCCCAACCCACAAAATGTTGTTAGTCAGCAGTTGCCCCAGCCAGGAAGTGTTAGCTCCTGAGTTCGGGTTGTGTTAGCTCCTGAGTTTGGGTTGTGGTAGCTCATGCATTCGGCTTGGGAGACTCCAAGTTCAGTACATGGACTGCCAGCCAGCAGGGCTGTTCTGTCAGAAACAAAAGGCCTGTGTGGGGTCACCCCCTACCTCTGAAGAAGAGGCCACTCTGTCCAGGGAAAAAATAACAAAATAGACTTAGACATTTTACCCGTTGTGTTTTCCCTCCAGCTTTTATCAAGGTAATGTGGATACCACCTCAGCAGAGAACCTGTCAAGTACTTCCTTTAATTTGTTATATGTCTGCTGCCACAAAATTTTAAACTCCATGTTTTCAGCAGAGAGTCATTGAATAGTTTGGTTTGCAAGGGACTTTTAAAGGTCATCTAGTCCAACCCTCCTGCAATGAGTAGGAACATACTCAATTAGATG
Organism: Vireo altiloquus; assembly: GCA_013396875.1. Lineage (NCBI taxonomy): Eukaryota > Metazoa > Chordata > Aves > Passeriformes > Vireonidae > Vireo > Vireo altiloquus. The sequence continues at coordinate 240,935 of VZRF01010824.1, read as the reverse complement.
TTTGCTCAGAGCCTTGTCCAGCCTGACCTTGAATGTTTCCCGGGATGGAGCACCTACAGCCTTTCTGGGCAACCCATTGTAGTGTTTCATCACCCTCATTGTAAACATTTCTACCTCACATATTGTCTAAATCTACCTTCTTTTCGTTTAAAACCATTACCCCTTGTCCTATCACAAAAGGCCCTTCCCAAAATAATCCCCCTTTACTGCTGTACTGAAAGTCAGCAATAAGGTCTTCCTGGAGCCTTTTCTTCTCTGGGCCGAGCAACCTCGACTTTCCTCACAGGAAAAGTGTTTTAATCCTCTGATCATTTTTGTGGCCCTCCTTTGGATTGGCACCAACAAGTCCACGTCCTTCCTATGCTGGCATGTCCCTAAGAAATTAAGTCCACTTTCTGGAATGATCAATATGATAAATGTAGCAGGTTGTTTTACACAAAAGACTTCTTTCCAGGCATTTGCTTACACTTCGTCAGAGCCTGGCAGGATGATAGTATTGTATCCAGTCAGAGAAGCAGAAGTGGCAGAATGTCGTTACATGTGAGGGATCCTTTATGTTTTGTAAGTATTGTACTTTAGATCTGAAATAACAAGAAGTGCTTGGAATGGTTATGAAGTGGTAGGAAGAACTTTCATCAGCTTCACCTGTATTGCTGCTGTGTCCACAAATTCTAAAATTTATCGACACATGGTACCAAATCCTATAATTCCCCTTGCCATTTGCTGATATTTGTATTTATTTCTCCCTAACAGTGACCAGAATGATGTACAACCAAAAACCTATCAATTATTTCACCTGTGAATAAGAAGATAACAATACACACATGACTAAGTTATTATTTCCTAAGATAAGGAAAGTGTCCTTTCATTTCAAATGAATTAGTGTGGAATTTACAGCTCAATTTCCAGACATTTAACTTTTATTCTTGTGGTTGATATCAGAGAGCCTAAAGCAGGGTGAATGTAGAATAAGGCCAACAAATATAAACATGTCTGTTCTCTGGTTTTGACTTTGGCACCTCCAAGTACCATGTGCTAATGTGTTTGTGGGAAGATTGAGTTTGATATGTTAGTGAAAAATCAGATTTCATCTAGTAAGATAAATGTGATAATGTTGGAAGAAGTAAAGACCAACCACCACCAAACATTATGGCTCCAATCCCGGAGCACCAAGGTAAGTTCACAGAGCTCAGTACAACAGCTGCTAAAAGACATTTGAAGTCACAATGTATTTCCACAGTTGTTTCTTTGAGATCCAAAATATCATTTGAGCTATGTTGTGCTGCAGAGAACTGCTCTGTTCTTACAGAACAGATTCAGGAATGGACTGGATGTGACAGAATCTTCAGCTGTTGGGTTTTTTTTTTCATTATTACTAACTGGGCAACCATGCAAACATTTGTATTATTGTTGATCAAATGTTAGAGTTTGGGGGACAAGCATCAGTCTTAGTTGATCATTAGCTCAATGTGATTCTTTCTTGGGTTTATGAAGGGAACTACAAGTAAATGGTCTAGGAAATAGCCCTGTGTAAAAGGAGCTGGGTAGGAGATTAAGTGATAGTGGATTATAAACCGTGGTGGTTTGGGGCTTTTTTTGCTGTGCTTTTTTTTAACCAGCAAGGTTTAAAAAAACTCAAAAACCACAATGAATTTTTTTAATAATTTAAACAAAAGAAAATCAATATTTTGCAAGAAACATTGCCTGAACACAAGAGTGTGTGGCAATTGAGAGTAGAAATGCCCTGGGCCACAGAAGTCTGCTTTCTTGTTTCAGCTACAGGAAATAAAAAAAGAAAGCACAGTTGCCAGTGCAAGAACTAACTCCAGATTTGAAAGTCTTCCTGTTGAGAAATACTTGTTTTATAAGCATGGAAGTGTGCTCTTCACAATTACAATCAATCTTCCACCTAATTATTTCTTATTAAAGTTTATAAAATGTAGCAACCTTCTACAGAAATGGTAATGTCAGATTCTCTTATTTTGTGTACAATGTGTGAGCTGTTTTTGCATTTTTTCAAAATCAGTCTTCACAACTTCAGTGCAATTCCCAGGTTCTGTCAAGCTGGGAATATATGCAGATGCTCATGTATCTAGTCCTTCTGCCCTGCAAGCTGTGCAGGTTTAATGCATCTGTTAGTGGAGAATCCAGAAATAATATTTTGCTAAGCCAACTCCTGTTCTTTTATTTTTTTATATCTTTTCTCTTTCTGTTCTTTCTTGTCTCCTCTCCTTCTCTGCTTCAAACAGTGTGTCATTCAGCATGAAATTTCTTGGAGGCAGAGCAGATTGTAGCCTTTTGCACATCTTCCATGTGTTCCATAGTGCATGAAGAAGTTAAGCTGTCAAAACCAGGTTCCCACCTGTTGCCTTTGGAAATGCTGTTTTGATTCTGCCTGGGAAGAGAGGCAGGGGCCCTACTCAATGCTTCTTAGGGAAACAGCAATTTGCACAGTGTGCACAGCTCATGTCTCTGGATTCCCATGTTTGTGGACTCCTGAGTTTCACATTGTAACTGTTGGCACTCAGCTTTGAAGTGATGAAAGACTGAGGAAGCACACAGAGGTGTGATAGAAATGGGAACAGAGAGCTTGCCAAACCCTGAAGCATTTTGCACAGTTAAAAAGCCAATAGTGTCCTTTTGCTCTTGGCTCCTGTACTTAGCTTCAGCTGCCCAATAGATGTAAGAATAAGCTTGTTTTCATTGAAAACATATTTGAATTGAACTATGAGTCTTCTCTGCTCTTAGTGTTGTAACAGTCCTTACAATATGTATTGCAGGGATCATGACATATCCTCAGCATGAACTTCAAGAGAAATTCAGTTGTAAAACACACGTGTATAACAAGATGGAAATACTTGTCCTGCTTTTAGACCTGGATTTCAGAAGAGTCAGGCTAAAATTTCCTATGAGCCCTTAAAGAATGAATATTTAAAATGTGTCAGGTCTCTTACTCTCCTGTTTGTTTGAATAGAAGCAATGTGTTTGCTTTTCTGTGAAGATGAGCAGGTAGTGCATTTCCTGCCATGCCTCCCCCTGCACTAAGGACTGAAACATGTCCTTCCTCTCTGAATTCCCCTTATGCTGTTATTTGTGATCACAGTATGATTTTGACCATGCTAGTCAGATGCTGAGATTTGGACTTCAGAGGCTGCAGGGGTGTGATCACTCCCTGAGTTGTACAGGACACCTGGCACTAGGTGTAGTGGAAGTGCTCTTCTGTGGTAGGTGTTATGTGTATTCTGAAAATTGGTGTAAGGAGAAGAGTTGAAGAAGTTAAACATGAGGACCTACTCAGTGTTTAAGTGGCTAAGATCACTTGGTTTTCCTGACACCATATATATAATTTCTATTCTTGTTGATCGTAAGTACTTTTCAGGCTGTTGAGAAGCAGGTTTTTGCATGTGCTTGATCGTAGGTACAATATCATGAAGTCCCTATATTCAGGCCAGCAGTAAGGTTACATCTGTTCTTCACAATTGATTACCGGGTTAGGAATATTGCAACAGCCCCACCAAAGACCAGAACAAGCACATTTTTCCTGAGGGAGTAGACTTCTGAAAGCAGCAGTTAGATTCTTCAGGACATAACTTCTACCTCAGAAGAGGTATGGACTCCTTTCCTGCCTCTAATACCAGACCTAATTAGGCACTACTGTATTTAATTATGCATTACTGTATTGGGTAGGGAAGGTATTACATTTGTTGTCGTGGAGCTTGACAATATTTATGTTGACTAGTATTACTATTATTTTGAGCCAAGTAAGGGAGTACTTATTTCCAGACTGATGTGGTGGTATCTGAAATCAATTCTGAATCTCTGTTCTTAATCACTTAATGTTCTAATTTCTTTTTGTTTGTTGATACAGCTTTGACTTTAGGTAAGTGCTTTGATTTTTGGTCAAAGCTCAGGTAGTGCTTGAAGCAATATAGGAGTGATTTCCTATTCCATCTTCTTTTCTAAAGGTTAATCCATGGCTGAAGCATGAGGGGAAGACAAAACGTAAGACAGGATTGTTTGTGCTGCGGAATGCATATGTTTGCCAGCCATGTGTTATGTAGGGCACAACAACCATGTAATGATGGATTTCAGGCCTCAATTAGAGCCTGTGTGAGCCAGTGGGGGATGTTCAAGGTTCTTTGCTGTGCACAGGTGCAGTCAGGTGCACATCCATCAATGTGGATGGAAGAGCTCAGCATGAGAAAGGGACGGCTTGGAGAGAGTCGTGCAGGCTGCCAGCTGGAGCACCCTTACCTGGAGCAACTCTTCACTGCTCCTTCTCTTTTACGTTATCGTGGTTATAGTCAGGCTTAAAACACCAGAGATTGATTGTCCAAAGTTTCTACCAATAACATCACAGTAACAAAAAAAAAAAGCAGAACAAATTGCTGTCTCTCTGGCACCTCTCTCCATGAGGCTGAGTTGTGTCCAAGGTGTAGGTATCTTTCACTGAGAATTGAAGGACCAATTTTAGGATCATCACTGTCTCCAAGAGGCTCCAGCAATGTGTGAAAGCAGAGGAGTGAATGACAGAACTACTAGAACACTTAACTTACTAATGCTGCCTGTTGGCTTTTATGCCCTAGAGGTTTCCTGCACAGTGAGAAAGAGCTTTTCTCCGACCATCTTTTAGCAGTCAACAATCCTCTGCCACATAGATTTTATTTCTCTTCAAAAACCACTTAGAAATAGCAAGATGGTCCTCATGGTTCTTAATCAAGTGGGCACTGCATGAAAGGAATCCTGTCTCTGTAGAGCTCTGTAGAGCCTTTGCTATCCTAGTAATTGTTAACTTCCTGAAGTTGCCTGCTTTCAACCAAGGAGGCTTCTTGTGAAAATATCTCAGTTCTGAAACTATATTCATAGGCAAAGCATCTTGTGTGTCAGGAACTACAGATTTTTTTTAAAATACATGAATATGTTGGAATCTGTGACTTCTAGAATAGCTATGACAAAATGCAGGCAGAACTATAATTTACGCTTACTTCACAATTTACCACTTTCTCAGTCTTGATCTTTTGGTGCTGCTCAAACCAGAAATCCCCCAGTACTTAATTACAAATGTTGGAGGAGAGGTTCATGTTATTTTACTGACAGTGAATAGTGACAGGCCAAAGTGATGTCTGTTATCCTCCTGCACCAGCTGTGAGTCTGACCCACAGTCAAGCAGTTTTCTTGCTCAGTGTAAAAAGAAGAGACTTTAAGCTCATGTTCCCAGTGCTCACTTGAAGTTGTCAAATATATCCTACCCTGTCATCTTTCCAGTGAAGTGTGACAACATAGCTCAAAAGTGTCAAAGGTTGTAGCTTTTTTTAAGAGTATCCGTTTTCATCTCTCAAGAGGTTATTAAAAAAACTGATAACAACCTTGAGGATAGAAATGGACCACCTGTACAAAAGCCATCTCTCTAAAAACAAAAACAAACCCCAACATTTGTGTGGTCCAGGATAGAGTGGGAGGGAAAGTAAAAAGATGCAAATTCTCCCTCTTTCATGTCTTTTTTTCTAAGTGAGAGGTTTCTGTATCTGCAGCCACGGCCCCAATGGGAAAAAATGGATTAGAGTGAGATATCATGTCGAAGAAAATTAATGTTGCAGTTGTCCCTGTACACAGACAGAACCTTGGGCCTGAGTCATACCAAGTCTGGCTTCTCACCCAGTGGATTGTGTGACACTGCACATGTCCATGCCAGTCTGTAACGCACTTGGCAGTGAAATCTAGGGATTGGATTCTCACACATTACCAAGAGGCTTAAACTCATGTCATTCATGGCTACAAATATATTTAGAAATTTTCTGTAGTCAGGAACTCTTAAGGAGACGTATCTGTCTGGTTGTCTGGGTTTTACGATGATTCTGCTAGCACTGGGTACTCTATTGTTTGGCTTCAAGCACTGAACTGAAAGCATGCCCCATAATGAATAAAACTTAGTTGGAAAGAATTCTTTTGTTCTTACATGGGTTTGCTGTCATCTCCTGAAATGTTATTCATTTCCTTTTGGAAATGTCTACAACAATCAAAGCTTGATATGGTTGCCAGCCATTTGGTTTAAATAAACAGCTATATTGATTTACAGAGATGCTGGGCCCTGTGCCAGCTTTTTCTTTGCATTGCTAGAGAGTCCGAAAGGTCCCTGACACAGTGTGTCCTTGGCTAAGCTCTATCTTGTCTGCTACATCCTACTGCATTCAGTTTCTTTCTACATGTGAAAGAGGACTGGACATTAAGGAATGTAACAATTTATGGTGTGAAAACTGGAAGTAGCCAGCTAGCTCTTGGCTTGGTTCTTTTCATCCCAAACCCACATGTTTCTCAGCCCCTCTGGGGATCCCAGCATTTCCTTTTAAGCTGCTTTAAACATGATTCTGCTTCTCCATCTCTGCTTTTTATATTTTAGAAAGAAAATCCCTGGAAAATGGGTTTCTTGGAGACATTTCCTTTCAAAGACCATACTAGAGCAGAAAATATAATTAGAATGGAAGGCACCAACTGAAGGTTTTATACATTGGTCCTTTAACAGGCTATTTTAACACTGGGAGTAGTATAGCTAAGGCAAAATAGGCTGTAAAATCCATTTGAGAAGCTGGCTAAATACCTAAGCTGTGGTTTTGAGTTAACTTTGTACCACCATGGCAACAGTGCTACCAAGCTAGCTCTGATGTGTTTGTGAGAATGATGGCAGCATAGCCCAGAGTCTTCCTCTCTGCCAGAGAGGCAGTGTCCTTTCTGTGCATCAAATAAGGCATGCCAGGAAATGGTCTCATAATCTCTGAGGCTCCTCAGCTCTTGAAAACATGGTCAGTAGGGAATAAACCATCTGGTTTTAAACTTAGATGGTCATCAAAGAGGTCTGGCTTGTGAACGCTGCTATGGAAGATAAAGATTTTAATTTCTTGTGTTTGTTGAGAGTCAGAGTGACTAAAGGCAGAAAGTAGCAGCTGTTCAATCTAGTGGCAACTACCTCTTTAGGAAACCAGTAGTGTGACTTGTGCTAAATGCTGGGATACAAATGTGATCATAATTTAGGTAATTATGTAATCATTATTCCAGTAAATTCAGACTAACATATAACCAGGAAGGAAAAAGAGACATAAGACTCTTTATTCCAGTGGCTCATGATCGGCAGCCAGAATTCATCTCAGATTGCTGAGTTTTGTGAGTAGTTGATATAGCACCTAGAACTTCTTTCACCTTACTCGTCTGGACTTTGATCTTATCAAACTCTCGAGGTCTGCAGGCCTGGCCAGTCTGCAGAACCTTGCAGCACCTCCAGAAGCAACAGTGGTTAAAGCAGCAGCTCCCTTTGGGGTTCTGTCAGCTCATTCAGGAGTTGATTTTTGGAGGTGGACTGTGCTATTTGCTACCCTGCCAATGGAAACCCTAAGTCCAGTGGAAATGGTGACCTGTTTTTAAATTTCTTCTGACACCAAACTATGATTATTAAAAAAAGGGAGTTGCTGTGTTGGCCTTGAAAGTTTTCCAGGGTCTGGGTTAGCATTCCCTGGCTTCTTGTTCTCTAGTCACTGCAAATTTATCCATACTTGGAAGAGAGGAGAACATGTCAGAGCAGTGGTCTTGTCCTCTGCAGTTGTATTCTAGGCCTTACTTCGTGTGTCTAACACTTTAAAATGTGGAGCAGTATATTGAATCAGTCTGTTGATGCCACAGCCTTGAGGTGTTTTGTTTTTTCAGCTCCGGACTTGTATAGATTTTGTTTCAGTGTCTTGATCATACACATGTAAATTTTGCCTTCTGCTTTGCCTGTAGATCTATGAGGAAGATGGCCAGTAGGCCTCATGTATATGTTACATATTTCTCAAGGAGCTTTCTGGTTGATGTGATAAACAGCACATTCCTTAGAGAACAGCAAGGGCCTGCAGGGAGCTCTTTGACATCCCTGACCCTTGGTGAGGTGTTACAGAGCAAGCTAAGGTCATTCCAGAGGTTATGTTTTGATCTTCTGTTTCTTTAGGTCAGCATTAAGTGGAGGGGATTAAGGGATTTTTAGCAGTCTGTGTGAGGGGTTCACTGCTGGGGATAGCCTTGTAAAGAATGTTTGTCATTCCCACTGCCTGCTGTGGGAAAGTCACAGGATCACTGCATCAAGTGCTGGGATTTCTAGAGAGTCTTAAGCAAGAAAGGGCCTGAGGCAAGATTCCTCTTTCTTATCTAACTGTGACATTTCTACAGGAGATGCTGTTTTACAGCTTTTTGATTGATTTCTCCTACAATCTTAACTCTAGGTTTAGGCAGAGGGAGGAGGGTGGGAAGAAATTAGGCATTTTGTCCAAAGTCTTTCTCTTGGTTTTGCTCATATTAAATTTAATTTAGAGCTATTTAGATCACAATACTTAGAGGAAAAGTTGCTTGCCTTATAATTTGCTACTTGTCCCAAACCCTGCGTTAATTAACTAGCTCATGCATTCATATGCTTAAGACATTTTACTGGTGTTAAAAAGTGATGTCAAAGTGTGGCTTTGGCTTGAGGGAAATCAGTACAGTGAAATGGGATTCTCTTGGGGCAAGCTGCGAGTCCCAGCTCTGGTCCTGCTCACTTTGTGCTGTCATCTGGGTGCGACACTTCCCGCTCCTCGTTTCGTAATTCAGCCTGTGCCGTGCAGAGGATGCACCCACACACAGTGAGGCAACGTGGCCACAGGAAGGCTGCACTCCTCCACGTTTATTACTGGTGATGAGAAACAAGTTTTATTAGCTGGTGTGGCTCAGGGCAATGCCAGTTTTTCCACTTCCAAGATCTGAACTGGCTTTTGTTTTCCTAAAACAGTGTATCACACAGTCCACAGCTAAAAGGCACTACAGGTTGAACCTTTTAACAATTCTATCAGGATTTTAAACATACACATTTTTGTAGCTTCTACTTTGAATATACACCCTGTTATTTCATAGAGCTGTCCATGCCTGAGCATCTCCAAGTGCTTTCAGATTATTAGCAAAATTCTTCGTTGTTGTATCCTTTATCTATCATCTTCCTTCTGCTTGACTTACCTGTAATGTCTCCCAGTGGCTGACAGCCCTGCAGTCAACATCAAAGCAAAGAACTCTTCACTGTCTTTGGTCTGCACTATACCTACATACCCCAAGTATGATCAGAAATCTTCTGAATTAATTCTGCCTACCAAAGTCTGTCATTAAAGACAACAACAGTATGGCATAAAAACCTCTGAATCCCAAAACAGGATTTTGCACGTGAATATTTGGTGAAGAGAAAGGTTCTGATTAGGTTTCTAGCATATTGTGACTTCCTGGTTTTGTATCTTGTATTACTCAAATCATCAGTAATAGGTATTTGTCACGAAATCCCAATGATGTTTCAAGAAATGAATTGTATTGCTGGCAAACGTGTACACCCCTGGAACAACCAAAAGAAAACAGGTTTGTACTGCAAGACACAGACAGTGGAACCCGTCTGGTTCACAGACAGGAGGGTCATTCTTGTCTTTTCATTGCTAATTGTGTTACAGAACTGGTTTCTTTCAACGGGAACTTATAATAAGATAATCTAATTATGAATAATTTTGTTTACCAGACAGTTTTCCTTTGGGAATAATCTAATTGAAGGTTCTCAAAAATTTATCTCCTCAAATTCATCCTATAGCTGGTCTCCTAGCACCTCTTCATTAGTGCTTCTTTCCTGGTTTAGTTTGTCTCTCTTACCCTTGATGATTGTTCCAGAAGAATAATCTTTCACTATTTTAATGCCCTCCTGTTGTGAAGACCTATCACTTTAAAGATACAATTCTCTTACTCTTTTCTTATGCTTTCCAGAAGCACAAGTATTTGAAGGAATACCTGTATTCTTAAAAAACAATGTTAGTAAGAATGAAGGCTAGAAGGTGTTATTAGAGGCCTATGCTCCCCATCACTGCAGGGTGTGAACATATTCCGTGTAAAATAGCAAAGCCATTGTGGAGTATCTGTGATCTTCAGGATGTGTTCTGCCTCATCCTTTCACATAATCGTAAATGGGAAACAAAATTAATGTAAGAAATTGCTGGCTTTTGCAGATGTAGGATTATTGTATTGGGTTTGTGCCTTTTAAAAAACCAGCATTGCATCTACTGGCATGACGTGATCCAAGAATAGTATTCCATAACTGTTGTTTCTTTCCGCATCTCCGAGGAAGTCTGCAAGTTGTTATTGCAGAAAACACAGTCTTTCCTGCTGTCCATTGCCACATCAGCTCCAGCATTGCAGCAGGGAAAGTGTGAAGTGTGGGATCAGGTCACTCTACATTCTCAGATGGATGGATGGCACCACCTCCACAGGCCTGCCTTCCCATTTTCTATTTCTTTTATTTTTAAATTTCCCTCTCATTATTTCAAAATTAAGCCACATGAAACCTGCTCCCAGATATCTGTCTGTTGACCAGAGCTGTTAAATGCTGGTGCCAGAGAAATGAGTCTGGCCTGACTGGACTAATTAAGTTGGCCATAGCACTTGAGACAAGCTCAGAGTTGCAGTGGGAAAGGGAGGGAGAAAGACCAATTTCTTATATGCAAGTATTAAAGGAAACCAGCTGCTCCAAAATACCCTTGGTCAGTGAACATCTCCACAGGCAGTCTGCTAAGGGAGCAATATCTGGAGCTTAGTGAAGCTGACTTTTTAAAAAGCAGTACTTGAAAAACAGAAGGATCCATTTTTAATTTTTTTTTTAATCCATTCCCCCTTTATAGTAATTTGCTCTCACCCTAGCTTCTAAAGAATTATCCTTTCAGCTTCTGCAGCCTTTTTTTGCAAGTCTGTTAAAGGGTATATGGGACCATCCCTAGGAGGGCCCTACACAAGTTCCTTTAGCCTCAGGGTGAGAGCTGTGTGCTAAAGCTCTCTTCTGGTTTTGAGCAATTGAAGTGGTACTGGACTGCTTCAACTCCAGAGTTTTTACTGTTGTTGCTGATTTTGTGTGCTTTGTTGATTATGCTGCACCACTTCTATCTTTAAGTTTATTCTGATTTTTTAGACAAAAAAGACAAATAAAAATGGTTTGAAAATGGAACCAACAGCAAACGCAAAGCCGAAACTCCCATGTCTTCCTTTGCATGTCATTACTGAAGGATCTAAGAGACTTATGTTTTGTCTTGGCCAATATCTCTTATAGCATAAGCTAGCTACTAATTTTTGCAAGTGCTGATAAAAATCTTATCTCTTACCTGAAGTCCACTGGGAGTAAATATATTCTACCTAAAATTGCTCTGCAATTTCATTTGAACATGTTCTTGACTTCCCAGGTTAAATTGTGTGGCCCATGAATTGCCAAATGGCAAGTGCCAACTCTTAGCTCTGTTTCAGATGTGCAAACTCTCTGAGAAAGAGGAGAGTGAGTATTTGTCCCTGTAAAATTAGTTTAGTGCTGTCCCCTATGGCTCTTCATAGAGTCCAGTACACATCTTCATTGCAATGAGAAAGGAATGCAGTGGAGAGTAACCAGCTGAGATTTGTTATGTGATCAGTTGTAATGAGGAAACAAAGCTGGTGGACTCACAGTCTTACCAGAATTCATCCTACAGCTGAGCTTTGTATTGTCGAGTCCTTACAAAAAAAACTATCCTTTTTCCTTCTTTTTGTTTTTTCTTGCTACTGCACCCAAAAAAAAAAGATTCATTTTTCAATATTAAATTATGTTTTTCTATATCTGGCTGAAGTCTTCAACTAAATGCAGATCACGACAGCAAGGTAAGGAGTGAACAGGACCTCCAGAAGAGATGTTCCAGCAACTGCTTCACTATTTTCTTATTTAGGAGACCTGAGTGTAAGTCTCTTCTCTCAGGAGATTTTCTACAGTAGGTAAGTGGCTTTGCTTTTCTGTGCCTCAGCTCCTCAGAGATGATGCTCTCAGGTCTGAGAGCATTGCCTTGCTAGAGCTTGCTGTAGTGAATACCAGCTCACCCTGTTTTCAAGGGGATATCCACTGGCTGGGAATCATTGCAGCACTGGTGCTCCTCTTTTTTTCTGCTGAGAATGTGAGACTGTGGTTCCAGCAAATGCCATTCCAGACTTTACTCTTTTCTTATTTCTCTAGTCAGAGACTGTAAGAAAGGGAGAGACCCAAGCCAGTGTGGTGGTTCTTTTTCAAAGAACTGATGCAAGAGTTAGCATTTTGGGCAAAGGGTGAGGGTGTTTGGGCTTTTGCTTGCTGTTTCTCTTACTCCACAGAAAATGCTGCAGATTCTTTGTATGTGTGTGCACAGTGGGAGAACGTGCCCAGCTGAGATCCAAACACAAATGAAACAGAACTCGGAAAGTTCAAAGTTGACACAATCCAAGTTCTTGCTACTAGGGGAAAAAAAAAAAGCTCCTCTACTTTTCTTTTATTAAAACAAACAAACAAAAATCCCAAACAAACAGTAAAAAAACCAAAACAACTCCCACCCCACTCATCTTCCTTTTAAAATGCATGCATTAAATCAGCACGCTGCTCTTGGAGATGGAAGAGAGAGAGTGTTCTATTCCCAAAGCCTGGTTTTAATAATCAGATGAATTTTGAGAAAACCTCTGAACATTCAGCACTTGTGGTCAGTTTTCCCTGCCCAAAAAATGAGTGGTTTTTGCAGACATTCCATAAACACAGGAAGCTTTGACTGTGTCTCTTACAGATAGGGAGACAGAAAAGTAAAATACACACAATGTAAAGGCCAAAGCTAAACTTGCCGTGATAGCTCAGAGGAATGTAGTCCAGCAGTATGACTCTATAGCCAGAGCCAGATGTTTCAAACAGAATATCCCAAATCTGTAAAGTACAATTCTGACATAACCTGCCTATGTTTTAGATTTCTTTTTAATTATTGTTTTTCGTCCCTGAAGCATGGCACTATATTCTCTTTGAGTCTCTGGTTTGATTTTATTTCTTTAGAGGGGTAAAAGGGGCAGCATAAAGGGCTAAAAAACTGGTGTGAAGAATTCTCATGGTGTTTAGCTTCCTGACCATCTCATAACTGGGTTTAATTTTTATCTGATGAAGTATTAGCCTCAATTTTATCTGCAGCAGGAAGTTTCATGGATTCATGTTCTATCCAAGTTTTCACATAAAAAAATTCCATTTTTCATCTGTTTTAAATTTTTCGTCTCCCATGTCTTTACTGAGTGTCTCATTTTTCCTCTGAAGTTAAGAGTAGCTAAAGAGAAATTCCTGATTATCTTTTTGTGCACCATTTGTTATTTTTATATAGCCTAATTGTTGTTAAGCTTCCTTTATAAAAGAAACACTTAAGTTCCTTTCATCCATGGGGTTTTTTAAAGAGAAGTCTTTACTTCTTCTAACTCCCTCACCAGTCTTTCTCCTCAGCTTTGCTTTTGCCCAGTCGCTTACCAGAACTGGACACAAATATAGATGGAGGTATCTCTTTCACTTTCAAATAGCCTTTTAATACTCTAATTATTTTCTTTTCCACTTGAGTGTTAACCTTTCTAACCTCATCAGCCCAATGAACAGAGATTTTAACAGAACTGTCAGCAGTTAGCCACCCAAGCAGTTAGTTATTAAAAAGTGAAATTCAGAACATTTTTCCCAAAGTACATTACTTCTCTCTGAATAATAAAGAATTTGCCTGATGTTAGTCTGTCCAGTATTTTCATTTCTACCCAGTTAAAATTATAGGAGAAAACCTTTAACTGAGACATCCCTAACTCTTTATGGTGATTTCTGTGAATAAATTGAGGCATCCCTAAAACTTTATGATGGTTTCTGTGAATAAATTGTCATTGTTAGAATAGCTGAATCCAAGGCCTTTTAATCATTCTGAATTTAGGATTATGAATCAGAATAATGTCATGGGTTTTTAGAATCAGTATTCTTTGACAACCTTCCTAATTTTTAATTGGCTTTCTAAAATTCTCTGTTAATATGATTTCTCCTTTCACAGATCCTGTCATCATTGTCAGCCAGTTTGTCAACAGAAACCCTGTTCCAGAAGTTTTTGTTCAGTGGAAATGTTTGATACTAAAAAAATTAATCGAATAAGACAAACTCCCCCTGCCCCCAGATTTTGAAAAAAAATACTGAGTATCTCTCATGATATTATATAATATTGGTGGTATTAAAATAACAATGGAAAGCAAGAAGAAAACAGTTTTACTTTTAGTAATATATATTCCTGCAGATGTTTCAGATTTCCACTACACTCTTCTGTGGTAAATTCCTCTGTGAAAAGTTTAGTTACCATTTCATCAAGAGAGGGCTCCTTAATTTTTGGTGTGGTTTTGTTTTACCCCAACTGCTCTGTGTTAACAAAGACAAGTTAAAATATTGCATGTTCTATTGCACTCAACAATTAGGAATTTTAACATCTGAAGTATTGTGTTCGGAAAAAATCCCCAATAACCAATAACTTATCATTATTGGGTTTATGCTGAAAGCTGTTTCATTTGGTTTGGTGAAACTCTCTGTTAGCATCCCAGTTGGTTTCCAGTTAAAACCTGCTTTAGATGTATCCCTGCTCCATCCTTCTGCTGTCTCAAATCAACTCAATCTGAAACCTGGAAATTCCTGTCCCATGACTAATGGACACTGATGCAGCTCCTCCCTGCAAGCTCTGCTCTTTGCTCCTTTGGGAGTGCTTTGAAATTGGTCAATAATAAGGAACAAAAGGCTCCTGGCCTTCCACACTGTTTTATTAAACTTGCTGGCATGGTAGCTTTAGCACTGTCCCTGTTTTCAACCTGAAGCCACTTACGATCAGTAAAGAAATACTGTGTTTTACCAGGCAGTGTAGTCAAATGGCAACATAGTACATGAGCTGCAAATGTTAAAGTGGTTCAAGTGATGTACACCAAAACCTCATCTAAAAGGGAACTCTGAATCAGCTGTTCTTAAGGAAACTGTCAGCAACCTTGGAGAATTCCCTGCTAATAATCAAACGTCATTTGACCTCACCAGGTAAAAGCTAAAAGTGATTTACATTGGGTTTTTAAAATGGAAAGCAATGCAGTGTCTTTGCATCCTTTAATCTGCTGAACCATTTTCTTCAGCAGTGTTTTTGGCTAGTTCATACATCACAAGCTTCTATGGGAGATGTGGGCAACCCCTGTAAAGGCAGGGGGCAGATTAGATCACGTGCAGATTTTCAAAGGCAGAAATGCAGCAGTGAGACCCCCTTTTAATGGGAGCAGCTGGTTCCCAGTGGAATGAGATGTCTCTGCCACCAGTGGCCCTGAACCCAAAAGGTTTTCACCCAGAGCTGTAGTCCTGTGGTTTTGCATGTGAAGAACTTGGGGGTTTGTGGCCGAAGATTGCCCATGTTGGTGTTACAGACAAATACTGGATCTTTTTCTTGAAAATCAGTTTTGTTTAGTAGGTCAGTGGGATTTTGTTGTTGTTGTTGTATGATAATTAGGCATGGATAATAAACACAAGATTTTAGCAACTGTGTGGAAGGACTAAAAGGACCAGTCTGAATTACTGTTGCAGCTGTCAACATTTCTATGCTGTTTTGAGGGGATTAATATGCAACCACAAAAATTTGTTCCAAGCAGACACTTGGCATTAAAAGATGCAGTCCAGGATTTTTTTTTTTCCTTACATTTGAATTTAATCCATCAGGCCATTTTTAAGTAGGAAAAAGACTTTGTTTTTGAAAGCTCAGATTCCTGACATAGTTCTGGTTTCAGAGGGAATATTTAAGGAATGAACAAGGGCCACAGGACTCTGCCTCCTTTTTCGCTCCCTTTCTGCCTCTCTTCATCAAACCTGTTTCGTGTTGTTATATTCTTGTGCTCTATGACACAAGATGACACTGTCCTGTGATAGGACAGATAAAAGTGTAGTTCTAGGTTTATTCTTCCTCATTTTTCTCTTTCACTAAATAAAAGCCCATGACTGGTTATGCCTATGGCCTCTTGATAGCAGTTGAGGGCTTCTTTGGGAACTTCTGGAAAATCTCATCTTAGTTATGTATTCTGTACTCAGTGACTGCTTCCTATGCCCACATGTAAAATAAATTAAGCACCCCATAATGTCTTGAAAGTTGTCATCTTTCCCTAGCCATAATAACTGTCTTCCAACAGACAGGTTTTTCAGCTATTTCTGCAGTAACTGATTTATTGTGAAGACTGAGCAGAAATCAATCCTGTCCCAATGCTCTTGCAGTCATGTTTCTACTGCCAAATTTCTGCTGTTCTGGGGAAAAAAAAATTAGCATTAACATAGCAGATGGTTCATCTTAATTTAAAATAATAAGGAAAGTCAGAAGAGGAAGAAGGAGAATATTTAGAATGTTAGAAAAATACCTTTAAATTAGAGAGAGATTAAGAAAAAGAGAATTAGGAAATTTCCTTACTTATAAATTACTCCCTGAATGGAGGGTTCACTGAAAATCTTGTGAGTTGCAAAATGCTCAGCTGGCAGGGAAAATTACTCAGTGGCTTGTTCATTTTTATCTTCAGTGTCTAGTTTTCCTTTAAAAATAAGCATTGTGGGTTCTATGTTGAATTCCGGTACTGAGTAACATAAACCCTGAGGGGTTTTTGTAAATTCAAACAAAAAATGTGCCATGAGGTAACAACGAATCCACTATTGTGGGCCCAAGTTTTGCTTCATACATTGTCTGTGTTAGACTTATGTTAAGACTTGTTACTGTTACGCTGTCTGTGGTGTAAAATGGGCTTCTTGCAGCCCTAAGACCTGAGAAAAACAATGCACTGAGGGCTGAGTGCTTGTATTTGAGCCGTGAGAGAGGAAGAGCTGTACAGTAAATCCCTGTTTTCCTCAGCCCCAGCACATGCATGTTGGCTTGGTCAGAGATTGCTCACACTGACCACGGCAAAGCTGACCAGAGGCTCACAGAGTCTCACGCCTTGTTAGTCCAAGTTTCTTCTCACCAGCTGTATTCAAGACAAGGCTCTCTTAAAAGGAGATTTGAATCTATATGATTTCTGGTTCCAGTGATTTTAATGATACTTCATGTAATTATTTGATTCTATATGATTTCTAGTTCCAGTGATTTTAATGATACTTCATGTAATTATTTTTTAATTTTTAATAGAATTTTCTTCCACTTCCCTTGATACTGATGCTGAGATGTGCTGTATAGATTCCTAGAAATAAGTAGGATATATCCTTGCTCATAGCAATGTAGTGGAAGATAGCAATATTCTTAGTTGTGTACAGTTCTCACAGTGCTTCACAAATAGCAATTTTTCAACCTGTTTTAATGTGTTTCACAGACTCAGAATCAGAGGCACAAAGCAGGTAAGTTACATGGCAAAGGCACTAAGTGGGAATCAGTGATAAGCCCTCATTTAGAAGAAGGTTCCTTCCTTTTATTCAATCTCCTCAATGTTACATGAGCTTTTATAAAACTTCTCTTTTAATTAAAAAAAATATGTAATGTTTTTAGAAATCCAATCCATCGAAACAATTTAGTTTGTCCTTTTTTTGCTGTATTTAAATTTAAAGGACATGTTTCAAAGCTGTTTTGAAATTTGGCACTGTCATTTATTGAATACCTTATTTATTTGGGGAGAAGAAACCAAAAACATTCTCCCCCAACCATTTTGTTAGAATTCTTGAGAGCTTAAGGTCTTCATCTTCTTGAAGCAGTTGTTAAACAAAATAAACTGCATGCAGGAAGTAGTGAAATGTAACGTCATACAAAGTGCAGAAAAAAGGAAAAGAAACTTAAAGAGCTTATTCTCAACACCAAGCTCCTGTATTAATACTAAGAATTGATGTTTTTTCACTAATATTAAATGTTCCATGCATAAGTTCTTTTTATCTTTTTTTAACATACGGGGCAGGAGTATATTATTTTCCCTGTATGTAGAGCACTCAGCAGCCAGAATTAGGTATTTTTTGTATGCATCCATCCTGAGGCTGTATTTTGCAGAACAGGGGAGGTTCTGCAGATACCCTGTTAAATTAGAGAAGCCAATGATCAGGTCTGCTCTGCAGAGAACAGCCCCATATCTGCAAACCCAGCTCCAAGCAGGCTGCTGAGTCTATGTTGGGCAGCATAATATCATGCAGAGGTACTGAGCAGAATTTGGTCCTGGCAGTGCTGTAAGTGCCAATTAGAGTTTATACCTTTGGGTACTGAAGCGTTGAAACATCTTTCTGCTCTGACACTGCCTTGTCTGGCACTTGCTTGGGGATTTTTACAGGGTGCTCATTATGTGATACATACATGCCCAAAGGAGCTGTAAAGTGAACTGGGTAATAAGTGATGCTGTGGGAAGAAGAAAAAATAATAATAACCATACCAGGAAGTTTTGAATATATCACTGTCTTAAGTACAGGAAATGCAATCATACCCTGGAGTATTGCAGAAAAAGGCATCTATATCTTGCTTTACATCAAATCTATGTGGGAAGTATTTAGAGTGAACAAGAAGGGCTCAGGTGAGGCATACCATATCCTTTAGTGACTTGAGTGCTTGTAGACAACAGAATGAAACCAGTGCTCTGCTTTGGCAAGGAAAATAACATGCACAACAATCCTGGTTTGTGCAACAACCGTGACAATAAAAATGGTGTATTGCTTTTCTAACTCAACTTAAGGAACTTCTCAGCATGTACTCCTCCTTCTGACTCAGGATTAATTTCAGCAACAGATCTTAAAATGCAATTTACCTGCTAAACACTCAAACTAAAATACATTACAAAATGTTTAAAAAGTCACACTTTTTTCCTTAGTATTCACTTGGCATCAGGTTGTTACCTATCTGCTCAATGTAACTGGGTTTGTTAACAAAAGCAGGAGCAATGAGCCAACACTGCCAGATCTTGCCTTAAAAATCCTTCAGGCAACAGGGTAATAGCCAAAAACTAGAAGCTGCACACAGAGAAGTTGAACTGGCAACCTGTCCAGGATCTAAAAACTGCCTCTGCTTTAGACTTGTAGCTGTTGTGGGTTTTAACAAGGCCTTCCAAAGGAGTAGCTGTTGAGATGCAGATCCCTCATTCCATTGGTGATGAAATGAGTCAGAATGTTCCACTCATGGGTCCCACTCATCTCTGTAGCTTAGATGAATGAGTCCAGAATATCTAAATCTCACAAACTCTCAGCAGTTGTATGTTTTGAGGTCTTAACTCTAGAGCTGTGTGCTAAAGAAAAAAGGTTGTGAGCAGCCTTCAGTTTCATCAGGATTTGTGTTTGATGTGCTGGTGTTAGAAGTAGAACGTGCAGCCTTTGTGTTAGAAACATCATCTTTCCTCGTAAACTGCTGAACTGAAATTGCAATCAACAAAGTAAAACTTCTGTAAAAAGTTTTTTTACAGGGAATTGTGGCTGTGGTTAAGCTCACTGCTGCATAGATGGGGAAGGTGTGTGGGTGATTCTTTGTAAAACATTAACTTCAGCCATGAGCTTCCAAGAGTCATCTGGCAGAGGGCTCTGGTAACAGTCCAATTGTTTGCTAAGCTTGTTGTTCCTGCAGACAAATGAATGTTAAAATAGCTTCTAATGAAACTTTAGCTCCTGGCTGGCTCCTAGGCTGTTTTCCAGCTGTAGCAGCTCTGCCATTTGAGTGCCAGTTTTCAATTCTACTTGATTAGCAATCCCTGCAGACCATAGGATGGCTGAGGTGGATGTTAAACACTGATAGGCAGAGGATTACCACTTCCAGTGGGTTTATTGTTGACACTTGCAAACTGCTGCTTTGCCACTGAAACAGTGCCAGTGAGGAGCTGGGAGAGGTGTGGCACCAGGTTCTAGCCAGATTCCAAACGAATGTGTTGCTCAGTAAAACTGATTGAAAATTTGAAATACAGAGGCCATTTTACCTTCAGAATGAAAAGGAGCTGTGAGCTCTAATTACCTGCAATGACTTTAATGCTTGAAACTGGCACCTGCGTGCTGAATGTGCATGCTGTGATACACTGCATTAACTACAATGTACCCTCGTGATATGTGTGCAGAGACTGTTCTCTCTGCTGTTGCCCAAGGGCTGTTGTGTGGCAAGCCCATGGCAGTCTTGTATCCAACACCCTTGTGTAGCTTTCCCACACTAATGGAAAGCCATTCATTTTGGCATCATGGCATGGGAGACAATTTTAACTAACTCAAATATAGTTTTTCTCTGAAGAAACATAGTATTCTTCATTGAATTTGTCAGCTTGCTATTTCAGATACTCCCTTTGCATCTGGTAATTTGGCTTACACTACAACATAAAAAATATGTCTTCTGAGGTTTGATGAATTTACATTCGAATCAAGGTTAATTCCAGGAAAACAATCTGGGAATTTATTTTTTTTATTTCATTGGGGCATGGAGCAGTACATAAAAGTGAATTATACAGACCCGTGAGTTCTGCCCAAATAGCTTTCCATAGCAAAAATAGCATGAAGATAAATGAGAATGTCAAGTAATGTCTTTAACAATAAAAACATTAACTGCCAAGTAATTAATGAAATGTTTCCGAGAAAGAAAAAGGAGCTTATGAGAGCACAGATTAGTATGTATTTGTTATTCCCGTGGATTGGATTTCTTGTGTTTACTACTGCTGAATCTCATGTGTCATGCTAATAACATATCGAGTTGCAAAGATCTCAGTGATACCAAATGCATGTTTGCTATCAGGGACGATAGGAAAGACCAAGATAAGGTTGTGGAACAGATGGAGATGGATGTCAGGAGAGAGTTTGCACCTGGCCTGCACTCTTATTTCCTGAACTGGGACCAAACATCTTCACAGCTCTCTTGCTGTGGCAGCAGGTCTCAGACTGTACAAATAAAAGGTCTGAAGTGAAGGGGAGAAAGTGTTACTGGTTCTGCTACATGATGAATGGTTGTTTGTAAGATAAGGCTGCGTGCATCTTTCTTCCCTTTCTCTCCTCTCAGAAAAAAGACTCAGATGAGAGGGAAAAAAAAACTTCTCTGGGTTTCAGTAGACAATTTTTATTTTATTTTGAAATGTTTGTTTGTTTGTTTTGGGTTTTTGTTGTTCCCCAGTGGGTCTGCTTTTGACAGCAATAAGGAAACTTTGGCCAGACCTGGCAGGGTTGGCTGTTGACAAAAATTGACATTGTTTGAAGGCACAGTCAGTTTGGTTCTCAGGATCTTCTCACCAGAAAGGTAAATATTCAGATCAAATAAAAAGTTATTCTGTCTTCCAGAAATAACCTCTTTACCTCCTAGGCTTATATAATGAATTTTCACATCCTAATTACTTGTTTATTTTCTTGAGGTATACAGACATTTTGATTGAAACAGAACAGTTCCTGAAGGTTAAGTGTAATATTAACTCTATTTGCTATCAGAAAATTTGCTTTTCTCAGAGCCAAAATCACGCAGCAGAAATTTGCTATTCTGCTATTTCTTCTTGGTAAAAATCTCTTAAGACTTCTGTCTAAATTCCTAGGTCTTCAGTCATAGGCAGATAGGTTAATATAGGTTATATGAATGTGGACATATTTTCCTACATCCTGTCCAAATTCAGATGGATGCTTTGATGTGTGACGGTTGAGAACCTCCACAAGACAAAAGTAAATCCTGGCAGGAGAGGAGCAGTCACATGTAGAGCCCAGCAGCTTCTGCTCATTACTGCAGCAGCTTTTCTTTTTTCCTTCTGTGCTGCAGGAGCTGCTACTGCTGTATGAACTGCTATGAGCTCTGATATATGATTTCAGGACATTCCTAAAACACTTGAACTTTTCCCAGTTGAAGCCAAGAGAAGGGAAGTAGCTGTCTGCCCTGGTATTTCTCTACAGCATCTCTCTGCTGTTGTATCAAGGGGTGGACATCAGAAATAAATCAGGTTTCTTGTTTCCTGTTTTTCATTCCTGCTCTGTTCTGGTATCATATGTTGCTGTACCAATAAGATCAGTAACACAAATCTGTTAGAGGTATGCAATGGTAATTGCTCTTTGTTCTGCCAAGGGAAAACCCCCAACAAAACTGCAAAGCTAAACTTCACCTTGTAGTCTTGTAGATGTGGCAGTAGATGTTACAACGATAGTGTATTTATCTATATATAGCTCAAAGCGCTGGCAAATGAACTGCTCCACGAGGATGGAACTCTGCCTTTGAAGGTATTGGCCTTCTTGTTGTCCACAACTTCTTCTCAATTTGCATTCATTAGAACTGATTAGACATCATTTGGTGTAGTGTAAATCAGAGGAGATAAAAAAATTTAATGCAATTTCTGCACCACTGTAAGGTCATGACTGGACTCTCACCAGGAGAGTTGCTTCTTTTCGGATTTGTTGATTCACAGTTCTTTGGTGTTTGGATACAGTGATTTTAGTATTTCTTTTTTTCCTCTCCTAATTGCATTTTAATTGCCCTTTTCTGTTACTCATCCTCTTCACTGTTCTTCTTTTCTCTTGCACAATACCATACTCAAAATCAAAGTGGACCAGGTATTCTTTTTCAAGACTATTTTTTAAACACTTCTTTAAAACGGAAGATTACTGTAGTCAGATTTAAGTAAGTGACTTGAGACTTCACTGAGTGGGACATAAATCCAACAGTATATAAATATATATAATAAACAAACAGTTTTAAATGATCTATTAATCTTTTTTTGGTCTGAAACTCTCTGAAGCTATAAAGAGAAGGCTGTAGGAAGACATCTTACCAAGAGTGACCTTTGGGTTTTGTCTTTCTGTTACTTGTTTTTAGTTTATTTTTTTCAGAGAATGACATTAGTAATTCATAACTACTAGCTAAAGCAAATCTGATTACAAAGGAAGCACGATACAAAAACTTGGGAGACGTTTGCTCGGCTGAAATCTAGTGAGTAACAGTAGTGCAGTTAGAGTGAAAGGAGTCTTAGGGAAAAAAATAAAAAAGACCTTCTCAGAGTTATTTTAAGATCTTAGGTCATGAGTTAGGTCATGAGCTTCTTAGCAGTTGGTGTGGTATCTGAGTAGACCCTCGGATTATAGATCAGGGCAGGTGCAGAAGACTATGCTATAAATACTTTTATCCTTAAGGAGTTCACTAATTTCTTGAATGACAAACCAAACAGAAACATTCGTTCTGAAGAGGAAAATTATTAAAATAATTTAAAGCTTAATTCTTCAACAAATCGTCCCCCCAGTTCTTTATTACCAAAGCTAAACTGCTCTCCCTCATTACCTAGGAAATGTTAGAGAAAACCTTTTACAGGATTACAGCATGTGTTAAGCATGGCTGGCACGTTCTGGAGTATTTCTGTACTGGTTTGCTGTGCTGTGTAGAGAATTGGCCATCAAGATTCCTGCCTTCTATTTTAGGGCCTTCTCTTGTCCTATGGCTGGAGCATTTCCCCAGGGAAAATTTGCTATTTTTATGTTTCTTTTAGAAATATTGTTCCTCCGTTTCTTTAGAGCAAAGCTCTTGGAGATCCTTACAGGATAAGATACACTGACCCTATTAGTAAAACCTGCCTGATTTCATCAATACTGTTTTATTTGTTTTTCTAGGTGAATACAGATGTTTTGAATTTCCTATTTTTGAATAACATCCTACACTCATGTTGTTGGCTCCCTTTGTCCAAAAGGAATATTCCTGTTCTACAAGGGCAGCAGAGGTCCCAGAGTCCTTTGAGAAATTGGTTTGTATTTCATTTATATTTGCCTCCCTGTGAGGGAACACTCCACACATACAGGCCTATGAGTTCACTCTGACTGTCCTAATTTGAATCCTTAATAGTCTTTTAGGAGGGATGTTTTCTAGAACTGGCAGAACGAGTTGTTTAGGTGTCATTTCCTGTATATTCTCTAAAAAAAAAAAAAATCTAAGAGAGGAAGAAGTAGGAAAAGCAACTCCAAGGGCATGTTTGAAGTTTTTTCCAAGTGATTATGTCCACCTACCCTTTCATTTGTTACCACAATCAACCCCCTATGACCAACCCAATCTATGCCCAAAGAGCAGATCCACCCCAAGGCAAATTTCTGCCTATGTCAAGGGATAGGTGACATGACAGAAACATCATTATATAAACAGGTCTCAGCCTTACTCTGGGAAATGGTACTGTATTGTCAGTAAGCCTCAAGTGTGGCATCACATGCTCACAGGAGGAGTTGTGAATTTCAGAACCAGGTATCCTTTCCTGGTGCTTTGAGTTGGCTGTCTTGATTTTCTGAAGAGCCCAATTAAATTAACAGTATTCAAAATTATTTCAGTAGGTACTCTGAAACTGCTACACTGAAACTGCTGCTAGGCAGCTCCTGCACCATTTGTTGATGAGATGAGATGAGATGAGATGAGATGAGATGAGATGAGATGAGATGAGATGAGATGAGATGAGATGAGATGAGCCTCTGTGAAAAACAAAAGGTAACAAGTAACATTAGAGATTTGGTATTAAAACCAAAGTTGTGCTGCCTTCTCTCTTCCGTATGTAAAAATAATTTGAATACAATCTGTCTTCACATATCAATTAAAGAGGGAGAGACTATACAGGCTATTTCTAAGCCTACCTTTCTTAGCCAGCTGGAACAGAAATTTCCAAGTAATTGCAATTGTTAATGAAAGGTATAGCAAGCATGTTAATACATGTCTGTAGTTTTCATACTCTCTCCAGGAGGAAAAGAAAAATCACCATCAACCAGTTCAGCCCCCTGGATACAGGTCATCTTGCTATAAACAAAGCTTATTAACTGGACATTTTCATGTAAGTAGAACCTCAAGATTTTTTTTTCTGTGGAGGTGATAGGATACTTCAAGTATTTTTTAAAAAAACTCCGAGTTCCTTTCCTTCTGTCCGTATCTCATACTTTCTCCTGTATCCTAGAGGCTCCCATGTCATGGCCAACATTCTTTTAGAAAAATGGAGCTGCACAGGCATTCTTTTAAGAGCCTATCAGCAACACTCCCAAATTAGCCAGACGGAATACTGTTTGTTACATTTTACAAGACATTTGCTTTCCCCAAAGCAAGAGCTACCTCAGTGAATTCCCAGCCGTGATACTCTATGCTTTTTAAGGCATCTTTAGTGGCAGAGGATTAAGTTCTCCTAAACTGGGGTCAAAACATACTGGTACATTTAGCAGTGCAGTCAGGTTGTTTAACAGTATGTAACTAGGTATCTTTTAAATATTTACTGTACTTACCTCGGAAAGGCCCTAATTGTTCTAATTGACTATAGTGTAAAATCAAGATAAGTGCAAAGAGAAAAACTACATTTTAGAGTCGGTTGCAACTAAATCTGCAGGCTTTTTCAATAATCTTCTATTGTGTTTTAAAGCATTCTGTGGCAGTCCAGTCTTTTACTCAATATTTTTTACTGTTATTGTTGTAGTAGTTTGGTTATTAAACCAATGCAGTGAGAAAGGACTGCAGTGAGAAATAATCTTTTCTTTAAGTAGGCATAAGGAAAGCTTCTACTTTGATAGTGGACTTCTGCTCCCTAGAAGCAGTACACATGAATCCTTGTGTCTAGGTGTGAGCCTCTCTATTTTATACAGTTTGAACATGAATCCAGAGTATGGCCTTTCTGAGCACCTGGGGAAGGTAACTGTTGATCTCAACCCTCATCAAGGGGCTTTACTGTCTTGTAGAGCTGAAGCTTCATGGTGCAACTTGTTTAAGGTCTCCAGGAGCTGGCCTCCAAGGCCTGCAAATCCAGCCCTTACTGCCCTGGCAAGTACTATGGGTAAGAAGCTGTAGGACATTCCCTCTTCCTGCAAAGTAACATCAGTTCAGCTGATCCAGTGACAGCACCAGGGAGGAATTTTCTGCTACAAGAACTGAGTGTAGACAAAGAAGCTGCCTAATTTTCTCTTTGTGCAACCCAAATCCTGTGGGACCCATGCACATCCCTGTACTTTCTATGCTGTACAAGGGAGTGTGCTTCCTGAGCAAGACACAACGTGTTGCATCTTGCTCACTCTGCTGATGAGACTGTCAGAGACTTGCCAGAAGTGAATTAACTAGGTCTCCGCTTAATTATATGTTATTTTGTTAATTGTCAATCTGCTGCTGTCCCTCGCTGGCATTACAAAGGGTGCAAGTCACCTCTGCAGCTAGTTTCCCTGCCCCAGCTTTTCCTGGGCTCCATCCCTCCGAAGGTCTGGATACTCCCAGCAGGGCATGGCCCCACCACTGTCCCCGTTGAGGGGCTCAGTAGGTCTCGTCCGCCTTTTCAGTTCGCTCTTTGCGCCCTTTAATGTGCAAGACCGAGGCACGTCTCCCTGAAGGGCCAGGAGCCCCGGCCAGGTACCATGGGAGAGCCGTGCACTTGGGAAGCACTGGCAGCCGCTGGCACCTCTGCTCTGTTCCGACATTGCCCTTGGGGTCAGGGGCGCACCTCAGCCCCTTCCCCTCGGTGTGGGTCCCGGCGGAAGCCCTGCCGTGCCCTCAGCCCTCCCCGGGTATTGCCGCGAAGCCTGGGTTTCGTGCTGGGCGCTGCGCGGGCCGGCCCGGGCCCCGCCGCCCGCCTTTGCTGCAGCCTGGCTGTCGAGCGGAGGTGCCCCCTCCTCCTCCTCTCCTCCTCTCCTCCTCTCCTCCTCCGGCTGCCGGGGGAAGGTCTCCGAACGCATTCATTCCGTACGTGCATGCGGTTAACCCCTGACTGCCCGTCCTGCAGCCCCCGTGCCCGCGTTCCCCTCCGCCTGGCGCGACCGTCTCCGCCACCCTCCTGCTGTAGAACACACTGATTTCCACGGGTGGGGACGGTTCCAGCACGGGGCTGGTGTCACCCAGACGCCTTGCCCGCTGCGAGCAGCCTTCGCGCCCGTCTCCTCCGCTCCCCGCGCTCCGGCATGCTGGCTTTTTTTTTTTTTCCTCCCAGGAGTAGCAGCGAAATGTCCCGTCCTGCCTATTTGGAAATGGGAACAAATTGCTCCCCCGCCTTACCTCGCCCATCGCATCCCATATATAGTCATATCTACGGTCAAATGGCAGGCGGCAGCGAATGGGAAGACTGTGCCTCCCAAAAAAACCCGGGGGGCATTGAGAGAGGCAAAGGGGTAGGGACGAAAGGAGGAGGGAGGGAGGAAAAAAAGAAAAAGCCCTTTCCAAAAAAGTATTGGATGTCTTGAGGAATGCAGTCAGCCCCCTGGGAAAGTACATATCTGTGAGGCGCTCCCTGCCCGCCGCTTGCACTCGGCCGGCGCCCCGTCCCGCACGGATCAGCCCCGCCGCCCGGCAGCTCCGCTCCGCTCCCCCGGGGGCCGCGCCTGCGTCCGGACTCGGGGCTGTCCCGCAGCTTTTCAAGTTTTTCTTTCGGGAGCAGTTCGCGCGGGGACGCGCCCTAGCCCACCGCCACCATGGATGCCATCAAGAAGAAGATGCAGATGCTGAAGCTGGACAAGGAGAACGCCTTGGACAGAGCCGAGCAAGCCGAAGCGGACAAGAAGGCAGCGGAGGAGAGAAGCAAGCAGGTCTGCACCGAGGGCCCGGGCGCAGCCAGCGCCGGGGCGCAAGTCTTTCGAGACGACTCATCTCTTTTTTTTTCCTCCTCCCCTATTCTTCCCCCCTCGTCGTACCTTGTTGTATTCCACCCCCGCGCCCTGCAGAACTGGTTGAACTTTCCCTAAGGCAGAGCTCCAGCCTGGCAGCCGCCGGCTGAAGGTTCGCGGGGGCGCGGCAGGAGGTCTTTCCCCCGTCCCCACCATTCTAGCTGGGGAGCAGGGCCCTGGGACAGCCGCGTGGCCTCTGTGCCTTTGTCATAGGGGCATGACTTAGACAGGCTGCCTGGAACACGTAGATAGCACTGGACAGATGTGCTGCGATTGGGCAAAGGACAGTCAAAGCTGTGTTCCCCACTCCAGCATCACTCAGCAGACTTGTCCGATTCCAGCTGCCCCCCCCTCCTCCAGACTCATGTCCCATTTTTTTGTACTTCTCCAACTCCCCTCCTTTACACCTGGGGCTTTATTTGATTCGGGGAGGGGAACATACTGTTTGCACGCTTCTGGGAGATCCTGAAGGAGACGGGAGGAAGGAGAGTGATTTATAAATCAATTTCCCACTTTTCTAAGCCCGGGGAGAAACATATTTGTGCGTTATATTTCCTCTTGTGCACCTAGTTAGAGGATGACATTGTGCAATTGGAAAAGCAATTGCGTGTGACGGAGGATTCAAGGGACCAAGTGCTGGAAGAGCTACACAAGTCTGAGGACAGCCTCCTCTCCGCAGAGGAGAATGCTGCCAAGGTATCGTGCCCTTGCTGCAAGCAAAGAGGATCTAACTGTCTCTCCTTCTCTCTCTCTCTGTCCGTCTGTCCTTTTCTGTCTCTTCTGCACTCGCACCTCTCCCTTTGCACGATCACGCTGCCTGCTGCACCTTTTCCTGCCCGCCCTCCCCTCTGCACCACTTTCCACCCATATCACAGCTGGAGGACGAGCTGGTGGCTCTACAAAAGAAGCTGAAGGCCACTGAGGATGAGCTGGACAAATACTCCGAGTCCCTTAAAGATGCACAGGAAAAGTTGGAACTGGCTGACAAAAAGGCCACAGATGTAAGTTACCCTCATCCCTTTCACCACGAGCCCAATAGAGAAACCACACACTCCCTCTGCTCAGGACAGCCTGGACTCCTACCCAGCAGCACTCCAAAGCTTTGGTGATGGCAGGGTCCAGGCATCTCCTGGGCAGGGAGGTGGGAAACACAGCACTGCCTCCCTGCATGAGGTTTGCACGCTATCAGAAGCATTTGATTGGGTTTCTGCTCACTTGACATGTGCTTTTCATGTGTACTTGCCACTCTAGACGTGGAGGTAAAGAAATGGTGATTTACCTGTTCAGGTGATGGGTGAAACAGCTCAGGCTGGAAGAACACTGTCTTGATAGTGAAACAGAATCAGAGAGTTAATAGCAGGTAGGTGCAGGAGAGGGAGATCCAGAAGAGCAAGGGCTGCTAGTTCTGTCTTCAAGAGAGCTGTTCTTAGGCATGCATGTGTTAGAAATGCTGCTAGACTACTAGTTTGGCTCCCTGGTCCCTGAGATAAAAGGTCCTCTCCCACTTCTTTTTTCCCTTGGAAATCAGTGGAACTGCTTCACTTACGAAAGAAAAGTTCAGTCTTGTGTGACAGAAAATCTGGAAGATGATACTTGCTAGTTTTGCAGTTTAGAGGAGAGGGATCCTGGAAGCAAGCTGGGAGATATATATAGTTCAGCACTTTATATGGTAATATGGCAAGGGCTTGTGCGTCTTCCAGGCCCTCATCCCACCCACCTGTCTATCCCTGACATGGATTTAGTGGATTGCATGCGTGGAACCGTAAGAGTATGTCTTCTGGGCAGTTAAGGTCCTGGTCTCTGTTGCTGCTCTTGGACAATTCGATCCTCCCCGAGTAAATCTCAGGACTGAATGACAGGATTAGGTGAAACTACAGTATTTCCAAAGCAATGACTCTCCTTTTCCTTTAGCTCAGCTTTAAAAGCCAACCTCAAAGCCATAATGAAAAGGAGTTGCCACAAACGAAGCACGCAAAGTATTTTGCTTGGGAAGTGTTACAAACAACAACTTTGCATGAAAGACAACACACTTTTATCTTATTTTACTTCTTAAAGGATAAAAAAAAGGTTTAGCTTCAGTATGGCAATTAAGTTATATAGCTTTGAAAGAGAAGCCAAGAACTTAACAAACAGAAGTGTGCAAGGGAACAGGGGAGAGGGTCCCCTGTATAATGTGGATCAGATGTCTGCTCTGTGCATGGCTGCCTTAGGAGAGGCAGCTTCCCTGCAGGACGTTTATTTAGCTTGTTCAAAGGAACCGCATATAGATCCAGGGGAGATATTCCTTATATGGAAAAGTATGCAGACTATTTGGAAGTAGCTTGCCTAGGATGAAGGCAGGAGAAATGCTACTGGATTTCCATTCTGAAACTAAAGATCTTCCTAACTGATCCCCATGCCATCTTCCCCTGCTGGAAAGCAGCGTTCGGAAGCTAGTTGAGGGCAATTTTATTTGCAGTCTTCCCTCAGGTGGAGGGTAGGAGAGTGTCTGGCTTGTTTTTATCGAGGTAAATATTTATTTGTATGCATGGAATATGTCTGCCATTTTAGGAACGTATTTCTTTTTTGGCAACGCAGAATATCTTTGGGGCATTGCAGTTGACCCAGTATTTGCCTTATTAGTTCGGATAGTTCCAAGCCTTAGGAAAAGGGTACGGGCAGGGAGGGAGTGTCGGCTCGCTCGAAGTGACTCGCCTTACACTGGGATGAGGAAATCTTACCTGCCCGCTATGACTCATCCCCCAAACCCAGGCACATCCGCGGAGCCACCCCACCTGGGAGGGGGCACCTGCAGCCCCCTCTCCCCTCCCCGTGTCTCAGGAGCCAGGCCGGATGCAGCAGCACCAAGGTTGCTTGGTGTCATTTTATGACGCTCATATGGGGGCGGTTTGCGGGAGGAAAGATGGATCTTGATCCCGGGTCCGGTACGGTCCGGTTCTGCCCGGCCCGGCCCGGCCCGGCCCGCGGGACCCCGCGCGCTGTGCCGCTAGGCGGCGCTGCTGCCCCGGCACATCCACAGGGCACGGCCGCGCTGCCGGCAGGAGTGGCACATCCCCGGCCAGGAGTGGCACATCCCCGGCCAGGAGTGGCACATCCCCGGCCAGGAGTGGCCCAGCCCCGGCCAGGAGTGGTCCAGCCCCGGCCAGGAGTTGTCCAGCCCCGGCCAGGAGCGGCCCACTCCCGGCCTGGCCCATTCCCGGCCAGGGGACCGACCCGTCCCCGGTCAGGAACGGCCCATTCCCTTCCACGACCGGCCGATCCCCGGCCAGGACCAGCCCATCCCCAGGACGGCTGGACCGTCCTCCGTGCCCGCCCCGCTCCCAGCCCGGTGCCGGCAGCCCCGCCCCGGAGCGCTGAGGCGCGGGGGGACTTCCGGGGCTGCGGCGGGCGGAGGGAGGCGGCGCGGGCAGGGCGAGGCGCGGGCATGGCGGCGATGAGCTCGCTCGAGGCCGTGCGCAGGAAGATCCGCAGCCTGCAGGAGCAGGCGGACGCCGCCGAGGAGCGGGCGGGACGGCTGCAGCGGGAGGTGGACCAGGAGCGGGCGCTGCGGGAGGAGGTAGGGCCGCCCCTCGGCCCGGCTTGGGCCCACGGCCCGGGGTTGGGGGCGGGGGGCGCTGGGCGCGGGTCCCTGGGCGCGGCTGGCTCGCATTCGTTCCCGGCCGGCGGGGCCAGCGGCCGCTTCCTTCGCCGCCGTGTCCCACAAGATGGTTGTTACCTGCCGGCCGCTCCCGCGGGCCGGGCCGGGCTGGCCGCGGGGTCGGCCCGCAGTGCTGCGCTCCCCGGCTCCGTAACCCGAGTGCTCCGTAGGGCGGGCCCAGGTGCGGTGCGCAGGGAGACTGCACTGGGTGTGCTGGCCAGCAGCAAAACCCCGAGCTGGAATGAGGTTGGACTTAGGGGAGATGTTTGAGATTACGTGTCTTGTATTAGGCTGTGAGCAAGGTTTTATGGGGTTCTTCCTTCCACAAGTCCTAGTTCGCTTATCACATCCAGACGAGTTCATCTGTGGGAAGTCAGCATGGCAACTCTCGGGAAGTACGTAAGACTTCCCACCTGAGATCGCCCATAGTACCTGACAACACCCCAACAATGTGAGCGTACAGCCCCAGTCGCTTGACATCTGTAGTGTGTGTTGTTCATCAAAGCTGCTCACCAAGAGGGGAAAGGAACAGTAGGCTTGGTTTTAGGCAGAGGCGAGATCAGGTGTGAGCAGCACAGGCTTACGTAGCCGATAGGTGTAATTATGGGTGGCAGTCACAATAAGAAAACCTGATAGGGCTGTTGTTTGTCTTACCCCGACCTTTGGGAGTTCCAGCAGCTGTAACTTAATGTTTCCTGCTATAAAATGTACAGTGTTCTTTGAGGCAGTTTTAGTGTCTTCAGTGGTTGTATAAAAGCAAAGCAAAAGAACAAATTTCTTGTGTAGTTTATTACAATAGAAAAAATTGCGATTATTTGATTTTCTTATAATATGGGCCTTTCTGCACATTCTGGGCAGTAAGTTCAAAGGAAGAGCCTCTGATTACTTGCAGGTGATCTTCTTTATGGAGCACAATATGGCTACTTGTGCTTGTGTAACTATTGCATTCTTGCAGATCACTCGGCTTACCTAATTTTTTTTAGTGAATGACCATAAGTCATTAACTTATTTCATAAAGATTTCTGTTTTTAAAAAACTTATTCTTGTTTTCTAAGCTTTGTGGAGTAAAGGACACCAATATTCCTACTTCCAGTAATATGTATTATTCTGAACAACATACTAAGGAATTTCTATTGAAATGGGAAGTTTTGCTGTTACCTTTTGTGGCAGAAGGAATAGTGCTGGAGGAGTGATTACAGCCTTCTAGTGAAGTGGGTTAAGAGCTCAGCTACATGGCAATAAGGCTTAGGACCCTAAAGGTTAATGTTTGTCTCTTCCCTGGAGTTGATTTATGGGGATAATGCAGAATTCTGCAGAGTACGTCTACAAGGTATTTAAGTTTTTGTGTGGCCGGGTCAGTGAATATAGGTGAATATAGGCTGAAAACTCAACTCCCAGGCACACGTAGAGGTGTGCTTTTTCTACAGTGCTCAGATGAGGGGTTTTATTGTTGCAGCTGTATTTCTGTACACTTGAGGAGGGAGGCTTTGAGAGCACTGCAGCAAACGAGCTGAGGTGTGAATCTGCCCCTTCCCTCAGTGTAAAGCATGTGACCAGCTAGGGTTGTTATGTGAGGTTTTTTTTTTCTTCCTGTGCAAGGTACAGATACGCAAACAATGAAAAAGCTACAGCTGTGACCAAAACGTAGCACAGCCTCCAGCTTTTGATTATTAAACCAGATTTTTAAAAGTTTCAAGGCTGTGATTAGCAGCCATTCCCTTAAAAAAGAATTTTCTCTTTTGAGTACATACATCTGTTGAGATGATTACGTTTTCAAAATGCATTTTTCTTCTTCTGAAAAACAGAATCTCCCTTATAATAGTAATAATTAACACCCAATGATAATTTATCCA
Source organism: Vireo altiloquus (assembly GCA_013396875.1). Classification (NCBI taxonomy): domain Eukaryota; kingdom Metazoa; phylum Chordata; class Aves; order Passeriformes; family Vireonidae; genus Vireo; species Vireo altiloquus. The sequence goes on along the minus strand of VZRF01010824.1, from coordinate 208,108 downwards.
TGTCATCGCTCACTGTAAAAATATGTGGTGTATAAGTGCTACGGCAGAAACGCAGGTTATGTTTGCATGGTAGCAGTGGGAGTGCCCCTAATGTCACTGGGGTTTTTTCCTTCCTTGCCATATAAGGAGAGAAGTCCTGCTCTGCAGAAGAATAACTGGGGCCATATAAGGCTGGTTGGTAAATCCTTAGTGAGTTACTGGAGCAGGAAGTGAAAGCTTGAACTTTAGTCACCCTGTGTTTTCGAAGCACATTTTAAGCTCTTATCGTGGCGAGAAGTCTTGACATGATAATAATTAACTTGTAACATTACAAATTTCCCTAGGGTAGCCTTTATGAAAGGTTATTTTCTTTCTTAAATCTGAAAGTTCGAATTCTTACTGTTTTAAAGCCGGAAGTCCAAAAACACAGGTTTGGAATACTACTGCATGATTACATAGCTAAATATTTTATATTTGAGTTAATGTGGATCGCTGAGGATGAAGTCTCTTCTTCTGGTTCTGTGTGTTCACTGCCAATGCATATTAATGTTCAAAAATATAATTGCTTCCCTGTTCAGGTGTTGCTTTCAGTCATTCTAGGAGGATATCATTACTTTTATGTCAAAGGTTGTTTTACTTGTCTGGCCTGTAAGTTTTTCTTTCTTGTCTTATGTACAGCAAAATCTTTGCTGTGGACAACTGTATCCAGCTACCCCTGGTTAGAAAAAAAAAAAGTACCAAACTGATACTTTTGGTATCTAATTTTGCCAGAGGATTGGTTCCCCCCTCAACTAGACATCCTAGGAAATTCAGATGTGTCCTTTCTCACATATAGCAAATATATATCATATATGTTAGTTTTCAGTACTAATTAAGTGTTATTCTCTGAAATCATTAACTTTTTAGAATAGTTACCCTTTTGTTTATACTTTGTACTTCATATAGTTTTGAAAGAAAGTAAGTTTAATAAGGAGGTTACCACAAGAAGGCTGTTTTAGAACTTATTCTGCAACTTAAGCAAGTGTAGGTTTGAGACTGTCAAGAAGTAAGAGCTTGTAATGAGAAGAGGCAGATGAGTTGCAGGTGTTATACAAAAGGTTTAGTGAACAAGTAATTCAAGAAAGGCGAATTTCAGGGAAGGTTGAGGATGGAACTATCAGAGGAAAAGGACCAGATGTTTTAAGGGATTGCTGCCTGTACCAGGGCCCTTGCTGGTGCCTTTTTTATCAACTCTTGCACAGCTTACCTATAAACAAAACTTCTGGGTATTCGGGCACTTCTTAAATGTTCTCGTACTCTCTGTATGTCAGCTGTCTCATTGCAAATGCTGATCCAGGTGTGGTTTTACATGTTTACACTGAACCCTTCTTACAGAACTCAAGGAAATGTTGGGACAGTTCTTACAAAATATGGTGAAAGGTCATAATAGAGGAGTTGGGGTAACAGAAGAATTGAGTAATTAGTTTGTGTTGATTTGATTGAAAAAAGGGGAGGTCTGTAATTAATGTCTGCAAATACAATAACAGAAAATATTTGGGTAATGGTGCATAGTTGTTCCTGTGAAGTTCTTTCTAGTACAAATTGTACAGTCCTTGATGTGCTTCATTGAAAGGAAGCGTTAATCACTTTTTTCCTCTGTTAAGCAATAATCTTACAATTTAATGATGTCCATCTCAGTGTATGGACTTTTTAATGGATGAAGTCAGAAGTTACAGAAGTGCTGTTAAATGGCACTAGCAGGTAATGGGATAACCTTCTACAAGGGAAGATGTGTGCCTTACTGTGAATTAATTTCTGTTCTTCCTGTGCTTAGGCTGAGAGTGAAGTAGCTTCTCTGAACAGACGCATCCAGCTGGTTGAGGAAGAGTTAGATCGGGCTCAGGAGCGCTTGGCTACTGCCCTGCAGAAGCTGGAGGAGGCCGAGAAGGCTGCAGATGAGAGCGAAAGGTGGGTGGGGCCACGCCTGAACGGATTGTTACCCTTATGACAAAGATCATAATTGCCAGGGTGTGGGTTGGGAAATAAATTAAACCACTCCTAGGTCTCTGAACAAGTGTAATCTGCTCTTCCTTTGCCCACACGGACTTGAGTTAGAGCTTGTCTGTAGAAATGTCCAAAATGTCAGGGCTTGGATTCTTTTGCAGTTGTGAAGATGAGGTTTAAGTATGGTAGGTCTTTTGATGTATCATGTTACATCCTGGAGAAACTGCTTGGCCCAGCCCATACGTCTCTCATTGGGTGACGACTTACTGTGATAGTCTTGTCCTGTTGGGTGATTCTTGCTTTCATTGCGGGTCAGAAATCTCACCTGGAGAATAGCGAAGTGCTGGAAAAGGCTTTGGTTCTCTTGTTGGCAAGATTGGTACATAAAGATGAGCAGGAAAGAGACTGATAATTTTTTCAGATCTCCAGAAGTCCATAATGTAAATTAGGAACTCAAGATTTGTGACTTTGGAAGATCTTCTCTCTTCTTCCAGTTGTAATACTGTAACACAGTTGTAATTTAGCTGTGATAGTACCTTCTGCTGTTAAAGAAACCCACACATTCTGCATGTGTATTTCTGGGTTACTAAGGATGCAGTCTGTTGAAAAGTAATGTGCCACAGACTCACAGTGTATTTTGAAACATTTAAGATAATTTTGGATCAGACATATGCAACACACGGTGTTTCTTGTTATGAAGGAGTTAAATTTTGCTTATGCAGAGCACAGAGAGCTTCTATGCTCTGCCATTGCAAAACCAGGGGTGTCTGGCCCATAAACATGATTCTTGTCAGTCCTGCAAGGGTTGTAACATGCTGTTGATGAGTGTAAAAGCACACATGTTTTCAGTCTTCCTATTAGGTCTTTAGAAGCAATACCCTTTATTTACCCTTCTATAGGATGAGTTTTTCCTCTAATTTAAAATGAAAAAGAATACTACAGCTGAACTATAGTAAGAGCTAAACCAATCACTTTTTTTCTTCCTTCCTAAGACATGTTTTGTTCCTTGTTTCTTGAACTTCTGAAATGTGAATGCACAGGACTAATCTATGGTGTGAAGACTCAACTGTCTGATGTGCTTCATTCACCTGAATACAACTGTCTGAAAGTCACATACCACAAGGAGTAGGGCTGGAGATAAACTGGCAAGCCCTGAACCTTGCATTTCCTGTTTTTCACGTTTTTCAGAGGAATGAAGGTCATTGAAAATAGAGCCCAGAAGGATGAAGAGAAGATGGAAATCCAGGAGATCCAGCTTAAAGAGGCTAAGCACATTGCTGAAGAGGCTGACCGCAAGTATGAAGAGGTCAGTTCTTGAGTGTAGGTCACCTCTTTCTAAAGCCCATTAGACTGTGCCTGTAATTTTGTTTTTGTCCTTTGCCTTTTAAGTTCAAAAGATCACAAACACAACTCTTCACAGCTGTGGAAGGAAAACTAGGCACCCAGATACCAAGGGGACAGGAGATCTATGCTTAGATTTTTGCACTAAAATGTTTGAGAGTATTCCCTAAGCTCTTAGGGAGAATAATATTTTTCAGTTGCCTTTTGGTGAAAGAAAGGGAAGTCTTGAAAAAAGTCAGATAACTGAGTCTCAGATGAATAATGTCGATATCACATAATCAAAACTCACGTGTTGACCAATAAATGAAGAGGCCCAGCCCCCAGCTTTGTAGGTTCTAGAAACAGGTGATGTGTGGTGCAGCAGTGTAATATCCCTGATTGTCCTTTGCCTGTCCTTGCAGGTGGCTCGTAAGCTGGTGATCATTGAGAGTGACCTGGAGCGCGCTGAGGAGCGTGCTGAACTATCAGAAAGGTAAGTGTCAAACTGCTCTGAGACATATGTGAGGTGCTAGAAGAGAACTATAACTGCATGAAATGTTGGCAGCACACTGTGTGTTCAGCTCAAAGCTATGTTTGCTCATTTGCTGTAATCGTTAAAATAAATGGTCAGTGCTGAAGTAAATGTGTTCTGTGTGTGTGCGCGTGTGTTTTGTCACTGCATGCTGTACCTGCACACTGATTTTGTGAATGGCTTTTGTGCATTTCATGTGTTCACTAACAGCCAAGTCCGACAGCTGGAAGAACAGTTAAGAATAATGGATCAAACCTTGAAAGCATTAATGGCTGCAGAGGATAAGGTACTGATACTAATAAACAGTTTTTAGGTTTAACTGCAACCCAAGTCTTTCAGCTTCCATAGCCAGTTAGCTCACTCAGTAGTAACAAATAAGTCCTTGCTATGCTCTTTACTCTCTTTGCATCTTGCTTTGGTGGTTTTCTTTGGTCTCTTTTTTTTTTGTTTATTTATTCATTTTTACCTTTAAAACTGACCTCCTGTGCAGCCAAAAGAAGCTGAACTGTCTCACATGTAAAAGCTCTAAATGTTTCTGTGTAAGCCAAGAGCTGTAGATAAATTTCTGTCTGGTCATCGTCTTAATGTGCACTTGAAATGGTATTTGGCATCACAAAGTGTTGCTTTCAATCTGTGATGGATCAGCTGCTTTTGAGGCTGTTCTTTTGCCCTGTAATTGTTTTCATTTTTCTCTATCTTTTCCCCCTATTTTCTCCTGTTTCTTTTGCTTGACTGAATCTTCCATCCGCCCCTTTCCTGCCTTCCCTCCGAAATAACAGCAAATGTGCTGAGCTTGAAGAGGAGTTGAAAACTGTGACCAACAACCTGAAGTCGCTGGAGGCTCAGGCTGAGAAGGTAGGCTAGAGACTTATGTGAGAATGTGTCCCTTACATTGTCATCTGGCCTCTGGGGCTTTCTTTGTATGCTGATGGCTTTGCAGCATTTCAGCAGGGCCATTGTCAGTAGAGGCATTTGGATTTACTGCTCAATTCATATTGGGCTCCTGTTGGAACATAGCATATCTTCTAGTTCCAAATAGGTCAGTATTATTTGGCCACATGTTCTGTTGAGTACTCTGACAGGGTTAAGTATTACTTACAGAATGTCCCTCAAAGTGGCATTGTGTACTAACATTAAACTTCTCCAAAAGACATTCCTCATTAAAATTGTAGTACTGATTTCTTCTCAAAGTTCTCACCGTATTTCACTGGAATGTAACTCAAGGGAAGTTTGATTCTTGTAATAAACTGTATTACTACAGCCTTGCAAGTGGAATGAATTTAGTTTTACCTATAATAATTTCTTGTGTACAGATGATCTACTACAAGAGTTTCGAATGCGGGGGTTTTTGTATATTTAGGGTACCCATCTAAGACCTGTGATCCTCTTTTTAATTACAGTACTCCCAGAAAGAAGACAAGTATGAAGAGGAGATTAAAGTTCTGACTGACAAACTGAAGGAGGTAAAATTAGAGCTGTTCTTTGCAACAAGTCTTCCAATGCACCTTTGATTCTTTTAATATAAACACTACCTTGATGCTGTAAGGATGAGCATACCATTTTGGAAACAACTTAAATATCTCCCCTAGAAATTAGTTTATATTAGCCTTCTTATTTGCCTCTTCTCATTGTACTTTTTTCCACGTTTGGATTTTTTCTCCTCTGTTCCTCAGTACTGTGTGCATGTTTCCTAAAGTAGTCTGTTTGTCCTGACTTCAGGCTGAGACCCGTGCTGAGTTTGCTGAGAGGTCAGTAACCAAGCTGGAGAAGAGCATTGATGACCTAGAAGGTACGGGGAATTGTTTTTCTACTTACTCTGGAAATACATCTCTCTTATTCTTCTCTTGTGTGGGGGTTTTAGTTGGTTTTTCTTTCTATACCCAGTTCTACTGGGCTGACTTGTACCACTTACATAAATGCGTCTGCCTAAAGAGCAAAGTAGACAAAATATTTTCCAATGGAAATGTATTGATAACTTAAATGCTTCAGGTGAACAGTGTTTTGCTCTTGCCTGTTTCTTTTTCTCTCATGTTCTCAAGACTCCTTTCATTTTTTTGCTTTATACTCTTCTCTTTGGAGGTATATAAATGTATAGGGTAAATGATCAGATGACAAGTGTTATCATCTTAGCAAAAAACTCATGAAGAGCTGCATTATGTTTTCAATAATTAGGAATGTTGCAAGCTAACCTAATTTATTACTGTGATAAGTATGGGTCAGGGCAGGCATTTAATGGCATAGACCAATTGTCAGGTTTTCATCAAGCTAATAGGTTGTATACATAATCAGAAGGACAGCTTATTTAGCTTGGGAGGGTTTGTTTGTAAGGTTTTGATAAGTCTATCAGAACTGCAGCAGAGTAGTAGAATGTGCTTTCAACCTCTGGAGAAAATAATTCAGTAGGACTTTGTAATTAGAAGCTATATGGAGTTCACTATTTAGGTGCATTACACTAAGTCTAGGGTTTTAAGAAGCTTAATTGCGTGGCGTGGCAGGCTGGATTCTGCATGAAGGTGATGAAATACCTAAGTAGCTGGTGAAAATTTATGATCCCTGACTCAGGAAGGAAGCAGAGAAGAAAGATAAGTGTTTAAAAGGAACAAAAATTGCTGTAAGTTTGACATGACACAAACCAGAGTGTTTAAAAAAACCAAAAGTGGCAGAAAATGGTGACATCCTCTTTGAGCCCCATTTTTGGAACTTTTCTACTTAGCTCCTGTGTGCCTTCCTAATGTGCATTAAAACAAAAATCCAGGGCAGTGAAACATGGATTTTTGCTTCTTTTGTGCTTTTTCTTTTCTTGGATATCTGTGTATCACAGGTTGCTCCACTGGCAGTGCAGTTAATGAACTTGTTGCATAGAACTCTTCACTCTTTTCTTTCTTTTATTCTTCTCTAACTTTGTTTCATTTTGTCTGTCGCAACACTTCATGTGCTCTCTTGCCATTTCCTCCGGCTTCTGGATGGTATCCTGTGCCACCACCTTCACCTTCCATCCCACGATCCCGCTCCATTTCCTTGCACACCTCTGCCTTCCCTGGGGGAACATTAGATGAGCTCTATGCTCAGAAACTGAAGTACAAAGCCATCAGTGAGGAGCTGGACCACGCTCTCAATGATATGACTTCCATGTAAATGTCTTCCCAGCTTGTGCCTGCTCCTGCTTCCCTGCCCTCACTGATTGCGCGGTACCGGCCTTGTGAAATGATGCTCCCTGTGTAGTGGGAGATGCTTTCCTTTAGAGAGAATAGGTGTACAAAATACCATGAACAATTGCTTTACCCTGGCAAAGTGTGGGTGAGTGTTGTGCCAAGCCTGGTAAATACTCATGGTGATTTTGTAAGCTTGTGGTTACTCTTTCGTTCTGTGTCTGCAATCCTTGAGTCTTGTAGTTGCCCTTTGTTTGTAGCTCTGTGTTTATCCTTTCAGTTCACCTCTGTTCAAACATTATCTACCAAGCCCATTATATTCATTTTACCAAAGGAAATTGCCTTGGTACCTGTTGCGTTCAGAGTGTATGTGTTCCTTTGCCTGCTGTTGCAGTTTTTGCTCTGGCAAAGTTCCTACAAAAATGTCAGAGAAATTCAGGTTTAGTGATACTCTCTTTTAATGACAGTAGAAAGTGTTTATCTAAATTTCCTTAACTGCTCTGAAAATTTCAGCTGTTATCATTAAATTACAAGTGTGGAAATAGATTTTAAATATATGGTCATTTAAACCCATAAAGGCAACAATTGAATTGTAAGTTGCTTCTTCTGCATGTATTCTGGATAGCAGTAGTAGTTTCATTTGCATACACCGAAAATGTGGTAATACCAACTTTAGTCATGAGGAGAAAAATAAAAAATGGCAGGAAAGCAGGAGAGTCAGCAGCTGTAAGGTGTGACTCATTTGTGCAGTGTTTGACACAAGCTGGACTCTGAACAGAGGTGAGCTGTGCTACCTCCACCTTCCCGTGTTCAAACCCTTCACTCGCATGAACACTGCAGCTGGCACGGGAGAGGGGAAGAGCTGTGGCTCTCAAGTGCTTAGAAGGTGCAATGTTTGGTCCCAGCATTCCCTTTTGGAAGCCCAAGTATGCTTTCAAAAAGGCATAAGGTTTGCTTAGAGCTTGAAATGTATTTTGTGTGCGCTCATATTTTTAATGGTTTTGTCTTAATGTTTTTTTTGTCCCCATGTCTGTTCATTGCTTTCTTCCCTCTCTCTACCAACATTTTAGTAGAGGTCTAATGTTGCCTGCTTTGTATGGTTTGATTTTTTGTTTTTAAATTCCTTCCCAACATATGGTTTTGCTCAGTGGCTTATCAAGCAAATGGATTTCTTTTTTCCTCCTCTGTATACAGAGATTACAAAATTTCTTCAATTTGGGATATTTCTAAGTGGAAAACAGGCTTTAAATTGTACTCTACTGGTACATGAGGACATGACTAGCATTCCAGTCCCAGCATGGTGTGCTGTTTCTCTAGCATAGTCATCTCAGCATGCTGGGCTCTGCTGTGCCTTTGCTGCTTTTTTGGAAGTCTTTACTGCACCTTTTTTCATTTTCTACCTTGTCTCACTTTTTCTTTTCATGCAGATAATTTTCTTTGCTTCACTTCTCCAAAGACACCTTCATCGGGTTGGATAAAACATCTTTCCAAGCTTTGGATGTTTCATGGGTTCATTGTCCTGTCTTCTAGCTTAGTTGACACTTCCTCTATCATCTGTCTCAGAACATGCTCTGTTTGTGCTCTGCTGTACAGAAACTACATTTCTCAATGTAAAATAAATATCCCAGCTGTATCCCTTTTGCTATTCCTTTGCCTTTTATTTATTTAAGTAACTGTTGAAGTTATTAATAAAATTTGCGCTTTTTTGCCATTAGGGATTTCATTTTTTGGTGTTTTCATTTTTTAGCTGAAAACACTTTTGCCTGAAAGTTGACAATGCCAAACCAGCGACTGCAGTGTGTGGGATGGTGTGAAAACTGACCAGTTATTATCTTAGTTTTTCTAAAACTCTGTTGCAGATAAAATTACAAATAGATGTAATAGGAACTTTCCCAGTTGTTATTGTTAGGACAAAATTTGCAAGGACACTACTTCCTTGGGGTCACTTGGTCGTGGGAGTGTGGCTGAGAGAGCAGTTACATCCTTGATGTAACCAGATTTTTCACTTTAAAGCCTGAAATCTTTTCCTGGCTTGATGCTGAAGATGTCTTATCTTTATTTAAATGTGTTTGCTCATTAACGTATATATTTGAGACAGATTTAAAGAGGCAGGATCAAAAACTTGAATTTCTTTTTTTCACCCAGAAGTAATCTTTGAAATGTCTTGCAAAAACACTTTCCCATTTTCACACTTCAGTTATTTAGCAGAGATATTGCTTGCTAACATTTTGGGATTTTTACAATCTATTTTTTCTTGAGTGGCATGATAGGATTGGAAGTTCATCGGGAAGGTTTCAGTAGCTTTCCACTTGTGCTTAGTTCAGACTTGTGTGTTTGAATTGCAGACTCAGGAGAAATGTCTCAAAACTGGAGTAGGAAAATTCTTGTGGTTATACTGTTAATGAAATGATTCTGCTGAAAAGTGGAACATCGTGGATTTCAGGTTTCAGCTGATCTGTCAGTATCTAATTAAGGATGAAGCATTAAACACTGGCATCTTGTGCTTTTTTGTATTGTTATTTGAAACTAGAGAGTTTATTACCTTATTTGAACTTCATTTACATTACAGTGAAAGAAGTTATTTTCCAGTTCACATTAAAGTGAAAACTGGATTGATTTCTGGTGATGCTGTCACCCTATATATTGCTAAAGTTCCTAAGTCACCAGAGCCAAATAAGCTCATTTTACCGTAGCTGAATTGTAGTTTTTAACTTGTAGAATAATGTAAATGTCTCTTTCTTGTTCAGCTTCAAGATTATTCAGCAGTGTAGTCTAAACTAGATTTTCTTCCCTCCTCAAAACTTGTTTTCCAAATAAGGCTTGCAAATGGACGCATTCTCTTCCTGGCCTGCCATCCTTGGATAACTTTGGCATATATAGTTTTCTAGCCTATGGCACATCCTAATGTTGCTGGCTGTGGGGGGAAGCCCAAATACAGGATATATATCAGCAATCACAGGTAGTTGAAGTAATAAAGTTGAGTAACTTTCTACTCCTCAACTGAGAAACAGTAAGTGGCTGTGGATGAAGGGTAACCAAACAGAATGGGATATATGAAAGTTACCCAAATAGAATGAGCATTTTTTAAATGGCTGAAGCTAGCATGGTTAGCTTCACAAATGCAAGAGTTAGGGGGAATGTGGTCAACTGTCACTTGTCAGTTGAGCCCGAGTAAAATATGCTACAGCAACTCCAACTTCTTAATCTGTTGTGTTTTGGTTTTAGCAGTGGTTTTTGTCCACTCAATTCCTTGCAATTCTGGTGTTTCTTAAGAAAAGTAAACAAAAAAGCAAAATCCGTTGTAGGAACCTGTCAGTTTTTAATGTAGTAATTTTAAACATCAGTATTAAAATTTTGCCTTTTGTGTCAGTCATACATGATCAGCTCTGCACTGGACAGATTGCTGGACGTAGTACTGGAAATGGGCAGTGCAGTGCAGGTCCCCTGGTAGCTGTGTGCACAATTCCTGCTCCTGCTGCACTGATCTTGTCTCCAGGGAGCTGTTGTGATTCCCCACTGCGGTGTGATTCAGCACTCTTGTCACCCTCAGTTGTGCTGTTCCTCCTCCCATGTCTGGCTGTTTCTGTGCCCGAGGTTTCTTGTCAGGAGTGCAGGGCTGGTTCTGGGCTCTGCTGAGCAGAGGCTGAGCTTTGCTGGCTCTGCATGGAGCCAGAACTCCCTGCTCGGCTGCTGGGGCCCCTGCAGTGCCAGGCTCTGCCTCTGGAGCAGATGGACACATGGCCCACACGGAATCAAGGGCTTACTGTCCACTTGGGAAGTGCTTTCCCTGCTTTACTGGGGGGTTTAGTTGTTTTGAAAGTTGAGAAATACTGAAAATCTACCTCAATCAGAAAGGAAATATCTGTGATGATGGAAAGTTTAAGTTCACGTGTTTAATTTTTGAATAACAGCTATATACACTTCACCAGACAAAGTGAAATTTTAGTTACTCTAAGGTTTTGATGGTTTTTTCCACATATATGTGGCATTATCATGATGAGAGACAAGATCCATTTGTATCTGGTGCAGAATCAGAGCTGTGAAATGTGCCCTGGCTTTACTGAGCTGGCTGTGGCAGTTTGGGCTGGGGAGGAAGCTGGGAGGAGTTGCTCACCACACAAGCATGTCCTGCAGACCAGCTCACAGCTTTGCCTTTGCTGTGTCCAGTGCCTGCAGGGGAAGAGGATTCCTGTGGAAGCTGTTAGGCAGCTTGTGGAAAGAATCAGAAACAGTCATTTCCTGTAGGGGAATAATCTGGGATCAAGAGGTCAGGAGTGCAGTTAGGCTCTTGAGAAGAACATGGACAATTTGAGAACACAAGGTGGTCAAAAGCCATTGTGGAACAGTTCTTTCACTCTGCAGAGCAACTCTCACTAAATGTGCTGTCAGAACATGGCTGTGGCTGTTCTGTTTCAACATGAACTGTCCTCTCTGTTTACTGTTTTTTGGGCAAGGTGTTCATCCTTCCTTTTCATTTTCACCAAATGTGAGTCTTTTTTCTTGCAAAGTAAAACTTGGCAATTTAAACGTATCAAAATGTGTTGATTCCAGTAACATGAGTGTATTTTCATATCAAAAATAACATTTCAACCCATAAGATTTCTTAGGAAAGGAATATGGGCTGAGTCAGACCTGGTGGTAGTTGCCTGCTAGCATCTTTCCTGCTGTTACTTGTGCTGGCTGTGGTGCAATTGCTTTCTCTATGCTGGCAGATGAGGTTCCACCACACCTTTAAATAGTTTGCAAAAAAAAATGGCACTCATAAAACAAATCTTTCACACACTGTACAGAATACTAAAGCAGGACTTGGTACTTCTAGGAATATAGCTGCAGTTCTTCCATTTCTATTCCAGTTTGTCTCTCACAGCTGTTCCCCACAGCAGGATTCTTAGCCAGTTCTTCATATGGTCCAATAGCTGTTCCTTGGAGTAGCTATTTAATTCCTAGAGTTCTAGAAACTGAGGTAAAATGTTTCTCTGTATGTTACTGAACTGTCTGTCATGTGACCAGTTTCTTTATTAACTCTTATTTAACTGTTTTCTCTGTCTAATCTGTCTTCATTCTGCCTCTTTTTTCCCTTCTAACCTGCTTGCTGCCTGTACAGACCAACTCTACCAGCAACTTGAGCAAAACAGTCGCCTAACTAATGAACTAAAGCTGGCATTGAATGAGGATTAAACTCTAGTGTGACTATATTGTTAACTTGTTTCAAAACACCTTCTTCCAAATTTCCTTTAAGAATGAATCAGTAAATGTAGAAATAAGCAAGAAACCTTGATTTTTTTTTTTTTGAGTTTTTTGAGGGGGTTTTTGAGCTTTTGATTCTGTGGTAAATTAATGAAATTCTCAGTTTCTCCTGGGAAAATATGGAAGTGCCTCTTCTGGATGAGGCTTTTCATTATGTGTCTGCACACCTATTTTGGGGGAGCACTAAGCTCTTTGGTTGTGCAGTAGCTTCTTTCAACGTAAGTAAAGAGCTACAGCATTTCTCTAACAGTATCCAAAAAGTAACAGCCTGCCTTGCAGAAAGGCTCTCAGTTTATCTGACAACATGAATTGGGCCTAAGATTTTTACCACAGTCAGAGAAAAAATATTCACCAGGATTTATATTTCTGTATTTCAAAACCAACATAAAGGATTCTTACAGCTGTTTTGTCTGGACACTTTGATGTGATAATTTTGCCTTACTGTGAATTAGGCTTGTATTTGACATTAAAAAAAAAAAAAGAATGGGAGCTCCATCTGACAATACCTGATCAGTTTAAAGGTATGCTTGTGTAGTATGAAGTTACTATTACTGGATCCTGGTAGGATGCACCACCAGAACATTATGCTCATTAATTGTATAAAATATGTGTGTTAAATTATTGTCCTATAAAAGTGTGCATGCAACATAAAGCTACTAACTTTGAATATTTATTTTCTAGAAGAAATAAATTACTTGAAGGTCATTTAACTGAAAACTATAATAGTTTTAATTTTTTTGTTCTTTGTGTTTCTGAATTCTATGAAACTTTTAATTGTGTATCTGCAAAGAACTTACTTATTTTCTTTATTGCCTACTTCTAAAAAAAGTGAAAAAAAGCCACTTACTATCTCACATTCCTGTAAGCAAAGAGCTTCCAGAACATTGTGTTTCTGTTGGGAGTGCATTTTCTTAACGAATGCAGCTGTAAACAGTTCTAAACTTGCATTACTTGCTGTTTGTTTTATTAATTTGGAGTTCTCTCTGGTTGTGTTATCTGGGAACATTGGTATTTATGAGCATGCACATTTCTTAACTTTCTAAACCCTCTGAGAGAAATGATGATTGCATGCCTTCATGTTCTGAGAATCAGTACCTCCAAAGAACTGCTATTCATGTTTTAATTTTCTAATCCCACAACAGAGAAAGTGGCGCATGCCAAAGAAGAAAACCTTAGTATGCATCAGATGCTGGATCAAACTTTACTGGAGTTAAACAACATGTGAAAACCTTCTTAGCAGCAACCACACTATTTGTTTTATTTTTTTTACACCTGCTTGCCGTGAAGCCCCATAAACATGTCTTTATTTTAGTTTCACCACAGTCACGAGAACATCTGCTAAATTACGAAGCAGGGGTCAGGGAAACACCAAAATGGGCAAGCCATATGCGGGTTAAGCTACATTACATTATGGTTTAAATGTGCCATTTCCCAACAAAAATGTTACCTACACTTTGTAGAGAGTTCAGCAATTGAGTATGCATAGTCTTTGAAGAATCCTGGCTGTGGCAGAAAGTGTCCCACCTCAAGTGCCAACTAGAGTTTTTACACAAGAAGAATGATTGATGTTCAAGAGAGATCAGGTGGAAATGGTGCTATTTTGAACAAAAGCTTCTACTTGAAGTCTTTTGTTTGATATCAGACAAGTCAGGAGTTGTCCAGCACAGTAATTTATTTTTATCAGAATTTTACTGATCTGTGAGAATTTGGACTTTCTGTGCCTTCTAATTCAGTAAAATGATGTTATGTGAGCAATGGAGACAAGTGAAGGCTTCTGAAGGTTTTAAATTGTATTCTTGCAACTCAATACAGAAGTGTAGGTCAGCATTTCACCTTAAGTGTTCATTTGATTGTATTTTTCATGTTGAAATGAAAGATTCAATAAATTCAGGACAAAACATTAATTTGGAAGAGATTGTTTTAAAATGTATTTTATTTGTGGGGATTTGGGGTAGGGGAGGAATTTTTAAACTGATATTCGCCTCACTTTTTTCACACTTTCTTTGAGCAGTCTTAAAAGTATACCTGTATGTAAACATTGTATAATGATATGAAATAAAATGCACATTTTAGGACATTTTTTAAATTTTGTTCTCCTGTGGTTTGTTTTTCATCACATCAGTTTCCTGTGCATCCCTGTGTGGACTCATTGTGTCTCTCATTGTGGTACACTGTTAACAAACACATTGGCTCTCGGTCTTTTCTCTGTTGTTGGCCAATATAGAAATGGTGTGGTTCAGACAGATGTGGATCTGTAGCTGCTCAGAGGGGACCTTTGAGGGCCATGCTGCAGGAGCCTGTCCCTGCTGCTTGACTCCATGCCCAGGTGGTGCAGAACGCAGTTAGCCCCTAGCAGATGAGAGAACTTGCCAGAATTTCTCATCATTGACCAAAATGTTTTTGGTAAGACCATTGCAGAACTCCCATAGACCTCTTTGGGAGATGAGTCCTGAAGGCCATGCTCTTGGAAACACTACCATCTATTTGTATATCTTACCTGGTAGTACATGTTCAGCTACTTCAATACAGTGATAAATCTTCTAAAATCATATATCATCTTCATAAGAGATACTTTCACTCAACTTTTCACTACTGGTTGCTAATTTCTACATATGTAGGTGTCTTCATTTGAATTGTGAGGTCTGTCAATGGGCAGCTTCAGGACTTGAAAAATAATTTTTATTCCTTCTTTTTCTGTAGTACATTGCTGAAAGCTGATGCTGTCCATCCCTCTAGCAGCAAGGAGCTTGGTAGGAGACAGGTACAGGTAACCTTCCAGATCACCAAAGAATTTCCATTAGTGGACCCTTAGCAAGCAACTGAAAACAGGTGACTTTATCAGCCACTGCTGTAAGCTGGTGAAAGGGTAAAGTAATACATAATAATTTAAGTTAAAGTGGGAGTCAGAGAGGGAAGATGGTACAAGTACTGGTATGAGTCTGGCTTTTTTTGATTGTCTTTTAAAGGGAGCAGCTTGGTAACATTACAAGCTTTTGTGTGATTTATTGGCCAAAACTTCCTAATGCTGCCAAGACATCCTAAATGGAAAGCATGAAATCCCTGGCTTCATGTTTTTCTTACAAGTGTTTTTGGGGAGCAAAATACATGTTTCAAGGCTTCTGCAAGGCCTTAGCTTGTCCTAGAGGCTGACAGATAAAGCTCCAACCCCGTTGTGCACAGGTAAGTTACTCTCAAATCTTGCTCCTTCCTTGCTTAGCACAAGGATGAAGTGTCAGGTAGCTGAGCTCCAAGAGTTCAAGTCCCTGTGCATGTGTGGCTTCCACTGGTGCTGGAGTCAGGAGGGCTTCCCATAAGGAAGTGCTGTGCTGGGAATTGTTTGTAGAGTAGGGCCCAAGGCCACCCAGAGAGTCAGAGGCTGTGCAGGAGTAGAACAGAGGAGCTCTTGGCACTGTGCCACAAGTCTTACACAGCTGAGTGTGCTGCCAGCTCCACTGGATTGCTGTTACAGTCCCATGGTCTGTGCTTGAGTCCTAAACAATGTGTCTGAGTGAGGTCAGACCCTTTGTCTGCTGCTTAAAATTGCTTTTCAGGAGACCACAAACTGCTTTGTGGTTTGGGGAATCCGAGTTCAAATCTCACTGTGTCTAAGGGTAAGAGGAGGCTGTGGTTTTCATGTCTCTTAATGATATCATGTCACCAATAATAGGGCGAGCATGTGCAAGCAAGGAGATAAGAGTTAATCTGAAAAAAATCTGTTTACAGAGTACACTTCCCCGAAGTGCACTGTTGCAGATGAATCCATAAAGCTTCATAATAGGTAAATAAGAGCTTTCCACTTCCAAGGAGAGCTGAATGCAGCACTGAACATGATGATGATGGAGAATCACACCAAGTGGCTTTTTTGCTGACTAGCAACGGACACATAAATACACATGAGGGCGTATTTGCTGGAGCAGGAAAATTGTTTCTACCATATCTCATAAGCCACTACCCCTCATGGGTTCTTAGCTTGCAGTGTCTAATCAGAAAAAACTCAGTGCAACTACAAAGCATGGGCTTGTAAAAATAAGTAAGTTGAGCTCTGGTTTAAGCCTGTTCCAGCAAATTTGCAGCTACTTTGCTATGTTAACTAAAAATTTTTCAAATCACAGAACCCTGCATCATTCAGCATTCCTCAAAATGCCATGTCCTGGTTGGAGAGTTACCCATTTTTTCAATGCAAAAACACATTTGGCAGTTTGAAATAAATCCTAATTGTGCAGTCATGCTCTGTAATTGTCTGGGTTGGTTTTTTGAGCTGACCTCTCTCGATGAAATGAGTAGTTCTGAGAGCACCAGAACAGGCAAAACCTGCCTTCTTGCAGATTCTTGTCTCATGGTCGGCTGTAAACTTGGACTTAATTATTTTCCGGATATGGAGATAGTTGTGTTGTCTCTTGCTCCCTCTTGGGATTTCTCTGGAATCAAATAATATACGAGGCATGCTGCTGGGTGTGCTTTTCTTCCATCAGGACCCTCAGAGGCATCTTCTGTCTATCTTAATGGTTCCTTATGTTCACAAAACTTGCAGAACTGTAACTTATCTTTCAGAGTTCTGTGTGGTCAATCAGTTCAATGAAGAGTGATTGAATGGGGTGAGAGATGAGAAAGAAAAGGAACTTAGGTTGAGAAACAAGGCTAAAGCAGTAGGTTGCACCTACAGAGCACTGCCTCAGCTCTAGCACCTGAGTGAGAAATCTGGATCTGTAAGGTATTATGTGTATTAAATGCTACTCAAAATCTGGATTGTCAAACTTTACTGCTAATATCATAGGAATATTGGTTACACTGTGCTCTCTGCGACTGCTGTAATGTTCATTAGTGGCAGCAAAATAAAAAAGTGATTAGCCAACTAAATTCTAAATTTGGGGGAGGAAATACTTTTTACATGACTCAGCACATAGAAAAATAGTACTTTTTTCCTCAGGTGGGCTTCTTTTAGTAATAAAACAGGAACATCAGTGAAAGATTAGGTGGGAATTGCAGAAAAGAGGTCAAAGCAGAGGAAACAAGGATAACACTTTTTATCTTTATGGAGGGTTTTTTGAAAATGTGCATAGGAATAGCTCTTTTAATAGAGGGAAGCTGTTTAACTTACTGTCTTCAGTGTGTGTTGTGTTCTTTCCAAGGTACAGAGAATCTGTACAAGTTTGCATAATCTTCTTGGCTTCATTTGCAAACCCATCTAGTTTTCTCTAAGTCAGAGCCTTGCCAATTTGTAAGCTGCTGCTGAGAATTGCATAAATACAGGATACCCCTCAATGCCATCTAGATAATCCAGATGGAAACGATGGGAAACAGAAGCAGATAGAAGTGTTACAGACACATAAAACCCCTCAGCCCTTTCCATTTGTTATTTCCTGACTCATAATGCACCAAAATAAAAGGACATTACATAGTATTTTGGATTTGAGTATTGTAGGCCTTAAGTTCACTTCTTCCTGTCTCTTTGCTGGTTTGAGGAATAGCTGGTTAAAGATTAAACACCATCTTTTTCATTAAAAACCTGGAGCAAACACACACAAAAAACCCAAGTCTTGCAGACCCAGCTGCGACTGCCAGTACCACACATCGTGAGACACAGATAGGCAGGGTTGTGAGAACATTCCTCTTGCTATTCTTCACAGCAAGAATCTATGGATCATGAATATAAAGAGTGGATACATGTCTGAGGCCATGATCCAGCAAATTGTTTTGAATGCCTTCTCTTCCAGGGCCTGACCATGATCTGCTTCTTGGGATTGTTCCTTTCTTTGATGTCGTTTTCATTCTTTGCCCTGAGACACAAAGAGAAATGTCGAGGAGGAATCCATGTGCTTTGTCTCTGAGACAGCAGCTGTGGCAGTGTTTCCTTGGCTAGAAGCTGCAAAGTCCTACAGCAGTGATAGTTGGCTGTGCCACTGAGGAAAATTATGCAGGTCTGGTGTTTCTGTGGTACAATTTGGGAAAGAGTAATCAGGATGGTGCAACTGCAAAGCTCTGGTAAGTTGTTTTAACTTGGGACACTGGTATTGATATTACCATGGAGATCTATGTGAGTTTCCAGTTTAAAAATAGAGCATTTCTTTGCAGGCCCAACCCATAGTTTGTTATGTTTTTCTTGACAAGAATATTAGTTGGAGAAATAGCCTGGGAAAATGCTTCAAAATCTTTCCTGGATTATGCTTTTTTGCAGCCAGCAAGGATGAGCCTGCCAGACTTCTTTCTACTTAATCTGGATTGCTGTGCTACTTCCTTATTTTTTATTGTACACATGTAGACTATGAAATAGGATAAAAGGGTGATGTAATCTGTGCAGGCTGTCCAGAAAAAAAAAATCTAGAAGATGAATTAGGTGAGAAAGTAGGAAGGGAAACAAGAAGATAGAATTGCACATGGGGGCTAAAGGCCAGTCAGGAAGGTATGGAGGACATGGAGGTGATCTACAGAGGGATGAATCCTCCTCTCTAAATGCTGCTGTGTTGTTATGCCTCATCCTGCTCCTACAGCCTCCACTTGTCTGTGCAGCCACCACATTCCTTTGCCACAGGGGAAGATGTTTGGTGAGGTCTAGGTAACAGGAAATTCTTTGTCACCCTTGTCTGCGTTTAAAGTATGCAGGAACTTTCTCTGTAAAAATCCTTTGAGTGGTTCTTGCCACACTGGCAGAATCTTGGTTAAATTTCTCTATGCAAGGACTTCATTATCAATTCTCTTAACCAGGAAATTACGACACTTCAGGAAATAAAAATGCAAACCCACCAGTTTTTGCTGCTTTTCAGCATATAGCAAACATGTAACACATGTGTGTGTGTTTTTATTACATTCACATGCTGCCATGTCTGAGTGCAAGACATTTCCAGGAAATTAACAACTGCTGGGAAGGATTGCGGATACAAGAGACAGCCCAGCTTACAACCCAAACTGGTTGTTTAGTCCATGGGAGGTGCTCAGAGGTGCTCAGTGCTGAGACTCACTGTCATAAATTGGAATGAAAAGCACATGGGCTCACGTGTCTGAGCAGGAGATACAGACATTATTGCTATTTTGTGCAATTAAGGTATTGACTCCTCCCTTTGCTTCTCCATCAGTGTATGAGCTGCCAGCATTAGCAACACTACAGCTGGCAAAAGGACTGTTAGGAAGGATTTACTCTGGATCCATTATATTTGTGAATCACAAGCTATTAACAGCTTGGATTTAATTAAAGAAAAATTATAAAATCCAAGTTTAAATTGAGTGCAGATTGTGTAAGGATTTGGGCCATTTCAGCTAAGTTGTTTTAAAGATCATTTTACCAAACCACCCAGGTGCATACGCAGCTTTGGCCATACACACATATGGAGTACATACAGCTAAGGCCTGCCTGTTTGACTAAGCCTTAGTCAAACAAACAGCTCCATTAGAGCAAAGTCTCAGTGTTGCAGAATTGAGCTTTAATGGCCATTGCACAATGAAAAGTTCTCTCTTGTGTCAAAGCTGCTGGGTCTTTAGTTGCTGTGGCATTCAGTTTGTAGCATAAAAACCAAACAGCTGCCCACAATGAGCACTGCAATGTTATATTTCAATTTCTAAAGAAAAGGCTGATGTTCAGAGGTGCTGAGCAGTTCTTTTGGATCTGAGTAGGAGACCTGCACACTGTATTAAAGGTGTGAGATGGCAGAAATCCCTTTTTAAACTACTTTAAACCCAGAAAGCCATGAAATCTGTTTTCTCAGTTCCTCTTTTGCCCTTGTCTGTTTTGCCTGTGAATCAATAATGAATTGATTATTCTCTAACATCATACGTCACTATCAGTTATAGATGTATTTCTCAGACAACATGGGGATTTAGCTTTGCTTCCATTTTATGTTCCTGGTGGAGAATTAACAAGAACACAACAGTGCACATAAAAAATGCTTTTTACTCACACCTGTTGTTTAAATTTGCCAGGCACTAAGTCAAGTAGGAACTTGTTAGCTTTCATTACAGCACTTGGAAAAAATGTCATCATCCACTAAGTAGAGCACAGCCTCCCCTCCAGCACCAGCACACCTTGAGCTTGATTCTTCTCTGATGGATGCCTCCTTATCTTGCTTACCTTCGCACTGCAGATTGCTTTTATTGGTGATGAAAGGATGAAAAGAAGCCAAGCTGAGTGGCAGACATTGAGATGAGCATGCAGGTAGTAAAACTGTTCTACTGAGTAATGTTAATCACACTGAGGCGTAACTGCGAGTTAAGTGTGTGATGTACGTTGCTATGCACCAGAAAGTACAAGTAGCACCTAAAACAAGGAAATGGTCCTGGTTTCATTCAAGGCAAAAAAATAAATGATGGTATTTCCAATTCAAGCAGTTGGTGAGTTTTTCCAAGTCACAAAAGAGATGAACTGTCTTACACTTAGTGCTTTCTGGAGAAGTCACTCTTCCCAGGCAGTTGTCTTCCTTCAGCAGCAGTTTTAAAAATTTTCTTAGTTGTTTCCCATAGTCCTGCTTGCAAAGGTACAAAACAAATACCTACTTTAGTTTTTGCAAATACCCTATTGCAGTATAAAACTCTGCAAATGACACTAACTTGATTCATCCTGTATGGAAAGGGGATAAATTAAAATCCCTGCTTACTGATTTGTGTAGCATATAGTAATTGTATACTTAGACATCTTTAGAGAGGATCTTTTGAAATATGTCTGAGTTTGGGAAGAAAAATACAAAGCAAAGGAATGGAGTTTGTAGTATGCATGGACTCACTCCAATAAGAATATGCAAACCCCGTGCCAAATGCCTCCACCCAAATACCCGGGACGTTACTAATTTGATAAGAGTCCTTTTCCTGTTTTTTACTAGCCTGTGCAGTTTCTCAAGCTATCTCTGCTCTGTTCCCACGAAGAGCAATTTTAGTGGCACAGAACATGTCTGCAAAGTGAAGTGAAGGTGCAGTTGCAGCACAGGTAGGTGAAAGCACACGGGAATGGATGGTCAGAGCAGTAAATGTGTGGAAAGTGGGCTGGCAACCAGCCTGCATGTATAGCTGGGTGAGTATTTGGCATAAACTGCAGAGAAGCCTTTTGCTTATGGCAGTAGATATCAGTAAAAATATATGCTGAGGCTTCAAATAATGTTGAATGGCTTGGGAAAATTGCTACATTAGGTACTGAGCAGGATCTAGAGTCTTTTCTCTAGAAGGACAGATAAGTACAGTAAATGCAAATCAGGACTGTATTCTTCACACAGGGTATGCCTGAAGAGTCACACAGAAAATCTGGCACCAAGTTTTTCCTCCTGCTGCTGTATCTGCCCAAGCAGATGTGCCTGTTGTCTTTCTTCCTAACTTGTAGACCCCTGCTGTGGAGGTGGCACTTGGTGCTGGCACTTCAGGATGGCTGAATGCAGTTGCCTGGCTCACTTCTCTCACCAGTAAGTCAGTGTCAGGCTGTCAGAGTCCTCACAGCCATGTCATTGACTCTCAGACTGTGGGACACGTTCATTACATTAAGCTTGGTATTTTGGGGAGAAAGGGTGGAAAGAGAGGTGGTTATCACCCAGTTGTGAGGAGCTCTTCCTAGGACAAGCCAGAAAGCTTTCCCTGCAGATGTAATTCTGAGCCATATGAGCTTCACAATTCCTTGCTGTTAATATGTTTCATCTTTCAGGTGTTTTATACCTTCCATGGTTTGTTACTTTGTTTTCAAACAACATAGTTGAGTCTGAAAAGATACTTGTGGAACAGTAAAACTGATGCTGTGTGGTGCCTCTGGCACTGTGAGCAGTGGTGATGCACACTGTCATTTTCCATGGTGTCTTGTACCTCTGCCCAGTAAGTGGGAGAAAAGCTGGAGAGGGTACAAAGGTTACACACAGCAACTGAATTCAAATGATAAATGTGAAGACATTCTCAGGCACAAAATTGTTCAGTCCTCTCTGTGCTGTTTTCTACCCGAAGAGATTGTTACCTGGAGAATAACTTCAGGAAAAACAGAAAAAAACCCTGTATGTTTTCTTGTCTTTGGAGAGAGAGTATGTGGTGGTTTTCTCTTTTTTACACTGATGTATTTCACAAACGTTCCTCCACTACATACTTTCAGCTGGTGAAAATTATTTTTCCTCTGAGTCCCAAAAAGTTTCAAGTAGATCTTGAAATAAAACTATGAGGAAATCGCCACTGCAAAACTGGAATTTTAAAACTAATGTTTTTGCAAAGAAGAAAAATAAATATGTGTGCCCTTTGGCTGATCTGTAACCACAGCATGGTCTTTTAGCATTCCTTTTCTTAACATGCAAAATATTTCCCAAACTCCCATCCTGTTTTTTTAGGAACTGTCCTAAAAAACTTTTTTTAGGAACTTCTGAAACTAAGGCAGCAATGGTGTGGCACTATAAAACTTTCATATTCTATTTTATTGAAAGTATATAATGCCCAGGTGACACATCCTGAGTACACAGGAAAATGGAGTAAATTAAGCAGAGCTGATGATAAACATGTTGCTCTCACTGTCTGAAGACTCACTGCTTTTAATCCTACTCTTTCTCTTGGTCCAGACATCTTACACACTTAAAGATTTGTTCCTGACGAATGTTTCTCAGCTGAGCTGTTGAGGAATTCACCAACCTATGATCTTAGTTTGGAAAAAAAGCCCAAACCAACCCAAACAACTCAGGGAAGATTTTAATCTTAAACTCAAGCTGTGAGTATGCCCTTATTTCTGTACCTTGAGGGGGAACGTGCCTGGTTTTATGGCTGAGTCTGACTGTCCTAGCATAGAATGTTCCTGGTGCACACTGGTAGGGCAGCACTGTTATTGCAGTGGTACATACACTGAGATCATGCAGCTCTTACCTTACTTGATAAATTAGAATACTCTGAGAACTGCAATACTGACCAAGACCAAGCAAAAAAATGTATATGGCTGAGGAGAATGCAATAACTGAGTTCAGTAATTATGTGACAACCAAGAAAGGGTCGACGGCAGTGGAACCACTCCTTTTGCTAGCAACAGGTTAAACAGCTGAGGGTTTTTACTGCCATCTACTGTACAAATGCTTCAAGCTAGAGGGAAATAAAAATTCTGTCTCTTTGTTCTCAAATGAAATTGCTTCTGAAAAGCAAGAGAAAGCAGAACTTGATTTCTCTTTACATCTAATATCCCCTTTATTTATCTTCTTTTCAAATTCGGAAAGAATTTGGGTCTTTTGTATCCTTCCTGTGCTGAGAGTAGAAACATCAGGTTTGATCCCTTCACTCTTTGCATTTTCCATGAACATAAATTTTCCACATATCTATGTACACATAGATAATATGTTTAATTGCTGTTTTTCTATTTTTCTTCATTTTATCTAGTACAAATATAAATTACAGTCCTTTTTGACAACTTTAGCTCTTGTCTGTTAATTATATTCTATTAGATTCAACATTTTTAGGTCCAGAAATCTTTTCAAATGTTAGTCTTTAATTATTGGAATCCAGTTGGAATAATGGACATCTATTGGATTAATGGACCATTTCATTGTTTCACAATGAATAAAAAAAAGAAAACAAAGGAGCTTCCTTACACTACTACTTTCTTAATTTCTAAAATCTCTTTACTACACATTCAACCTACAAGCTTCAGTCTGGGTATTTAATAATATGAAAGAGCAGAGGTAGGCTCATGATTTCATGTCTGACCAGCCCTTTATCAGGGGAATACTAAAACTAATCACTTGTTTTCTATCTTTCAAACCTTACATGTTGGTTGTTAAAAACATTACCCATTTTTTTCAGTGCAAGGGTTACATTTAGGGGCATGTCACTGGAGAGTTTGTCAGTGAACTCAAAAAGCAAATGAGATCATCATAGCAAAAAATAACATGATCAAAGTCCAGACCTACAAGCAGGAACAGCCATAATAACATCTGTTAAACATTGCTGAGACATCAGAATCCACAAAAGCATTTGCAGAAATGGAGGAGAGCTGACAGACCTGATAAAGTTGTTTCCAAAATTCTTTTTTTTTTTCTTTTTTTTTCTTTTTTACCCCAAGAGTTAGGAAATGTTGATGAAGGCTCACAATTTGCAAATGCCTGATGTTTCCACAAACTGGTGACCATCAGCAGCAGAGTGAGCATGTTGCACCTTTTGCTGGTGGGCTACACCACTGCAGAACAGCACAAAAGCTGCTGCCCACCTTCCTGTGCTTCCCCAGCTCACATGGTCACAGTGTTATTAAAATGCCAGTGAATGCTGGAGCATACAAATGAAGAGCAAGGTAACTGGGAAGATGCATCAGCACTTCGAAGATCTTGTACTATTGAGCACTTGGTGTTTGTCTTAAAGGCTCTAAAACCTTAAGGGATTCTTGATGGTGAGAGTCCAAAGCTGGGCCCAAGTGGAGGTGAGTGAGCACAGCCCTGACCCATTGTGTCACACTGTTCTTTAGCATCCAAATAAGGCATATCCCAGCACAAATCCAACAAGTATAGCCTGGCAAGGAGGCAGAGCAGGGGAAAAGTCAGCTGGTTTAGTGCTAAACCAACCATGTGGAGTATTTTCCACCATGCCAGAGGGGTCTCCAGATTGACTTTTCTGGCTGTGTTACATAAAGAAGATGGATTACAGGTGGGACTCTGTGCCTATACTTCTGATGGACAAGAATAGAAGAAAAACATTGTCTTTTCTGTTAAATTAGGGTTGGATCAGTCTACAGCTTGCTGTCCTCATTTTCTATTGCTATTGGTAGAAAAAGAGTAGAAAATCCACAAAACACTGTAAGCCTGTTACCTCAAGTCAAAGTTAGCAAACCAAACAGTTTAAAGGAAGATAAAAGAGATAACAGCAGGCCAAGTTGTGCTACTGGACTTAGGACAAAGCTCTTCATTAAAATCAGAGGAAAAATGGCAAGCTCTGTTTCTGGCCTATTTAAAAGTGTGATGTCAAAGAATGTTTGTGCTGAGCAGGTTAATGTAAGAATGCAGAGAATCCTGCTGCAAAATGCTTCCAGAGGCAGTTTAACACAGTGAAAATGAGTTACAAGAAAGTAAATATATCATCTTGCACCAGTTGGGTATGAAGTTATACTGTGATAAGCAATGGAGTTTTATTGAGAAAATACTAATGAGCAATAAATGCCTGCAGTGAAAAGGGTAACATCTGGTCTGCATTTGACTTTCACAAATGAAAGCTATTTGGCCTGACTTTCTGCCAAATCCTGCCATTTTTGAGATCATCGAACATGAAGAAGATTGAAAGCCCTAGGTTAGCATCTCAAAAAACTAAGCCATACTTGTAAGCAGAAGTGGGGAGTCTGTCCTTTTAGAACTCTGCATATGCCATCTGTGCCATTCACACTGTTCTAGGCTGAAACCTGACACTACAGCCAGTGCTGGACAATTCAGCTTTTGTAAGTAATTCCTGACAAACCTAGATCAAATATGCTCATCTTGCAGTTCAGAGGTTTTATCTGGGTGTTAGCCTAGCTTGCTGTACTTCTGCCTGCCATACGTTTTGCAGCAGGCTTTTTTCATTTGATTCTGCAAACATTGCATGGGGAGTGCAGAGTTAAGAAATTATTTTGTGGCTTGAAGTATTCTTCACCTTCTCTATCTTTTTTTTATGCATGAGTGCAATGAAAGTGTGGGTTAAAACCAGGTTATTTTGTCAGAGCCGCATCGGTGCTGGTAGGACTTACAAACTCACCTCCATCAGGAGGAAGAGTGAGTGGTGCTGAGCCTGCTGGGAACTCTGGGCATCCCAGTTTCCCGGCAGAGAGGACTTAGGCTTCAAAAACTTTTATTTTCAAAGAGGAAGACTTTGGGGAGGATTCACAGGGATTTGGCTCATTTTGCCAAATACCACCTGTAACTGCACGTGGACACAGCTGGTTGCTTTTAGTGGTTAACTAAAGGAACCAGCTCTAAGTCCCCTGTACTTGGCACTGCTGAGGTCACCTCTCAAGTGCTGTGTCCAGTTCTGCTCCCTTCATGACAAGGACACTGAGGTGCTGCAGTGAGTCCAGAGAAGGACAATGGAGATGGGGAAGGCTCTGGAGCACAAGTCCGATGAGGAACAGGTGAGGGAGCTGGGGGTGTTTAGCTGGGAGAAAAGATGATTCTGGGGAGACCGTATTGTCTTCTAGACCTTATTGCCTGAATTTCTTCACTGAAAGGGTGACATAGGAATAGCCTGACCAGGAAGTGCTGGAGTCACCGACCCTGGAGGTGTTCAAGGAAAGACTTGGTGCCATGGTTTGGTTGAAAAGGTGGTGCTCGGTCATAGGCTGGACTTGCTGATCTCAGAGGTCTTTTCCAACCTAGTTGTTCCTGTGATTCTGTTCATCGCCCTGGCCAGCCAGTCGTGCCGAGCCCCGGGGAGGCGGCCCGAGTTCCGAGTGTCCCGCTCGGCAGAGCCAGCCCGCTTGCAGCCCGCGGTGAATGCGGCCGAGCTGCGCTGCCCTGCCCGCTGCAGGCCCTGCCGGAGCCCATCCCGCCGCCGCGGCCGCGCTGCTCCGTGAGGCGGCGGCGCTCGATGCGCTCGGGGCTCGGCCCGGCGAGGCGGTGCCTGTGGCCCGGCGGTGCCATGTCCGCCCCGGCCATGTCGGGCCTGGCGCGGGCCCTGGGGCTGGGGGCTGGCGCTGGGACTGGCGCTGGGGGTCCGGGCGGCGCCGGCGGGAGGCGAGTCTGAGAGCGGGCGGGAGGAGAAGCCGCCGCTCCCGCGGGGCTTCGGCGCGGCTGTGGAGAGGAGCAGGGACCTGGTGCGGAGGATCAAGGTGCTGAGCGGGGAGACCGCTGGAGGCTGCCGGTGCTGGCGCGGCTTAGGCCGGCTCGATACAGGGGTCTGTGGAAGTGTGGCACAGTATGGGGTATCTGAGAACAAGGGGGGCCTTAAAGGCTGTAGGAAGGAGAGGTAAGAGCCATACGAGGAGTGGACGGGAGCACTTTGTTCAGCCTGGAGGAGAGGAGACGGAGGGGAGACCTCACTGTGGGCTGCAGCTTCCTCATGAGGGGAAGCGGAGGGGCAGGCACTGATCTCTGCTCTCTGTGACGAGGGAATGCCAGGAAATTATGTCAGAAGTTCAGGTTGATACTAGGAAAAGTTTTTTACTTAGAGGGTGGTCAGGCACTGAACAGGCTCCCCGGGGAAGTGGTCACGGCTCCAAACCTGACAGAGCTCAAGGAGCTCTCAGGCACAGGATGGGATTCTTGGAGTTCTCCTGGGCAGGGCCAGGAGTTGGCCTCGATGATCCTTGTGGGTCTCTTCCAACTCAGGATATTGATATTCTATGATTCTGTTTAAAAAGCACGTTGTAGTTAGTTTAAAAATCCATCTGAAGCTTCTTTGAAATCTTGCCTGCCAGTAGGTGATGCAGTTTGCCAGTTGCATATTAACTCTGTCATGTTTTGTTTCTTTTGAATGTCCTGTTCAGTAATTTAATTGAATTATTAAAGCAAAAATATTACATTGCTATTCTTGTTAGGTATGTTTTTGCCAATGGCTGAGTTAAAACGTCAGCTTTGCTAAAGCAGTTTGTAGCAGTACAGCCAAGCTGGTACATAACAAAATTTCAACTATAATTAGACAAGAATACGCAAGTTTATTTGTAGTTTTCTTGTAGCTTTTGCAGTTCAAGGGTTTCAGAGGAGGTGTTTTTTAACTGTAAAGATTCTTCTAAATGTCTTCTGTCTGGTTTTTTTGGCAGGATGAAGCAGGAATCCCAGGTATATTAGTTGGAGTTTCTGTAGATGGAAAGGAAGTCTGGTCAGAAGGTATGTCGGCGTAGTAGTTGTGCATGGTGTCAAGCACTGATGAACATTTAAAAAATGAACAATTCAAACAGCTAATCAGACTGGGATTTCATCTACTCGATGTTCCATCTCAGGACAGTATCCAGACACAGGTGCCTAGGGAGTATCAAATGACACCTTCCTTGGTAAACTTCAGCCATTTCCGGGAACTGATAATTTGTTAAGTTTCTGAATATGCTACTATGTCTCAACAGTTAGATTGGAGAATTTTTCTTCCATTAATTTTTCAGATTAGCATTTGAATGTATCCTGGGCATAGAGCTGTACAGTGGTCTGGTAGCACTGTATGTAGGAGGTAAAGAATTTCTCCTCACAGGAACTTCCATAATAATCAAAGGAATAATGGCTCAGATTTGGTGACTTGTCTCTTGTTTATGGATAGAAGTGTAGATTTCCTGGGGAGGTACAGGTGTTATCCTTTCAGAAATTGCAATTGATTTTTCTGGTTGCACAATTTAGTTTTAAGTAGAGTCTGTTAGTACTGCCAATATCATGTAGACATTTGATGTTTAAAAAATACATTAAAATGTGTATCTGTTCTCAGAAATATTTTCTTGAGTTTCAAAAAACCCAGCGTGTTTTGGGTTTTTGGACAACGTAAATGGTAGTAGTTTATGTTTTATAGAATTTGAAGAAAAAATCTTAGTATGTAAGATTGTTATTTTCTTTTGATAGTCTGCTGTTGCATTAATTTTTACTTATGTATAAAGCTGATTAGGGGCTTTAATTTCTCTTTCACCATGACAGAAGTGAGCTGGAGAACCTCTGGTACCTTTTATAATGTGGCCTAAAAAGAAAATTGTGCTAAAAATTCATCACAGGCTTTCTCAAATCAGATAGCTTTTTCTGGTCTCAAATTACCTAGCAATGAAAAAGGAAGTTTTTATAGGACTTCTGCAGAATCCCTTCTTTGACAAGCAGGAGAGTTCCTGAGGGATCGAGTGCCAGTGCTTTATCAGCAGGACTGCCAGATCCACCATGTGTGGGAGCATAAGCCATGGCAGAGCTTTCTGCACCCTGCTGCACATGGATATAGAGAACAACAGGGCCTTGATAAGGCACCTGGGAGTGATAACATTGCTCTATCAGAGTTCTGGGTTTGTTTGGGTCTCCTCTTCTCTTCTTCATGGGGGGCAAAATGGGAACAGGTGTAAGTTGCATGTATTCTGTGACCACAGTACTAAAGTTGCTTTCTTGCTGATGGGAAGGGGTGTGAGGTTTGGAAGGTTTTCACTGGGGGAACAGCATCTGCATTCATGAGCACCATGCACTTGAGTAGCAACTACATAAGAGAAAGGATCTTGGGCAACTGGCCTGTCATCTGTTTTATTTCTTGTATTTTGTCAAGGTTTAGGGTTCTTTTCCTGAGCAGTTCATTGTTAGACTACAGTTTTTTATATACAGAGATGTGTTGCTTGCAGGCCTTTCTTATACTGAAAACTGCAAATATGTTATTGCTGCATTTTCTTGCTTTTATTCTGCAACATCACTTGCACTTCCTTCAAAGCTGGCTCAAACTGAAGACTAGTTTGGCATCTTGATATTGCCTTATTAATTCCAGTTATTGCTCCTAGACTTGTGGTAGGAAAACACTGTTACAGAGACTGTTAAGTTGCATTTTAATTGAACTCCTGCTGAGTGATGTTGAAACATAGTGTGTAATACTTCTGTTTTGTGAAACCTTACAGTAAGCTTAGGTAATTGCTATGAATTCGTGAGTGATTTCCTCTCTCAATTTCTGTATTGATAAAAACAGACCCTTTACTGCTTCAGCCATTAATTCAGAACAATAAAAGAAGTGTTTATGACTGTTGGCTAGTTATTTTATACTCTAGATTTTGGTCTCTTTGGGTTTTCTACACTGAATATTTGACCTCGGGAGTGTAAATTGTGTCATAATCTTCAATCTAATTTATCATTATGTTTGTTGTAGTCTTAATCAGCAACTTGGGATGCCATTGGCTAATCCAATGGGCTCTGATTAACTGCTACTACTACAGTAAAATGTTATTAACTGAATTGAGGCAGAGGCTGGGATAGCCCAATGCTTCGTATCCCAGTTTAGCTGGAGGAAAAATATTTTAAAGGGCCAGTAAATCTAATTCATTGCAAATAATGAATTCAGCATGTCTCTGTGCAAAGTACTTACCAGAGTGGTTTTATTTCCTTAAAGGCTTGGGCTATGCTGACGTGGAGAACCGTGTGGTGTGTAAGCCAGAGACCATCATGCGCATCGCCAGTATCAGCAAGTGTCTTACCATGATGGCTGTTGCTAAATTGTGGGAAGAGGGGAAACTGGATTTAGATGCTCCAGTGCAGAAATACGTCCCTGAATTTCCAGAAAAAGTCTACGAGGGTGAAAAGGTATGTAGTTGTTTATTGGGAAGAGGTTTTTTTAAATTTTTGTTCCTGTCACTACATAGCTATTTGTGTACAGGTTCCTGATCTGGACCTGTTTCTGTAAAAAACACTCAGAATAATTTAGACAAGTACAGATGTTCCCTGCTCTAAAAAGCAAATTTGGGTGGTCAGTTTTACGTTGAGTGTGTAGTGTCCACATATATCCTTTTTTTTTTTTACTGCATTTAATATGTGATATTTAAAAGGTCTTACACCTTTTTGTGTTCTTTGTCATGGTGAATTTTACTTTTCTGGCGATTTTACGATTTTGGCTCACATTATCCTGCCTACCTAGGTCACTATTACCACAAGACTGCTAGTTTCACACTTGAGTGGGATTCGTCACTATGAAAAAGATATTGCAAAAGTAAAAGAAGAAAAGGAAAAGGCAAACAGAGGACTTAAGCTAACAAAATCCCATCAGGATAAAGAAGAAAAAGAAAAAGAAGGTAAAGGGATTGAAAAAACTGATTGTGTCAAACAGAAGAAAGAACGCGATGGTGAGACAAAAAGCCGAAATTCAAAACCTGGCAGGAAAGACAAGGAGTTTGAACAGGAGGAGTACTATTTGAAGGAAAAATTTGAAAGTGTGATTGAATCACTGAAGATATTTAAAAATGATCCTTTGTTCTTTAAACCAGGTGAGTTTCTTTTAATGTAGACCAAAATGTGCTATTCTTGTGAGAATTTTGTTTCAAATAGTTTTACATGTAATGAGGATAGTAGAGTCCAGTAAAGAGGGTCTGTGTGGGGGTTTTGGTTTGCTCTGCTTCCCTCCCTTTTTTTTTTTTTTTTCCTCCATGTGCCCCATTAAAAACTCAACAGGTAAGTATTTGGTCTGTTCTGCACAAATCATCAGGTCATGTAATACATATGTAGAAGACTTTTCTCCCAGGAGCAGTAAGTAATGCAGTAAGTGCTCTGAAACATACCAGTTACTGGATTTATAAATGCTAAAGCAGAATATAATTCTAGTAACAAATTTGTATCTACAGAGTATTTTTTAAGCAGATACTAACATGCTGTAGTCATGTTCTGGGCCTTCTAGATAGTAGCCAAAAGCAAAAAATTTTACTGAGGCACTAAGTCAGACCTTAAAAAAATGTCTACAGAAAACCATAGAATCACAGAATCACTGAAGTAATTTATTGTTGGGATTATTTAAATTAAGCTTAGAGAGGACTTTGAGGAACTTCAGGTGTAAGTTTTAAACAGGTTAAGGTAAATTATATGCATTGCTGATAAACAGTAAATAATGTGCATTTAAGGGGAGAGGGGTAGGAAGAGGGAGAAGTTAAACACTCACCATCTTGGAGAGCTCTAGGAACCCCTTCAAGTAAGAGATCTGTCTCAACTGTAGGCACTTTAGCAGTTGCTCAATATGTAGATGTTTCATAGAAGGCATTAGCACAAGGATGAGATTTTTAAAAAATGAAACATCGTTTTGTAAATAAATTCTATTGTCTTAAATAATGTCCGTATTTGTGTTCATATAGTCTTTTGGGATATTCTAGAACTGGAAAAACTGTGCTAAAAGTGATGAATACCCTTGAAAAATGTGAGTACTGCTGTTGTCTTCCCTAGTCCTGGGTACAGACACACAAACAAGTCACAGTAGCTGAGCATCTTTTAAGCAGTAATTTTATAGCTTGTGTCAGCTTCCCAAATCCAGACATCCTTGTTAGACCTGGTATGGTAAATCTCGTGGAAAGGATGTTAAATGTCAGTGTTGACATCTTGGCATGAAACCTGACTGTGCATAAAGATCCCTGGAAGATTTTAGTGCTGTTCTCTTAGCAGGATCTGTGTCTGCTGCAGTACAGAATTTCCTAGGCCTAGGATCAACAGTGGTTGATTATTCATTGCTAGATGTAGTTTTATTTGCACATATGATTCTGTTTAAGCATCACATACTTAATGTGGGTTTTTTTTCCTTTCTCACTGTGTTCCTTCAAGGTAGTCAGTTCTTGTACTCAACATATGGCTTTACTCTCTTAAGTGCTGTTGTGGAGAGAGCTTCAGGACAAAAATTTACAGACTATATGCTGAAAATGTTTCGTGATTTGGATATGCTGTCAACTGTCCTAGATGACAATGAAGCAATGATATATAACAGAGCAAGGTAAACAAGGCTGGAACTCTTAATTTTTCCACAACAATTGTTGCTCTTTCTATTTCAATTTAGCCAGCTGAATTCAGAATGTGTGATTTTTTTTTTTTTTTTCCCCCAGACATTTGAATGAAGTGTTGTGTGTTACCTCAACCTTAGTCATGTAGCTGGTTCCAATGCCATGGTATTGGTTCTGTAATTAGCATGTAAAATTATAGAATAAGAAATAAGTATTTTCCATTCTAAGTGTGAATATGGGGCGTGAGGGGAGTGATAGGGGTGACTTTGAAGTTTACTTTGGGTGCAAGTAAGCACGTAAGTGCAAATAAAGTAAAACAAGGAGTACTAGGAGATTATATTGGAATATATAGTAACCTTGGTTTGCTTGATATACTGGCATTTAAAGAATTCCATGGAACTGTAATAGTCTCACAATAACACAAGGTTTTCATAAATCAAAATGCAGTATGAATCTTGACCACAATTAAAATTCTGTTTAACACAGAACAGGCTTTACCAATTGACTTTTAAAAAGAATTTAACATAGAAAAGAAAAAAGAACACCTCCCTCCCCCAAAACTTCTACAAAAACAAAACAAAAGATACCCAGAGAAATTTATGTAACTGGATAATCCATTCTGATATAGTGGATCAGGCTAGGGTTTCTTGTCTGTCTCTCTCCTATTTTATTGACCTTCCTATCTGGGTTCTGAAATTGGTTATTGACTCCCCTGTTAAATTTTGGTGTGGGACAAGAATTCTGTTGAATGACAAAGCAGGTGGTAGTAAAAGTCTCATGAAAATGGCACTCAGACTTTTTAAAAATTTGGCTTCTAAAATGCTCTCAAAGAATGATGAACATGTTGAATCTGAGGTTTGTAGTACATGCAAGTGTGTATTGAAAGTGTGTGTGCACACAGCTTTACTGCTCTATTCTAGGATGCTTTGTGCTTTGTTTAGTTTGCTTGCAAAATTTCAGAGGCTCTCTGGCTGTAGGCTCCGAGGCTCATCTGGATGATTGTGATGTTCTCATAAATTATCAACCTTGTACAGTCAAGGTTTTTTAAAATTAGTGTATGTTCATCCTTTTATAAATTGAAATATGGGAGGGATCAAAGAATTGGGACAGGTGCTGTTCTAGGAGTCTTTTTATAGGTACGTACTGTTAAGCAAAACTGAGATGCTGATTGATGCTGAAACTGTGGGTTTGCTTCTACAAATTGGACCTTAGTGCCTCAAAATAGAATGTATTGACGTGTTGAGGTTTGTTTACTGGTTTGGTTTCCTTATTTACCTAATAGGAAAATGCTTAAAAATTCATGTTCTAGATCTTTTAGAGGTATAAGTCAATGTCTTTGTAATAGGTTTTCTCTGTGATCCAAAAACTCATTATGGGGACAACGAGATACTAAATCGCTGTCAGAGTTGGTGATAGTCTTGCATCCTGGACCATTCATCATTCTTCCTTTCTTTCAGCCTCTGACTTTCAATGTTATAAGTTATTCAGAAGTTTGCTAAAAAGCTTTCCCATACAAGCACAATCTAGGTAGGGCTTTTCCTTTTCATAACTCTCCAAGCAGTACATGGACCTTATTTGGTCTAAGGACCAAAAGTTGAAATTCCTTGGGTTAAATATTTATTCAACAGTCCTTTTCATATGTTGTATGAAATTAATCAAGTCACGATTGGACTGTTTCTTTCAAAAACATAATTTGATCTGCACTTCTGTTGTATTTTTCCTGATAGGTCGTTCTGCAGTTCTGGTTGGCAGTTTCTAATTTGTGTTAAGCAAGACTTTAATGCTCCTTGCTTTGTTGTAGAGTATGGCAACCATAATGGGGCAGTGGGGGGGGAAATCAGCCATAAATGGAAACTACTGTCCCAGAGCAGTCACCTAAGCCTCAGCTGTAGGATT
This sequence comes from Vireo altiloquus, assembly GCA_013396875.1. Classification (NCBI taxonomy): domain Eukaryota; kingdom Metazoa; phylum Chordata; class Aves; order Passeriformes; family Vireonidae; genus Vireo; species Vireo altiloquus. The sequence continues at coordinate 173,739 of VZRF01010824.1, read as the reverse complement.
CCTTGTTCTTTAAAACACTTCATATCTAGTACAGGAATTTAAAAAAAAAATCTGCATTGGCTGATCTATTTATTTCTGTCATATCTCTTATTTGTATATTGTCGTTATTCTTAGTATATCCTAAGATGAAGCAGGAGGATTAGTACTTTTATTGAAGTTAAGCTTCTAACCTAAGAAGTCACCTTAATTTTTGTTTTTCTGTCTGAATGACTTGTTGATTTTTCTGCAATAAAAATATTTTTAAAATGTATTTAAAAAACCTTCTAAATGTTCGCGAGAACAAGCTCATACATGCTCAGTTTGCTCTTTTGAGGTAGGGCAGCTTAAAACAGTTGTGCATAGTATATGAGAATGACAAGTTGAATTTTCTTGAATTTTAGGTGTTATGTTTACAACAAAAAGGGACGGCTGGTAAATGCACCATACGTGGACAACTCGTACAAGTGGGCTGGTGGTGGCTTTCTGTCGTCAGTAGGTGACCTCCTGAAATTTGGAAATGCCTTGTTGTACAGTTATCAAGCTGGACAATTTAAAAACAGGAACGGCAAACTTCTTCCAGGGTATCTCAAGCCAGGCACAGTTGCAATGATGTGGACCCCAGTGCCAAAAACAGAAGTGTCGTGGGACAGGGATGGTAAATACGCCATGGCTTGGGCCGTGGTGGAGAAAAACCAGCAGTATGGCTGCTGCAGACAGCAGAGACACTATGCATCCCACACCGGGGGGGCCGTGGGGGCCAGCAGTGTCCTCCTCATTCTGCCTGAAGAGCTGGACCCTGAAGCTCTTGGGACTTGGCCAGTGGCACCCCCGAGAGGAGTCATTGTCACTATTATCTGTAATATGCAATCGGTTTCCCTCAACAGCACTGCCTTAAAGATTGCAAGGGAATTCGATAAAGAGAAACGGGCCCAGTGTATAGGCTAAAAGAGATGGATGTGACTGAACTCACTGTACTGAAAAACAGAGGGAGGAGGGTGTAATTGGACTTCAATATCGTCAAGAATATGGGAAGAAAAAGCATAAAAAATTAACTTAACCTCTGCTAGTGGTGCTAAACTTACATCTAACTGGAATTCATCTCTCAGGGAAATTCCTAACACAGAAAATGAGAATGTAACAAAGATGATTTTCTGTAGTATCTGTGTAAATTATCATTATATTAGCAGGTTATTTTTATCAACTAGTGAAACACTTGACCAAGATTGAGAAAAAGCTTTTTTTTTTGCACTAAGAAGTACAAATTATCTACCTTGAACGTTAAACTTTTGAAATATTTCACATCGTGATTTGAGCACACAAATATGTAGCTTGTTACTCTCCCAGTTCCAGTCTGCCAAAACTGTTCAGTATTACTTTTTAAAGAAAAATCGTGTCACCATTGCTTTTTGTTTTCATGTAGCACTTTCCTTATTTGCTTGCAAAAACCAACAAAACCCAAATCTTGAAGCTACCTCCAGAATGCAGATTTATACCAGAAGCAGGCTTTTGTCAGAGCTGTGGATTAAATATTAGAAAAGAATGAATCTAGAGCAATGTAAGTAAAAATCGTTTTGTTGTTTAGATGTTCTCTCATCCATTTTTACTGGATACAGAGAATGTGTGAAATTAGTTTACTGTGCAATAAAGTTATTACTTCTAGAGTCAACTCCACCCAAATAGCACAATGTGGCAAGCTGTAAAACTGTCCCATTGTTTTTGAGTGATACACATGCTAACTTGGTAGGCAGAACTGGCACTGGATTCTGTAGTGTAGATATTCCTTTATAAACAGGAATTAGGAAGTCAAAGAACTCAATAGAATTTAAAGCCCATTCTTGAAGCCAGGAGTAGAAGTCTTACCATGGCCACTGTCATCTCAAAGATTTGCAGTTACATCAGACAGTATTTCCAGGCTGAGACAAAATAAAAGTATCTTTCAGGAAAGGTTTCAATACTTTCCTGCACTGTTTAGCAGCTCTGCTTCTCTGAATTCAAGGAGCAATATGTTTTGGATAGCAGCTAGCAGAAGATAGCCCTACCTGCCTCTTTCCCAAACAAATGCTTTTAGTATTATCTTAATAGTTGTTACCTGCCCTGCAATGATGCAGCATGCTGCCATCTCTGTTCCCATTATGCCTATGGTAATATTTATTACCTAAGACCAAGAAACCTGGAAATTTAGTATTTTGAGGGGTCAGTGTTTCACCTACACTTTTAATTGAAACTAGTTGGACTAGTTTAGTATATTCTTCATAATTATAATCATTCTTGTGCCTTAAAAATTATTTGCTTGGGGTTTCTGGCCTACTCACCAAAACTTCACTTTTTTATTCATTAATAATGTATTGTCTTTATCTCAAGACTATCCAATCAGTAAACACAACAAAGAGAACCCTTCTGAATGAATTTTCATTGGTCAGGCAATAAATTATCTCCTCTGAAGTCTGGTATTGTCTGACAGTTCCAATAATGAAGTACTGGGGTTCTTCCCCTAGTCTTGAGCACCTACTAGCTGGGGAAACAGCAGAAGTGAGTGCTAGTTTTAGACAGGGAATGAGAATAAGAACTTCTGGTTTTGTGTTGAACACCTGAATAGAAATAGACCAAACATAATGTTTTAAATACAGGAAATCTGAGAAATAACACTTATCTTAGGATTTTTAACGTATTTGTCTTGTATGCTACATCTGTTTTGCAAATGGTATTTGTTTTTGAAAACCATTTTGCATACTTGAGAGAAAACAAGTTTCACTCACTGACTGTTGTGTGTGGATTTAGACAAAGGCTGAGAACGTAGGTGATCTAGGTTATGCTTGCTTGCATATGACCAAACAATAACAAATGTAAATATTTGAAGTATGTATGAAAATGAATAAGGGTAAAAACAAAGGCATTGCTAATACCACTCTATTAATGACAGTGTCTCACTCCCCAGGTGGAATATGTTTAGACACCAATTTTTTATTTGCACACCATGTTCTTTATACTTGATCTCCTGTTACTTAAGGCTTTTAAAAAGCCTATGATGCCACATGTGCAGTACTGGAGATGCTCTGATATCTACATTTCATCTTCCAGTACTTAAAACAAAATGGGTCCCTGACAGTCTCTGCTATGGTATTAAATTAATCATGAGTTCTTACCTTTTAGGGTAGAGAAGGCAGAGATATGAGAGACTAGGAATCAATCTGGCCTTAGCATATGTATTCAGGTCAGTATTAATGTTGCTACTTTGATCTTTGTTCTAAAACCAGTAATTTGATGGGCTGGCATTGTATGTGAGAAACTGTCTCGTCAATTAAGAGCAGCTTTCACGATTAACTTACTTGTGAGTGAACTTTTGTTGTGAATGGCACTGACATAAACCCCTATTTTCTTAGAAGGCATGTGTATTCCATTGGTACACCTGTTTCTGTATCAAACACCTCCTTCTGCATCTGGTAATTACATGTTCGCTGTTTGAAATAACTGAAATAAAACTCACCTTGCAAATGCAATGAATTGTAGTATCATGTTCTTGGGTTTTTTTAATGACTAGACATGTGTGAGTTTTCAAAGCCATAAAAAGAATACTAGTTAATTAGAAAATCCCAACAATAATTAGCTCACCAAGACACCTAATACATTTAAAGAGATGTTGATACATAACTTGAGATATTATTTAGTAACATAAGATATATGTAAGATTTTGCTTGAATGTTTTCTCGTGGTTTGAAACAAAATCCATTTTTACCAGCCATTTAGAAAGGCATGGCTTTCAAAAACTAATTAAATCCTTTTCCTTATTGCAAGAAGGCAATTATTTAATGTCAGTTATTTAATACTGACAATATGCATGGGTTTGCTATACTATTTTTTTGATGACTAGATACCATTCACACCTCTTAGTGTAGTTCCATGACTTACAATTGCCTTCTCTATATTGAATGCTTTCAGTGCTTTGCAAAGGACACTTTTTTTTTTTTTTGGATAGAAATCTCAGTTTAGAATACCAAGTGCAGTCTTGAGATCAAATAAGTGGGAGGGGAAATCCAGGCATTCCAGAGAAACAGCTGAACATAGGTGAGTAACTTTACATTTTTATTTATCACCATATTACCCAAGATGGGGAAGGGACTACAGTAACAATGAAAGCCAATGAGCCATTTAAAATCCTATCTAGCTTTTTCATGCCTTGCAGTTAGGGTAGCTGCAGTAATAAAATACACAAAATGCTTTCTTAAAGCAGTTGCTATCACTATATGCATTACGCTGCTGTAGTTTATGATTAACAAGGGGAAGGATGCAGGAAATCCAAGGTTTTTACTGTTCAAACATAAAATTATAAAAATAGAGCTCAGTTGTTTGCGAACTTGCAGGAAAAACTTGCAGTTCAAATCATTTATTGAAAAAGAGATTCCAGCAGGTTAGTGAGGAGTAGTATGTAATTTGTACAAAATCAATCATAATTACATTGTTGTTGTAACAGGCATCTTTAAACTGGTAAGGCTTCCAGGAACACAGATCCAAAAATCACATGCTGAACTGTTCAGTGTTGCTTTCTTCTAAATGAACAGCCTGCAAAGAAATCACATGAGGAGAGATGAATAGTCCTTAAATTGTTAGACTGCCTTGAAAAATTGTCCATCCAATTAAGTTGGAAAACTCATGGATTAAATTTAAATTTCATATAAAGAGGTGAAGATTTAGCACTGTAAGTCTTCTCTAGCTCAACCTGAACAACACGTCTGTCATGCAATTCATCTTAAAATAAGATTAAGGTGTACTATTTCTTTTCTTCCAGATGCCTTTTAAAATTTCAGTTTACTGTTCCATTCCTTAGTGACACAAACCCCAAACTGAAACAGCTGCTAGGTGTGTTGTTACCATTTCAACTGCTCAACAGCCTTACTTCAGGTATTGTCCTCACATTTACTACACCTGCATAGTAGCACAGTGTATAAGCACTGCTGCGTTGTCATTTGTATACATGGTTACCTTTTGCCCTTTAAACAAGAAATTAATAAAATCTGGATTCGTTTTTACATTTTTTAAATCCTAACGTGTTTCCAGTGCTTTTCATATACCCCAGACACTGGGCTGCATTCAAAGATACTGGTGTTATACCATTTACCTGTATACACCAGTTACCTGTTTATAATTATCAGTGGTTATTTCTTCCCTTATAATTTAGATAAAACAATTTTTTTTGAGTCAGGGGAACTGTTTTACAGTAGGGCTGATTAAAAACAAACAGGCAAGCCATTAGCAGTGACTAGCAAAGGCACAGAATTACTTTAGCCTGGCAAAAGTACCCAGCGCCTTTGATGGTGCTTTTTAACACTCTAAACATAGCTCAGAGTTAAACAGCAGTATTCATTACATAAGCTGAAGGACATGACAAGTCACCTAAAATGAAGTGTGTTGGATGACAATGTAGGTGTTTAGCTGCCCGGCATATCTGTATAGCCATTTAAAAAAAAAGAATCTGAAGAAAAATTCACAATTCTGGGCCCATTAACAATGTTTCTACTAGCCAACTCTAAGCAATTTGCAAAGTAAGTGTTCCAGTTTCAGCTTCCAAAATGAAGGCTAAAATATTTGCAGGTTATAAAATGCCTTTATGTAAGTGGAATATTTAGGTTGTGTAACATTGCCCTTACCTTCTGTGAGCCTGGCTTTGCCCCCAGTTGGCTGACACAGGACAGTTGAGCACCCTACACACAGAACTACTGTCTGAGCATGGCTGAAGACAGTGGTAATCTTGTAGCACCCTGCAAAACAGCATTATGAACCTTTCCACTGGGTATTTCTAGCATCACTTTTTAATGTGTTAATTGAATCAGGTACTCTAAGTACCCATGTCCAAAAATGCATCTAAATTTCATTACACAACACACCAAGCCAAACAAAACAAATCATTGTTGTGTTCCCAAGTGCTTGCCTTTACTTACATGCATAGGAAAGCAAGTTAAGTAACTGAAACTGGTATGACTCCTATACAAAAATGAACACAGTTTGCTGCCTGACAAGCCCTAATTTGCCTATCACATCTCCTGCAAAGAAGTTGAGCAGCTCTAGATTAGCCTTCTCTTCTGAACAGAAGAACCCATGTAGCTGGAGAAATATTTAACTTGCAACAATAGAACGCTGCTGTTGACAAAGTCTGGCAGCTGGGAATATAAATACTGCTGTTCCAATCTATGTTTGCTTTGTGTTTAATAATTGGTACGTGTAAGGCCTGTGCTTGGTTGCGTTCTATAAAGCTAACATAATATTTAAATAGAAAGACTGGCACAGAATAACTTCACTATTTCCTTATGCAATGCTTTTGTCCGCAACTTATAAATTCTATGACTTAAGAAAGAATGAAATCACTCATAAATGGCTTTAAAATGGGATTTTCACTGCTTTTCAATTTTTTCCCCTGAAAAGCATTTTTAATTAGCCAAGAGGTGTTTTTGGAGGGAGAAAACCTGTAAATGGTTTAATCTGGATGTGGAGATACAAAATAAATAGGTAAAGGTGAACAGAGATTACATTTTCAGCACATGTAGATCAGAAGGCAAAGACAGAATATATGTTGTGAGGAGGGTCCTCTGATGAAAGGACTATTTGGTAAGAAGTACTATTAGGCAGAATAACAGATCTCTGCTTTGTTTAAATCACAAAGCATAACTGTACAAATCTTTGTGAAAAACTGCTAAGAGCAAAAATTTAATCACAGCAAATGTTGTGTTCCCCCTATTGAATGTGAACTTCCATGCTGATGAGTTTTTAATGTTTGTGGGTTTGGCAGGGAAATGAGCCTAATCCATTTCAGTAACGAGGTAGGAATTTCCAATACCACTGACCCAGGGACACATAAGGCCATCTGCTGTTTTCAATGCCTTGTGCAGAGGATTCTATCATTGAAGCTCCTCTACTTTGCTCTATATATCCCTCAAACACAAAAAACAATTAACCCAACAATAATGAAGATAACCAATGACCTATGGGCCTATGTTGACACTAACTGTATCACATTGTATGCATTCATGTATAGTGGTACTATTTGGTAGTAAAAAAACCCCCCCAAAAAAACCCAGAGGCTTAGCCTTCAACTCTGTATTTGTTTAAAAGTAACCACTGTTTACTTTCAAGCTGTTTAAATTAATTTACCTCACTTTTAGATGGAATACAATGTCTCAGAGCTTCTTAGAAAATTAGGCTACTAAGAAAAAAATGAGATAATAAGAAAACCTGAGTACATCAACAGTTCCCTGCTTCTAGTCAGGAAGATCACTCGTGTAAGTCAGTCTTACTGCTATAGTCTTCTTATACTGCAGCAGTTTCTAGGAAGTTACTGCACTGGGCAATATGGATGCAACTGTGCTGAACAAAGCAGCTGTTCACTGGTAGAGCACATTCCTGTAATGGTGCTAGAAAATCCCATGGTTTAGTTTATAAAAGAGAAGTTGATTATACAGATGTCTCTGAGCCAAAGTAATGAAGATCAGTGAAAAGTGGACATAGACAACATCTTATAACCCTCGTCTATGAGCCAGATGGTAGCTTAGTTCTTAACAGCAACATGCAAAAAAGGCAGTTGTTGATGTTTTACTTTCTATGTATATGTGCAGTATCCCTGCATATATCCTTGTCAAAAGTTTTTCCTGTTGCTATTCCAGAACTAACTTACAAAAGGAGGAAAACAATGTTGGCTTCTGTTTGAAACTTGTACTATGGATGCTTTAAGGCATCCATTTAATCTCACTTTTTATACGTGCAAATCCGGGGGGTTGGGTTTTTCCCTACTTGCAAGGGTTTTATAAAGGAAAAACCCCAACTAAAGAGGCCCTCGTGCCAGATGCTCCGGAAAAGGCTGATTGTTTACATTAACTTTTTCCAAAGATTGAAAACACTTTTATTGTTAAAAAAACCAAAGTAATATACAGACCCTTTTCTCTACAGAATAGATACATGAAACTCAGATTAAAAAAAAAAGAAACAATAACCAACCGTTATACGAACAGTATACAAAATTAGTTTTGTTCCTTCTGTAACGTATGAACATTTAAAATATTTACCTGGGCATTTTACATCCATGAAGTAGGAGTTTGGGCTCTGCACAAGACGTTTCTTTTTGTGCTTTCTCTTCTCATCCTCTAAGGAGGGATGCACTAGGTCTTTGGCCAGCTGGGTGGGGCAAGAGGAAAAGCGCACTGCGCGTTACGCGGCCACATGGGAGCCGGGCTGGCCCCCGGGGCTGCCCCGAGCGCGGCCGCAGCCAGGCTGCAGGGCCGGGGGGGACCAGGCCCCGCCAGGGCCTTCCCCTGCGGGTCCCGGCGGCTGCCGGGGACAGCGGCGGCTGGAGAGCGCGGACGGTCGCGCCCGCTCCGCTCCGTTCCCCCCCCGCCCCCCAGGTCCCCGCGGTGGCCGAGGACAGGCGGCACCGGGGTAAAGGACCGTAAACAACTCACAGGCATGTCCGCCGCCGGGCCGCCCCTTCCGCGCGCCCCCGCACAGCCACCGCCGCTCTGCGCGCCCGCCGCAGCCGCGCCTGTGCTGCGTGCCGGGGGCGGGACCGTGCCCGCCGCAAAACAGCCGCACGTGGGCCCCCGGCACGCCAAGGCGTGACTCTGGCCTTTTCGGGTTATAAATGCCGCTTAGAAGTGCATCGACTTCACACTACATGCTGACTAAATCATCACTCACGTGGTACAGAATCATAGAATTGTTAGGGTTGGAAGGCACCTCTGAAGATCATCCAGTCCAAACCCCTTGCCAAAGCAGGGTCACTTAGAGTGGGTGACACAGGAACGTGTCCAGGTGGCTTTGGAATGTCTCCAGAGAGGGAGACTCCACAATCTCCCTGGGCAGCTGTTTCAGTGCTCTGCCACCCTACACATAAGTTCATCCTCATGCTGAAGTGAAACTTCTTGTGGTTTAGTTTATGGCCATTGCTCCTCGTCCCATCGCTGGGCACCACTGAAAAAAGTCTGGCACTATCCTCTTGGCACTCGCCTTGAAGATATTTATATGCATTAATTAGATCCCCTCTCAGTCTTCTCTAGTTTAAAGTGGCCCAGCTGTCACTGTCTCTTCTCATACTCAGACCCCTGATCATCTTTGTGGGCCTCTACAGGACCCTCTTCTTGTCTTTCTTATTCTAAGGAGCCCAGAACTGAACATAGGTATGTTGTTTCATACTAATGATACACTGCATGAAGTTGTACCTGTGAGCATATTCTTTTGCAGTTTCCCACCCCAGCCAAAAAGAAAAAGGCAGAAGAATTTCTGTTAGTTATCACTCATATGCTTAAATCAATTTGGAGAACTTATGAGACATAAAAATATTGCAGATAGTGGAAATTTTTAAGAAATCACTAATTTCTTAAGAAAGAGACTGAGTGTTTTTTCCATAAGTCAGTAATCGCAAATGTAACTGTAAAAGCACATGTACTTATCCTGGAACATTTAAAAGTGTAGTTCAGTAGAAATCCTCCTGGTGGCACAATAGACCTTACAAAAAATCACTTGGTATGGAGGCTTCCCAGACGTCCAACGGGAACGTGCCAGGATACTGCCTTTCTAAGAGGGAACCGATGCATTTAGCAAAAATTATTTGAAAAGTTTGCCATGAGTACAAGCGAGGATGTAATTTCATAGAGGCATATCTTTGTCACAACAATATTCTCAAAGCTGGCCTTGGTCCCTCCAGTGCTGACACTGTAACAACTTTCAAAATACTTTCCACCCCAAACTCTTACATTATTCTGCCGAATAGCCCCATGTGTTGTAGTGCTCCAAGGCATTATATTGGTTTTCCTCTTCTCACTGTCACAGACTTGTAATGCTGTGTTAGCATTTTTTCCTCATGCGCTGGTGTGGTGATGACACAGAGACAGAGGTATTTTGGAAGTACTTCTTGTTGTATCATGGGGAATTTAATAGGAAGGGCTCTGACTCATACTTTCCTCTGCATGCTGTCCTGTGAAGCTAAGAACATAAACCAGTTACCAGCACAGAGTCAGTTCTTGAGTCTTAGCTGTTCCTACTACCTTGCCATCCTTTCAAATGCATGTTATTTATCTGCAAGCAGAATGGAAAGAGGATAATCTCTTAAGGCTTTTGATTCAGTATCTGAAGGAGAATTATGTTTTTCTGTGTTAAATAAAATATCTTCACCATGTATAGAGCACCACGTACAATAAAATAGAACTTCTGAAGTGCCGCCCCTCTTCACCTCTTCCTCCTAGCTTTCCTTTAGATGTCTTTCCTGCAAAGAGCCTCTGGTGCCTGAGGAACTTTAGAGTCACATTAAAAATTTGCTTCAGTGGAAGGAGGGGCACACAGGATGATCTGAAAACAGGATGTGTTTTGGACACATTTCTCCGGTTCTCTATTTTGGTTTTGCTTGGAGATTCATTTCCTTTTTGTAACTGCTTGTAGTTCAGTGACCTGCTGTATGAGTCAATTCTAATGCATTACCTTTAATCTTACAATTGAAGCTTTTTTTGAAGTGTACTCTTTAGAAAAAGGAAATGCAGCACTGAGTTTAAGTGTGTTAGCAAGGAGACAAATGCTGTCTGTACAACAGTGGCTTGGCCTACTGAGACGCAGATAGATTCAGGTCTAAGAGAACAACTTCCTCTTTCCAGCCTTCTCCCAGCAAGCAAGGACTTTGATCTCATTTTAGAGAAGAGAACAAGAAACTTTATCTGTCATAGAATGACAAAAGAAAAAATCCAAAAGCTGATCTGGAAATGTTTAAAAACAACGTAATGACAGTTGGGTTTTTTTCCTGCACTGCAAGTGTCAGTCTCTTATGTTTGAAAGCTGAATCCATGTCTCTGAGGACATGCATTGTGGTGGGTGCCTGTTGGGCTGGGACAGCCTGCAAGCCCTCACTGTGATGAGCACCTGATGCCCCTGGTGCTGCTTTGTTCTGCTCCATTTGTGGCCTTCTGCACCTGAATTTGGGTGGCTCCTTAGGATTTGCTATCTGACATTGTGAGAAAAATGGCTTTTGGGAGGTTTTACTACAGAACCTCATATAAACTGCCTGTGGTCACTGACGAAGCATGTAGTGACTGATTTAAAAAAAACAAATTCACCCTATTAATCCTTGTAGTGGTTGCCTAGAATACTAAAATGGGGATGGGTGTCTCTGTAAGACTGTCATTAAGACCATTTAGATTTCTTTTCACTAACCACTTCGAAGCTGCACTCAAAAGAAGTAGGTTCACTTCAAGTGGTATGTTTGATCCAGAATGTGGCCTGTCTGTGGTTTTGCCTGTACTGCAGAAGTAAGAGTTATCATTTTAATTGATTAAGTAAAATTGATTAGTTTACCATAGTAAACTAATGGTGTAAACTGTGGCATGTAATAATTTGGTTTAAATATGCTTATGCTCAGATAGTTTAGATTAGCAATGGAAACTTTTAGAAAACCCACTTTTAGCACTACTGTAATAGCAAACTTTGAAATTAATGGATTTTACAGCTAAGAATCTTACAGTGTTTTTTCTTTCTGGAACTGATCTGTACATACTTTGTGTAATTTCCCAATAATGACTTGATTTAACCTCTTCTGTATAAAGTTCTGCAGTATATACATATGGAAAATTCGTACATTTAGATCAATATAGTAAAGGAGAGTACTGTTCTTTGTACATTAAACCAATGCATTGATCTTAAAACTACAAGTAGGACATATCAACCTATCAAATACAGTAAGACAAAGTATAGAATGAGCATAGAAATATCTACCTTCAAAGACTTATTTACTGGAAACAGGGAATAAGTCACTTTTTTTAAAGGAGTGTCACATGATGGTCATCGACAGTAATGAATTCCAGAGGCACTTGCCAAAGTCAGAGTTGTTAGAGATATGCATCAAAAGTATTATATTGGCTAGCAGGGTTCAAAAGCTAAGGGGCAAAGCTCATGTTAATGACTTGTGGTTAGGTGGCATTCAGGGCAGGACTACCTCATAAGATTATTGTGTGTAGGACTTGGACCTGTTGATTCCAGTTAGTGCCAAAATAACAGGCTCTTAGTTCTACCAACAGGTTTTAAACTCTTGGTTTTTTTAAACCTTGTACTTAAGCAATTAAGATGCAGAATTTTCTACAATTTTGTATGCATTGAGCAGAAGAGCTTCATTGAAACCAGATTTTCACGCAGTTCTCTTTTTACTTAACCAGTCTCACCTTTGAACTGAGGGGAGAAAAGGATTTTTGAAAGCTAGAAGTAATGATGTGTATTATTTGAGAAACTAATAATGAGAGTGGGAGCAAAGTAGCAATATAATCTGTTTTTTTCTTTAAAACGTAGGCGCTGGTAAACAAGTGCTTTCAGGCATTTTTAATATGTATGTAAAGATTTTTGAACTTACTGCATATGAATAGAGGTAGTAATTACATTTTGCTATTCCTATTAGTTCCTTTCTTAAGCTGAGGGCTTTGACAGATGCACTTTATCTGCACCCCAGTGACTAAAGGAATTCTGCCCTAACTTGATTAGGACTCACCTGTTTATTGGATGAGCTTGAACTGTGGTACTGATCTCCTTTTATGGCCAGATAACCTGCTTGGTGGGTGAGGGAAAGGCTGTGCAGTCTGCCTGGATTTCAGTAAAGCCTTTGGCACTATCTCCCACAGCATTCTTCTTCCCACAGTGCACTCTTCACTGGGTTAAAAACTGTCTGGATGTCTGGGCCCAGAGCGTGGTGGTGAATGGTGCCACATCCGGTTGGGACCAGTCACTAGTGGTGTTCCCCAGGGATCAGTACTGGGCCCAGTCCTGTTTGAGGTCTTTATTGATGATCTGGATGACAGGATGGAGGGCACCCATAGGAAGTTCATGGATGACACTAAGTTGGATGGGAGTGTTGATCTGCTGGAGGACAGAAAGGCTCTGCAGAGGGGTCTGGATAGGCTGGATCTAGGTGCCAAGGCCACTTGTATGAGGTTCAACAAGGCCAAGTGCTGGGTCCTTGGCTCACAACAATGCCCTACAGCGCTACAGGCTGGGGCAGAGGGGCTAGAAAGCTGCCCAGCAAAATAGACCCTGGGAGTGCTGGTTGACAGTGGCTCAACATGAGCCCAGGTGTGCCCAGGTGGGCAAGAAAGCCAATAGCACCTGGCCTGCACCAGCAGTGGTGTGTCCAGCAGGACCAGGGCAGTGACCATGCCCCTGTGCTGGGAGGTGCATCCAGTTGTGGGCTCCTCAACTCAGGAAGGACGTTGAAGTGCTGGAGTGAGTCCAAAGAAGGACAACAGAGCTGGGAAGGGTCTGGAGCACAAGTGTGTTAAGGAACAGGTCAGGGAGCTGGGGTTGTTTAGCCTGGAGAAAAGGAGGCTCGGGGTGAATTTGTTACTCTCTACAACTACTGAAAGGAGGGTGTAGCCAGGGGATCAGGCTCTTCTCCCAGGGAACAAATGACAGGATGAGAGGACATGGCTTCAAGCTGCTCCAGGGAGCGTTTAGGTTAGACATTAGGAAGAATTTCTTCACTGAAAGGGTGATTAAGACATTGGAATGGACTGCCCAGGGACATGACAGAGTCATAAGCCATGGAAGCGTTCAGGAAAGGACTGGACATGGCACTTTGTGCTCTGGGTTAGTTGACAAGGTGGTGTTTGGTCAAAGGTTGGACTCAAAGATCTCAGAGCTCTTTTCAAACCTTAATGATTCTATGATTCTATTCATGCAAAATGGTAGGGCAGTAATTTAGGGATTGTAAAAGCTTTTAAAATTCTGCTTTTTTGAAATGTACAAAACGGAATCAAACTGTTACAGTGCCATCTGCTTTTACATAGTGACAAAAGGTAAACCATAGTTTCAAATCTCTTCTATTTCCTACATGTTCAGTGTTCCCCTCAATGGTTCTCCCATGCCAGAAAAGAAAAGAATTGTTGATCTATTTGACTGTAATGCAACATAAACCAAATATTAACTTTTCCAATTTGGTGCAATAACAGAAACTGGGTTCCGAAGTGTTTTCACAGAACAGGTATCATAGAAGTGTGGTTATGGAACCTTAACAGCTTTGATAGTACTCCAAACCGTTTTACTAACGTAGTACAAGGTATATAATTGAACAATTTCAGTTTTTTCATGCTCTAGAAAATCAAAAATTATAATTTAATTTTTATATCTTGTTTTTAAAATTCATTGTTAAGTAAACATCTGTCCCTTGAATGTGGCAAACTGGCACTCTTCCAAATCAGAACAGAACGCACTATTGCAAAGCACCAGTGTAATTGAAGAGGGAAGTAATTTGCATTATTTTTCTATAAAAATACTCTTGAGTAACAGATGGCGATCGCAAACATATCGCTCCAGAGACATATGAAAGCCTATGTGTTCCATAAAACTCAAGAGTGAATATTAACCCCAAAATTTCTCTCTTCAATGCTAAAATGTGTTTGTGTAGTAATCTTCAGCATGGCCATAATTACAGTACACAGCAACTCATGTCTCTGAAAGTACAGCTACAGGGAGATGTTTCAAAGATTAGTTTTTCATTTGCAGTTTCCTATAATCCAATTATTCATGTTAGACTGAAATAATTAACCAATTTGGTCTGACTGCTTCAGTTGCCAGGTTGCCATTATAATTTATAAACTCAGTTCTTGTAATAAGTAGTGTAACAACTCATTTTAACATTTAAACAGCCCAACTGCTAATTATACAGTACAAAAATGATCCAAGCAGCCATGTTTCCAAATTCTGGCCTGAAGTAGGCAGAGGTCCTCAGGTGTGTTAAAAAAAAAAAAAAAAGAACTGGCAATTCCCTCCACCCTTGTTTTGCAGCTTTCATTCTGCTCTATCAGATGATATCTTGGTCTTCCAGAGGTCTCAATCAAACAATTACTATAAATAAGAAAAATTTTTTTTCACTTGAATTTTGATGAAGCATATAAATGTATAGATATAAAATTACATTTTGATCCAATTAACTGGAAGTTAGATTAGCATTCATGACAAGCTCTTACTGAATTCACCTTGTACAGAGATTTACATCACATCTGTCAATGGATTTTTCATGATTTGCTACCACAAAGATATTGGCCAGGAATACCATCAAACTGAGACCCTTAACAGGGAAGATCTGGATAATTCATAGCTAGGAGCGGAATACCTTTTGCTTTCTCAAGTATTATAATGGCTGAAGATATTCATTTGGAGTGATTACTCAGTGCACAAATACAGCAGTAGCCAGGTATTAGACTAGCTTAGCCCTATTTCACCCCATCAAATTGTTGTTTAATGTCATGAGGTGATTTTTTGTGTGCTTGCAGGAGGCTAACCATGTATGAGAGAGCTTTAATATTCAGAACTAATTTTGTTTGATTCTCTATAGAACTCAGCCAAGTTAACACACATACCAAGAAAACCCCACAACTCCCCAGAAGTGAGAAAGGACCTTTTACAGTCGTCAGCTGGGTTATAACCCATAGAAACTTTAATGAATGATTTGAGGAAAATCTCGTTGCCCTGTTTTTGCTAAGAGGGAGCCGAGAGCTGTTCTAGTGATTTATAGTGTTAGAGAGTTCTGTTTATAGCTTATCTGAAGGCTACAATTTTTAAATTAAATTAAAGCAGTAACTCTTTGTTGTCATTTTGAAGTGTTTCAATAGTGCTATTTATTTTTATAGTGCCTTGTGACATCCTGTGGAGAACACACTATAATGAATACATAATGAGGCTGTCTCACACCAAGAGATAATTATTAGTGGAAAAAAAGATGGGGGAAGTGTTTGAACTGTTCTAGAGTAGGTATCTTGTTGTAGAATATCCCCATTTCCAGTGCTACTTGAGACCGCGTGAAAATAATTTTTGTGTTGTGTGCACGAGTTTCTTTCTGAGTTGACGTGTCCAGGGCAACATGAAAACTTCTGAGGTCACACATTACACTCACTTATTGGTGACGTGGAGTATTATGCCACTATTCACCGTGCCACTCGAACACATAACTACATGGCTCTCTTTACACCTCCCGCTAGGCTCCAGAGCGCACTGAGCCCCGTGGGACGGCCACGTGACCGGGCGGTGACAGCGCCGCCCCGAGCGTCCCTCAGCGAGCGCCGCGGACCACAGCCCCCGTCGGGCCCGGCGGTTCCGGCGCCGTGACGCGCCCGCGGGGCCGCCTCCTCCCGCCCTTCCTTCCCTTCCCTTCCCGACCCTCCCGCCGGAGTCCCGCCCTCCTTCCCTCCCGCGTTTGCCCCCTCCTGCTGCGGCGGCGAGCCGAGCCCAGGCGAAGATGGCGAAGACTTACGACTATCTGTTCAAGCTGCTGCTGATCGGGGACTCGGGCGTGGGCAAGACCTGCCTGCTCTTCCGCTTCAGCGAGGACGCCTTCAACACCACCTTCATCTCCACCATCGGTGAGGGGCCGCGCCCGCGGCTGGGCGCCGCCATCCCGGCGGGAGCGGGGTCCTGCCCGGGGCCGAGCAGGGAGGGAGGGAAGGAGGGAGAAAAGGGCGGGGGCACCGCCCGTCTCAGCGCCCGAGGTCGGGGCCGCCGTCGGGCCGTGCCGGCCCCCGTGCGGGAGAAGGGGCCGGGGGCAGCGGGAGCCCAGCGCCGCCGCGCTCGGGAGGAATTGTCCGGCGGGGGAAGGTGCNGCGGCTGCCGTGCCCCGCCACAGCAACAGTTGTGCCGGGCCGGGCCGCGCCGCCGCCGTTGTTGTGCCGCGCGCGGAGCCGCAGCCCCTTCCCGGCGCGATCGGGGCCCCGCGCCGAGCCCGCAGCGCTGCCGGCCTCGGGTAGAACGGCGGCTTCTCGAGCTCTTTCCTTGTGGGGCGTCTCGTGTTTAGGTGCAAATTTTCGGAAAGTGGTGGAGGGCGGGGGTTGATCGAGCTGCCTGTGGCTCGTGCCGAGCTGCGTAGTGGCACTGACTGAACGCTCTGGGCAGGTGGTTCAACTCTCAGTTCTTCCCTCAACACTTCTAATGCGTGTGTGTCTTCGTGAACATAAAGCTCACGTTTTTGAGGTTTGGAGTAGTTCGTTTGAGCTTCACAGTCGACTATAGAAGCCCCTTAGTGACTAGGTGGAAGAACCTCCTCGGCGAAAGTTGACTTTTGTCCTAAATTTGGTTCTGAAAAGGGGTTTCTAAGCTTCACTAACCTTCTTTAATGCCAGTGAGGCGTGATATATCAAAACAGGTTGTTGTGGCTTATATTTTTGTAAGATTTGTCAGTTTTAGAATACTCTACTGAAATAAACATAGGCAAAATGTTCAAGGCCTTCGCTGAGATAGAGTGAATTAAAATTACAGCGTGTCAAGACTTGACTTATGGTCAGCTACGTGTAGCTGAGATCACTTTTTAGGTGAAGTACACTGTTTTGGGGATGAAGGGATAAACTGTATTGGAGGTTACTAGTATTTAGGAGGGCAAAACTAACGCTGACTTTAAAAAATAACACTATGAATTAGTAGACGCTATTAAAAAGAAATTTATTTAAAGATGAGATATAACTTGTTTTATGTTACCCTAGTGTCCTATCCTTTCCAGACATTTTATTGTGCAGAACTTGGTGGACAAGTAAGAAACAATATTTAGGCACACGTGATTGACTAAATTAGGTGTGGTGTCAGTTCTAATGCTTTAAGAACAGTTTATCTGCATTTTTCTGGCACGTTTCTTCTCTCTCTGCAACCGTTTTCAAAATGCTGTATCAGTAACACTAGCGGATTAAGGCCTGAGTAGCATTTTACCTTAACTGGTATTTTTCTGTACCTGTGGTAGAATAAAAGGCTTAATAACCATTAATAAATGCTGTATCATTAAAAAAAAAAAAAAAAAAAGCCTACTTTGGTACTGTGCTACTTCTTTATACTTCTAAAGAGATAGCTAACATAAATGGGTGTGTCTGTCTTCCAACCATTTTCTTGATGTTTCTTGAACTGCTTAGTCCTTGATAGATTTTTTTCCCACTGATTTACTTTGAAGTCTTGAGGACTGTGAATATGCTGTTATTTTTTCTTACTGTATTCAGTAAATATAGGATTTGCTCTCATTTCCTTCCTTTCTATTTGCTTTTGCAAGGGCCTTATTTTCAAAATGAATCAGCTTGAAGAAACTTAATAACTGAGGCATACTTCCAATTCTGTAGGTAGTAGTTGTGATTTCACAGTTAACGTTTTCCTTCTTGTTATTCCAGTCCCTTTTTAATTTTTAGCTAAGAACCTCCAAACAGGAAAGTTGACAATGCAGGAAATAGTGAAACTGTTCATAAAAGTGCTGGCATATGCTTGAATAAAAATACTTGAGGTTTTTTCAGTTGTCCTCGTGTGTTGCGTTTATTACTTATAGGTCAATCACGTGGCTCTAATCTGTTCTTGAAGATGTGCTTGGGTGCCCTTTCTCTCTCTGTCTTTTAGTGGCTTCTCAATACTAGTTGGTTTTACAGTCATAACTGGTCCATCTGGTGAGCTTGGGGGAATTCCATTTTCAACAATTCTGCTTTTTTTCCCTTGATTGATAAGTCATAGTTAACCATGGTGTGGGGGCAGGTTCGGGGATGCAGCGTTTTTCCCAAACAGGCTGCTCTGCCAGTTCAAGTTTTAAAGTCCCCAGATTAGCATTCCTCATTGAGTACACTGAGTGTTCCTGCAGTATGAGCTGCTGGGCTGTTCGGTTTGTACATTCTCTGTGAAATGGATTCTGCAGTAGGATGGTACTTAAAATGTGTGTTCAATTAACAGTGATTTTAATTAGTATGTGTGATATTATGTGCCCTCGGTTCTCTGGTCTGTCTCTGCTAACAAGATCAGACTTGGTTTTGCTGTAGAAGTCTAAGAAGGTGTGTGTTTGAGATGTGTTGGCATCAAATTTTATTGTTTAATCTTATGTGCTTACATGGTTTTTGTGAGGTGAGTAATTTAGGCTTTTTTTTTAAACTATATGGGGTTAAATTTTTGGCAGTTTCAACTTATGTCTTATATTTTAGGTCCAGAAGTTAAAACAATCTCTTTTGCCATGATGAAAAGGCCCACATCATATCCAAGTACCAAATAACTTCCATATAATTTCCCACTCCTATTGTTCTTTAGTAGTTTAACCAGGGTTAAACTACAACACCCCAGTTACCAGAGCAATGGAAACACTCTCCAAAAGGAAGAAAGTAGGAGGGAGAGATGGAAATACTGTTTTATTATAGAATAATTGTTTTACTTCTCAATGCTCATATTATAGAAACAAGTCAGTAATGAATTGTAGGTGCTTTGTCATTGTGCATGGTATACTTGTTGTACTTTGCAGATTCCCTTTTGTTTTGCTCTCATGTAAAATGTGCCTGTAAGGCTACCAGATCCATGTAGATTGCTTGGAGGTTGGAAAATGCTCCTTTGACTTTTCTCCTCAAGACTTTGGTCATGCTCATAATCATAGTCAACGTTGTACTGATTCAGAGAGCAGGGACTTCCAGCCTGGTGTCCTGTGGCCAACAGTTGCATAAGAAGTGTGATAAAAGTGCAATGCATATGTATTTGTAATTCATCAGACTTCTTTTATTCTTTTTTTGGGTGACTGTTGATGCAAGAGCCTTCATGTCTGTGTCTTCTTCACCTGGCATAACTAATACCTTAAGCAGAACTTGCTACCCATTATGAGAAGTGATTCAGTGATCTTTGGGTTCAAAGTGATGCACTTTTACTCTGTGAAAACACAGATTGACGTTGAGCAACTTCAGACTTTATAGATCTTTGCCCTTCAGCAGCTTTTAATTTTTTATACAGGGTTCTGTAGCTCTGTTGTGAGAATTTCAAATAGTGCTGGTTAATCATAATACTGCTGAGGTCCCTATTGAGGTTCAGCTTTTCACTGCTAACATGGGGATAAACCTTTTTTTACAATGGGTGTGTGTTACGTAAGGCTGTGTTGTTTAGTTTGCTTCCTGAGTGGAAACTTCTGCTTTTGCACACTTCTACATGGAAAGTAAAATGCAGTTGAGTCAGCTCATTTTCATATTTAACAACTCCCGAAGCAAAACTTATCTTGGAGTATCTTGTGTGCATTTTGCTAGTAGTTTCAGCACGATACGCAAGAATCAGAGGCATTAATTTAGCAGTCTCTAAGTATCTTAACTTGCTGTTCAAGTAATGCTGTCTGGTAAAACTGGATTTGGTTTATAATTTGTGATAATAAGGTTTATTTTTTGCATTCCTTTCAACTTTTTTGTATCAGCTGGTTTCTATGAGAGTAAAGTCAAATCTTTGTAGCTGATAGCATTTCTGGTTTAGTACAAAGGCTTGCTGACAGAAACAAAATTTCTAGTATTTATTTTTTTAATCCAGGATGATATCAGCATTTGGCAGGAAGTTGCCCACAAGATAGTACTGTATCTGAGAGTTGAAACCATTTGTTGATTTTTACAGAAGTAACTTTTCCTTAGCCTACATCTTCCAAAATAGGACACTACTCTGGCAGGCAAGCACGTGTGTGCTGACCTTTGAACACTGATGAAAATCCTTTGTCAAGCAAAATGATCAACTTCCCTTTTGCACTGAAATTTCCATGTCTGTAATGTGTAATGGAAATTGTTTGGCTGTATTCAAGACAAATCATGCCTCATTGAATATTTCTACTCTTCTTCTCCACGGTTACTTATTTGTATGATGGGCAAAGGATTGGTGTTGCTTTGTTGGGGTTTGGGGTTTTTTCCCCACCCTCCCATTAAGCTTCAGCATTTACTATCCTTATTCAATCAATTTCTTTTGGGCTTCTCCAGATGGTCAGAGCTGTAGAAGAAAACACATCAATGATAAATGAGCAGAGGCAGGGAAGCATCAGGAAGGCATTGTCAGGAGTACTTTATTAATGGTCATTACTACAAACAGATTGTCATTTGGACTTTGAAGTGCCTGAGATGAGTTTGCTCACACTCAGGTGGCACCCTTACACGGATCTGCAGAGTGGAAGTTTGTGTTCAAGGCATGTAGGATCTGGGACTAGAGTGTCTCTTCAGGACAGGGTTCACATGGAATAGGGAAGACAGTTTTGTGGAGGTAAATATGAAACCGGAAGAACGATTCTGTTTTCACGGTCTGTGGTGGGTGGTCAGCAAGATGATATCTTGATGTTGGACAGGAAGTTGTAGCTGAAGGTGTCTCAGGTTAAAAGCATTAAAGTTTGTATCTCCTGAAACTTTAAATTTGGTACTAACACGTAGCTTGTAACAAAGGACATCTTAACTTTGATTTTCATCTGCTGATGAGGTTGCATTACCTTACTATATTCTGCAGCAAGCCAACAATGGAATTGAAATTGTTTGGCTTTTATTAAGAATGCTGCTGCAGCTTTTGTGTTGCGTGTTTTACTCTGAAATAGTGTGACAGATGTCTGACTGTTGATGCCTATTCCTAATTGGCAGATGGAGGTCTGTCTTGGTTAAGTGTTACTGGTTATTTGAGTGACAGGAGGGCAGTTTAGAGCTGCTTTTGTGACTTGGTTTGAATGCAAAGTTAAGAACACTGACTAACATTGAATAACTGTAGGAACAAATGTCTTGGTTGATGGATACAGGCTTTGAGAGAGGTATCAAAGACAAACAGCTTTTATTTGGGAATTTTTAATGTACTTTTTAGGAAGAATTTCCAATCCTTCTGCAGTAGAGCATCCTTTTAGTAGAAATACATCTGGGACTATCTTATTTCAGAATTTATTGAAATTCATAATAATAATAAGAAGAATACATGTGGTGATTATAATGATGCTTTATTTCATGTTTTGTGGTAGAAGTTAGGTGGTTTTAATTCAAAGGATATTATATTGCTTTTTATCTTTAATTGGATGTTTATGGTGCCAAGTTATCAGGCTGACTAGATATATAAAATAGCTCTGGTGCTTTTCTGATGTGGATAAACTAGGAGTAATGGTAACATCAACAAAGTTGCACTGTTTAAGGCACAGAGTGTGTAAGCTATGGAGTTAGAATCACAGACTCAGGATATCCTGAGTTGGAACAGACCCCCAAAGATCTTCGAGTCCAACTCCAGGCTGAACGGACCAAGTGCCCTCAGCTGTTCCCCATAAGGCTTCCCCTCCAGACCCTTCACCATCCTCGTGGCCCTCTTCTAGACCCTCTCTAAATCTTTCCTTTACTGTGGTGCCCAAAACTTGATCCAAAGGCTTTTATTTACCAGACTTGCAACTAAAAACTTAGGTCAGCAACTTCCTGTCCCAACAGAGGTTGCAGTGGATTCTAATTTAGTGCCTTTTACAGGGTTTTTGACCAGTAATTGCATCTAATATCAGTTTAGTCTTGTGGTTTATAGTAAACTTTGCTGTTAAATGTAAGCTACGACACTTTTGATTAGATTGTGTGTAGGTAAAGGCAAGTAAAGTACTGCATGTGTCAGAAGGCTTCTTTTCTACGGAGAACAAACAGTTGACCAAGTTTAAGATGTGTTAATTTTGCCGCCATTGCACAGACTCTTCTGCTTTGAGCACCAGAGAAAAAAACCCTGATGCTGAATGTTAGTGGCATCCTCTTATATATATGGCAACATCAAAGAACATGTCAAGCAGGCTGGTCACTGGTAGGAGTCTGGCACCACATCTGGAGATTGGGAAGAGCAGGCTAAGTATAAGAAATTGGGCAAAGCTAAAGTGTCTGCCAGCCAGGGAACATATACACTGCTTCCACTCCCCCTATACCTCCCAAAAAAAATCCTCTTTTCTTTCATCTGCCAAAGAGAAATAGCTTTCCTTTACTGAATCAAAATATCTTGTCTGCGTGGGGAGACTTCTGATGGGGTTAAAGATGGAGTAAGTTATCTGTCAACCCAAGCTTGGAAGGGAGGAGGAAGATACAGTCAGAGTAAGTGCCTGGGAGAACTTCTCTGGCTTAGCAGAAGTGATGTACAGAGGAGTACTTAGGACATGCAACACAGGAAAAGCAGATGAAGAAATTAAAGAATTAATTAAAATTAATTCATTAAAAGAACCTTCTCCGATGCGGGAGAGGAAAACAGCTATGTACCAGAAAGACAAGTATGACCTTTTTTAGTAAGTTAGGTGGCTTTACCCATTAATATAGGTTGTAAAAACCTTTCCAAAAAAGGCCTGTTTTGTCATTCATGTGAGTAGTTAAACCAGCCCTTCTTCTCTCATGTCCTTTACTTCCCAAACAAACAAGCAAAAGACAAACCAAAACCCTCACATGCTTACTTACCCCCATGTTAAAACACGGGTTTAAAAAAGCCTTTGATGAAAATGATGTTTTGGAGTTGTTGAGAGTGCTGTCTATAAAAATAACTTCTGTAACTTTAAACCTTCTTCTTTAACTTTCTGGCCTGATTTTTCTTCCTCACTAGGTACTTTCTACACTTGCTTCTAAAACACAACTGTATTTCAGACTCTAACTGAAATTCCTAAATTAGATTATTTATTTTAACAAAGATAATTCTTGCTGGATGAGACATTATGCTCTTCTTGGATCCTTTCGGACAGAGTATCAGTTAAAGCCAAGAGCTGTCTAACTGATACTGTTGATATGTGCTTTTTTTGGTTGCATTTTTATGTTCCTGGTAATACCCTTGTTCTCTGTACTACTTCTTCCAGTGTAAGCAGGTCTGTGCCCTCTAAAGTGAGTGCAGTGTTTGTGCGTTCCTATAAAACTTCCAAACATTTAATCACTTCAGTCTTTACAGTGATCATTTATACCTACTCTAACATTATCCAATTTAACATGTTTTTATCTCTGATGCTCTTGTGGCGTCCCTGAACCTCTCAAGGAAGTGCTTGGCAGTCTGAGTTGTTGGGCTATAGCGATAATCACCTGTCCATACCAACTGTTCCTATGGTGTTTTCCATACCTGTGTTAAACCTGCAGCTGATGGGGTTTGTATGTGGTGCCAGTCACAGGCACAGCTGGAATAGAAGGTACAAAGTGCTTTGTTTGTACTGTGTGAGGGCAGTTTATGTGTAAGTAGTCATGGACATCCCAGTTCTTGCTTTGCCTTGTGAATCCTGGGGCACTCGCTGTGCTCGTTTTTCATGTAACACCTCTTCTGTTTTAAACAGACAATGTTCTGGCTCCCCAAAGTTTTTATTTCTTCACTCTGAATAACCAGTTCATGTAGAGCCCTGAAATTTTTAAGAGGCTTTTTAAAAAATAAGTGGCGTCTCCATTTCTCACAGGACAGACATATCAGTTAGGGAGCAAAACCAAAGCTAATCTGTTCTTATTGTCACAACTGAAGCGTGGTACATGAATAATAAAAAAGGAACTTTAAATTGTGGTGGCAAGGCAGTATTAGTTGCATGGGACTTTTTAAATAAGCCCATTTTTTCAACTTTTTGTATTCTTAAGATGCTGACTTTGGACAAAGTAATTCTTTTTGTCTTTCCTGACAGCAGTATTCAGTTAGAGTTATTTTGGTTAAAGACATAATTTTCTCTGTTTTCTACATGTACAAACATAAGTTGTTTACGGGCAAGAGTTTTAGGATCATTTTTTCCTGTTCTTGGGGGTTCCACTTTGGGGTTGGGGTTTTTTTGTGCTTTTTTTATTTTGTCTTACCTATTAATTTATGCTTTTGATAAGGACCAGTCACATGTCATTTTGTATTAAGCACGGGACTACTGAAAGAAGAATCAAATACTTGTATTCATAAACCACCTTCTAGATGGGGAAATCTGGTGTTCCTACCCATTAAAGCATGTGGCAGAGGTTTTTTTCATGTTGTAGGAAGCTGTACACCACACATCCTGGAGACGTGAGGGAAAGAAGAGATTCAGAGTAGGTGAGAGATGCACAAGTCTCCCATGGCTGCATTACAGGTTGAGTGAGTGTGGGGTTGGGTCCCTGGGAGGTCATTGCAGCTGTTTCTCTTCCATACCCAGCCCTAGCTGGAGTGTGACATACAGAGCAATTCCTGCACTACCATGGAGCTGAAGCTGCTTGGTTGATAGCCTGCCCTAGGATCCACACTGGAGCTGCTGGCAACCTACTTGTGGGCTCCCTCTGGGTCTCTGTTAACTGGGGCTTCAGTTTAATGTCTGGTTCAACAGAGTGCATGCTCTGCTCCTCACAGGAGAGATGTGGCTGGGAGTACCTGTGCTCTCAGGTTATGCCATCAGTTGCTGTTACAGATGGTGGTAAACTGAATTATGGAACTCACACAGATGAGTGAGTTCAAAGGAGAAAAGGATTTGGTTTTGACACCTGGTCCTGGCAGTGCCTACCCCAGTTTCAGCTGTGAAACTGTAGCCTCAATTCAAGTCTGTTGGCCAGTTTTAATGTTTGCTGCTCTCCAAATGCATGCTGGCTTGAAAGGGGTTTGTTCTCTAAGGAGCTAAGTTAGTGCATTCCTCTTAGAGACAGGCAGTCTATAAATAATCCTTAAAATAAACAAACTTGGCTGTCTGTATCAGTAGTACAATTTTAATCTATTTAAAAATTATTTTAGATGAAACTGAATTACCACCAAGTGTAGCTTATCTTACATTCAAAGTAAAATGAGAGTTAGACCATAAGTTAATTTCTGTGCACTTTCATAGTATCTAGATTGTAAGCTCTAAAACACATTCTGCCGGGACTCAGCCCTTTTAAAGTTGGGCTCTTGTGACAGATGATAATTTCACTCATCTCAAGTAGTATTAAGTTTCTAGTGTTATGTTGTTTTATAGTCTTGAATTTTATATTGAGTATTTTTAGTGTTGAAATTATGCATTTCAAAAGTTGCTCAAAGCAATCTGTAAATTGAATTCAAAATGCTGAGGAGAGAGTTTGAGTGTTGAGGATGTTGCAGTGCCCACACTGAAGCATTGCAGTGCACAGTTGCCGTGGCAGAACTCACAGGAGCACTGGTGTGAAAAAGTGGCTGGAGAGCACTGGATTCAGATCTTAGTGTGGTAATCAGATCACACTGTAGGTTATTGAGCTGTCAAAAACATGGATGTTTCAAAGGGTGGTCTAATTTTGTTGATTATAAATTGTGTTCTGAATCCCTTGTTCTCTTTTAAGTAGAAAGTAACTTTTCTTAAGAAAGGAAGCTTAGGGTGGCAGGTGTGCTGTAGCTGAGGGGACTAGTGCTGGAGGAAGTGGCACTTTGTTTGCTTGGCACCCTGAGCACTGAGCTGATCTTGGTCATAAGTCTCAAGGCCTTAGGAGCAGGAAACTGCCCTGTGTTACACATGCACATGGCATCCCCAATCTTTATTGCCCTACCTACTTCAGCCATTTGTATATATTTCTTTTGCCAGTGTTTAAACTTTAAGAGCTTTTCTGTATTAATAACTTCCAAGGTGCAAGACACTACTCTGTGCTTCCTTGTGTGGGACACTGGTATTGAGTTCTTTGTGTGGGTGAAGACTTAGATGAAGAAAGGCCAATTAACCTGAAGGAGCCTATTCAGCCCACTCGAGGTTACTGGTGTCTTGTGGCTTCTTGTGGGCTGCCCAGACGGAATGGAATAGAGTTTGTCCCTTTAAGCTGTGAAAGAATAACTAAATCTGGTTGCACTTGTGTTTAATTCTAAAATAATTCATTTTACAGCTTTTGAAAAAATGTTGACCTTTACCCCAGTGTGTTCCCTCATGTTAGTCTGCTGTATTTTTGAATGGGTGCAATAAAAGACTACTGCCTCTTTAATTTACATACTGATGCAAGACATTGCTGAGATCATCTGAAAATTCTTTGCAGATGTTACTAGGGACTAAAGCCAAACTAAAGTTCAAGTTCAAAATGATTAGACTTTGTTCTTTCGTATGAGGCTGTATGACACACTGGTATGTTGCAAGGGTTCCCCACCCTGCCTTTTACAGTGATCTTGACTTCTACTTTGTCATTTCTTATTTTTACTATAATTATTCTAGAAATATCTAGATTAAAAGCAGCTTTCTGAAGCTTCATTTATCTACCTTTGTAGATTGAGACAGCATACTGATGTAGCACAAGAAAACTTTTTCTTGAAAACCACAGAAAAAAATAATTGTGTATTTAATCCAAACCCTGCAATACCTTCTGCTGAGAACAAAAAAAAGAAGTAATCTCTGAGTAAGCTTGTGGGGAAAATCTGTGGGAACAAATTGATGTTCCTCAGCTGTTGGATATATAAGAAAAGAACAAGTTTCTGGAGTACTGATCTGTGGGTCTGTCCATGGAAGATGATGAAACTATTGAGCTCTGTTCCTGTGTGTCCTCACACAACTTTGTGTGATCAGTGCTGGTATCTGGTGTGTGTCACCTGGTGGTGGCAGAGGTGTGTGACAGGGCCCTCAGCGCTCACAGCCCCTCAGAGAGTGATAGAGATGCGCTGGCAGCAGATGATGCTGACACTGCTGCTGTGTCTCGGGGGTGACAGGCTCGTGCTGTGCTCTCAGACTCCAAGGCACCCTTGGAAGGAGGAGCAGGACAGCAGCGGCTGTAGCAGCTGTGCCATAGGAGCTCTGCTGGTTCCCAGCTCTGCTGGTTCCCAACTCTGCCGTTCAGCTGTGCAGCTTCAGGCACTTGCTGTTCACAAGATGTGCAGCCTATAGGGAGAAGTATTTTCTGAGTAATTCTCTCCCAGGATTTGACAAACTGAGGGTGAAGCATAATGATTTTCAGTCATATGCCTCTTCTCACTTTCTTTTTTTTTTGGAGGTAAGTTACAAATCTGCTTGCTCGGTTCAAAGTTGCTTTTAATTCACTTAAACCAAGAGACTGCAGAATATGTTTTCCTTTCCTTTTGTATATCTTAAGACTCTTGCATGTCTTGCAGTAAAGAATTTGTAAGACGTTCTCCTTTTCCAGTTCAGCCCACTGAAAAAAATCAAAATCCGACAACCTCACATATAAACAAAGTAGGCTGGGAAGGACCAATGCTGTGAAGTTGGATCAAGCCCAGCTTGAAATTCGATGCATAAATTCCAATTTTTCTCTTGCTGATTTGCTCAAAAGGGTAACAAGACTTCGTACCTTGACTCCTTCCCCCATCTTTCAATGCATTCCTTTTTATTGTGGTCTATGTCCAGTGGTGGTGAGTGCCACAAAGTTCTGTTTATCAGGAAATCCCATTTTTAAAAAAGTTTTATTTCCATTTCATTCTTCCATTCTTACTTCAAAGGAGTAAGGTAAGATTTAGACAAGTAGGAAGACAGCTTCTTTAAGAGGGTGAGGCTTTTATTTTATGCAGGTTATGCAAAACAGTTCCCTTTTTGTTTTAATAAACTGTGGTGCATCTTTTATGTTTTTTGATAGATGGGAGTAAAATAAGATTCTTTTCTAGCAAGTGAATCTGGTATTCATTTTTTCACAGCTTCTTTGCCAATTTTTGTGTTCACTGACTCCTTAAAATTTCTCTGGCTTATATATTAAATAAAATCAACAGGTAAACAATTTAAAATACTACTACATTGAATACTTTTGAAAAAAAAAATTGATTTGTCAGAGATGGAGCAATACTCTGTTGGGGTAGATGTACAGGGTAGTGTATGCTATCAGAGATTGATGTTTATTTACATCCTGAATGGTGCTGATTTCCTGTCTGATTCTTGCTACAGCTGCACACGTAAGGTCCTGGTGCTGCAAACTAGTGTTGAGCCACGTGAAAAATTAACTTAAAATACTGGTGAATTGGGTAATAAAGGTAAAGATTAAGAATTCTAATATTTGCTCACCAGTGGCAGGATTTTTTGTTTTGTTTTGTTTTTTTTACACTAATTTGTATAAGTTTCTTTTCTGTCTGCCTTTTACTGCTTGTACAAAACATTCAAGAACAACTGAAGGAAACCTTTACCTTCAGGAATTATTTTCTGGGACAGTTGGAACAGCTTACTGGCTCTGACCAGAATACTTCGGTTTGGTTTCTTTGGTTTCTTTGTGCTGTAGCTGTTTTCTGCAACAGCAGTTTTGTTGAAAAGAAGAAACAAGACAATCTGTCCAAACAGTGGACCTGTGTGGGGAAAAGTTGTAGTGGAGTCCTAGCTGGAACAGATACTGTAGCATGAAAAACCTGAGATATTGGCTCTGATGGCTACAGAGTTAAAATCGGGGTGAGGGGAGAACAAAAGAGTAACAGTGATGCCCTGAGAGCAAGCTACTGTTCTAAAAACTAAAGTAACAAAATGAACTTTTTCAGCCTCCCTGCTCAGTTTGTCCTTACATTCCTGTAAGAATTGCGTCAGGCTGGTTTGTTAAGGTTCATGGTAGAAAACCACTGGTACTAGAGCTGGAAAAGGAACTTCTCCATATGTGCTGCTGGGCAGTCCTGGCTGTTTACTATTGTAGTATTGTGAGCTCTTTGTAATATTTCACAATGTCTCTTTAAAATAACTGCATTGCAGCTTGATTATGGGTAAAATCTACCCAGGTTGGTTGAAATACGAAGAAATGTAGCTGGGGAGTGGAGTAGGGAAGAGGCTGTGGAGGAAGAGCTTTGGGGTCTGAAATGGACCTGACTTCTTGGCTTGAGCCGAGAGGCCAGGCGAGGCCAGTCCTCCAGCCTGTGGCATTTGGCTGGCATTGAACAGTGGCTTGCCCTGAATTTTATTAGCTTTGCATAGCAATGCAAGGTAGACAGCGATCTACAGCTCCCATGATTTTCTGTGAGAGCCTTTGTCTGGCCCAGTGTATTCTTAGACCGAGTTTTGTTGGAAGCTATGGAAGCAAATACCCTCAGTAAAGTGAGGAGAGAGGATGCATCCCTGGCCTATAGTTAGCAAGGATCTGGAAAGGATTTTGAAGAACAATAAGCCCTCAGCTACTTTTACCCCATGCTTCAAGGGAAATGCAAGCAATTACAACCCTAACTGATGTGCAATTCAAATTGCAACCTGGGCTCCATCCTTGCAGAATGCAACTTTGTGATTCGTGCAACAAATGCTTCTGTATAGCTCTGATCTAATATTTATTGATGTGCTAGATGGGCCACCAGTGTGTTAGACTTTCATGTGACAACTCAACTTTAGCAGGTAATTATCCTGTTAGCATTTGCACTCTTAAGAATTAATCTGGGTCTGTATTTTCTAAAAACTTCAAAAAAATTAACTTCAGATGGACATCCAGATGTTTCTGGGCTTTTTCTCCCTACTGGAAAAACAGCATTTCATGTTGCATTTTAAAACTGCAAGCTATGCGATCGTTTGCAATCAGACTTTAATTCACAAATGACTCCTCTTTATTTGGCCTGAGTAACTTTTTAAACTTTTGTATCCCAGTGTGTGACTGTGCAAAAGAAGAATGGATTAATAAAGGAAATCTTCTGTCAAGAATTAGTGTTGAAAGGCTATAGTTGTTGGAGCATTTTACATGGTGTAATTTCAATGTAGCTGTAACCAGATCGTGGCTTGCACTTAGCCGTGCAAGAGCCCTTGGCCGGAAGTGGCAGCACATGTCACCAGGCTTGCTCTGAACGTGTGTCGCTGTGTAGCTCACCACTTCCTCATACTGAAGAAAGATCAGTTTCTAGTTCATTTTAACCTCCAAAAAGATTTGACCTCCAGAAAGTTGCAGTTGCAGAGGTACTTACAGCCTTTCCCTTTATATTCTTCTTTTAGCTTTGAAATGAATCTTTGAGAATTTTGATGAAGTTCATACTAGAAATCATAAGTTCTGAGAAGATATTTTTTTGTGCAGGTCCTGACTTCAGAAGTGATCAAAGGAATGGTTGTATAAATCATTTCAGCGCTGCAAGGGAGATGAGTAACCACGAGAAACCAGTCTGTGCAAGACCTGGATTGGTGCACGTGGGAAGCTTGCGCTGCAGTCAGGAGTCCTCCTCGAAAGGCACCCCTCCAGGAGTCTGTCCCTGTCTGTGCTGATGTGTCTCAGCTGCAGCAGTTCACAGGACAGAATTGTCTTAAAACCACAGCAGTCTCTGACTCTAGTTTTCCTGATAGTTGTTGTACGAAAGCTTCAGGTCTAGACACAAATGAACTTCTAAAACTGATTTGATTTGCTGTTGCCACAATACAATGCTCTTTCCAGAGAAATCTGTATTTGTGCTTTATAACCTTTGAGGCCAAAACAAAATCTGTTCAGAGCAAAGGTTATTTGTTTTCAGACTCGAGTACAATTATCTGTGATTTCAGCAGCTGTGATTGCACCTAGTTAGGAGAAAAATCTTTGCAACAAGGGAGGCAAAATCCTTTCCAGTGTAAAATGGAAACACTTGTCAAACTTAGGTTACATAGAATAGGGATTTTTTTGAAAGTACATAAAATTCTCATGTCATTTTTAGAAGAGTGTGAATTAATGAAAGTATCTTTTTTCCTGTAAATCTACCAGTTAATCTTGTGAAATTCCAATTGTAGTAATCATAGCATTTTAAATTAATGCAGTTAATTTCATATGCTGTTAAAGTGCTGATGTGATATTTTTTGCTCATAATTTGTATTCTAACTAATGAGCTGAACTACGTATCCATGGCACATTAAGATTAAGTGGCTGAAACCTGTTATTTTCAGTATATTAAAATAGTAATATTGGATGTGAGAAGAATGAAATCCAAATAGCTAATGAACATCGATATTTCATATTCAGTTTCTACTGTGGTGTATTAAAAACTCCCAGAGCTTCCTCTTTAACGGATGGATGAATTCTTAAAGCTAGAAACAGCATTTTCCCAATTAAGATACCCTTGATAATTGTCAATTAAATTACATTTTAAGAAAGTTTATTTAATTTCTTCTAACTTAACTCCATCTTTTACAAACTACAACTAAATATCAAGTAACTGTTTAGGATGCAGTGAAGAAAAGTGGGCCATTCATTTCCAAACTGATTAATTTGGAGGCTGCTGTCACAGGATTGGAAAATCTGTCAGTCACGTAGTAGTGAGACTTGAGCAGTCTCAATTTGACCTGTGCTGTAATACAGATTTAGAGATGCAGAAGTTAGAGTAGTTAGGATTAAGGCTAGTCTGTTTGGAAATCCATTTCACCCCTCTAAACCTTAAAAAGATGTTATTAAGCTCTTCTGGATTAATTTTTAAAATCTTGTCCTAAAACCTATGGCTTAAAATCTGAAATTGGGTTTCAAAATCAATCTGAGAACTGATGGGGGTACCATGTGGAAGTATAAGGGGGAAAAGGAGAGAAGTGTTTTCTTGATGCTTTTTGGAGCTTCCTGGAAAATCCTAATTGTTCCCAAATGAGTACTCTTGAAAAAGGAGTCTTATATCTCCTGTGTTGTATTGCCATTTACTGTGATGTCTGATTAGATTGCATCAAACATCAGTTTTCAAAAGCAGGTGCTGGCTTTGAAAAGGAACTAGAATCACAGGATGTATTTTTAACTCTGAGCCAGAGGTACCAGGGAATTGACTTGAACTGCAGGGACTAGTCAGAAGTTCAGGAGAAATACGCATTCAGACTAGTGACCTTATTGGTGTAAAATGGAAGGGTTTGGAAATCAAGTCTTCCTCTAATGATCTTGACTAACTAGTGAGTTTGGTCTGCTTTCATTGTGCAGAATAATTTAGCCTTGACGTGGTGGATGCAGCTGAAACCTTTGTGCATTCTCAGCACTTCCAAGTGTGTGGAAGAAACGGCAGCTTCAGAATAGTTCTTCTGACTAAGTTTGCTCTTACTGAATTGCCAAAAGGAAACTAAACACTTCCTTTTCAATAACTGCAAAACTTAAGAGTATCTCTTTCTCTGGCAGGAATCGACTTTAAGATCAGAACGATAGAATTAGATGGAAAGAAAATCAAGCTACAAATATGGTAAGTATTCCAAAGTAATTCAGGTTTTCATTGACTTGAATTCACTTTGAGAAAGAATGCTTCATAGTTTTTGAGCTTCAGTCTACCAGAAGTTTCATACCTTTTATTCATTGACTGTCAATAAGGTTTATGCTTTCTTCTAGCTTGCCCTTGGAGCAGTTGTGCTTCAGTAGCACAGGAAATAGCCTGTTCATATGCAGTCATTACAGCAACTTCCTATTTTATCAAAAGCTGTCCTCTTAAATGTGCTTTTAGCTTTTCCGTGTGGAGGAGAAATATTAACTCAATAGCTGCAAGCTAAAATATGCAAGCTAATAAAATGTAGTCTCCTCTGGTACTTTGCTACCTGGTTGAACTCCCCAAGGCACAGGTGAGGGATAACGCTGCCATTCCTTGCATGGTGGCTTTAGTAGAAACTGAGTCTCCTGAGCCAGAATCCTTGTGACTAAGGAAGTGCAGTGCCAGAAGTGGCTGGTAAAAATTTTCTGTCCATAATACAGTTTAAAAAAGCTGGGTTTTGTCAGGCCTTTGGGGTTCAGCTCCTCCAGGGTGTGACTGGTAGCCAAACACTTGGGTCTGCAGGTACACTCACAGACAGGTACTGCTTTCAAGCCACCCAGGACAGAACACCACTGAGGTGTAGTGGCTGGCCTTAGCAGCAAACTGTAAGTGACAGTGCACCATCCTGAAGTATTTTATTGCTGTGTCTTTTAACTCTTTTTTAAGACAGGACTTGGATGCATCAGGGCTTCTTTTTTAATTACTGGAGGGCAGGCTGTGTGGTGCAGAGTTTTATTGCTTGCATGAAAGCTGGAGTGGTTTTGTGCCACGTTTCTGGTGCTGCTCTAACTGCTGATGTAGGGAGGGTGGCTTGGGAGTGAGGAAGCTGCTGAGGACTGAAGAAACTTGTGCAAACAGCCAAAGGTGTGTTTTCCTAATGAACAAGTATCAATGCATTGTCTCTCTGTTTAATAAGACATCTCTAAGTACAGTTGAGTGTAAAACAAATCCTTTTTTTCGCTGAATTGTAGGGATACAGCAGGCCAGGAGAGATTCCGTACAATCACGACAGCTTACTACAGAGGAGCCATGGTGAGTGCTCACACTTCAAATAACCTAAACACAACTAGTGGAACTGGTTTGCTGTTCCTAAGGTTATGTCGTGTAAGTCTTCCACTGGAGACTGGGTAATTGTGGCTTGAGCTATGGGGAATGAAGTTTGTGGTTTTCTTGGGGGTTTTCTGCTTGTTTGTTTTTCCTTTTTTAAACGTGCTGGTACTTGGTCTAGGCCTGGTTTTTGTGATGAAACTTCCAGCCCTGTTGTCTTTTTTTATATAATAAAAATTTCTGGAGATTTTAATAAAATAAGTTGCCAGGCTTTAACCAGATAGGTTTGGATTTTCTAATGGGGTTTTTTTTGGTTGTTTTTTAAATGCAGTTTTTAAACACTTGAAGTGTTTCAGAAATGGACAATGAATTATTTAAATATTAAAAGTGTGTTTCACTGACTTGCTTTTCCTTTAGCCTGTAGAGAAAGCAAAGTCTGGGCAAGAAATACTATCACTTGCAACATCTACTGTTACTTTTTCCTCCATTGAGAGTGACTTGAAGTCAAATAACTGACTTAGAGCCTGCACCCTTGTGGTACAATGCTTGTAATGGTTCTTAATGCTATGATTTGAGATATTTTATGTTTGCACACCTTTAATTTTGACTTGGTGATTGCTACCTGTGCTGCTGTTAGAGGTTCTTGCTGCTTTGTATGAACAGATCTGTGACATTCATAAGCTGTGGGTCCACTGTTACAGAACACAGGGAGAAATAATAATGGTTGTGGCTCTGTATTAGAGCCTTCCAGTGCTTAAAAAGGCTTTGGCAGTGACCTGGTCTTCTCCCCAGTCCATGGCCAAGGGTCTGTTTGTGCTATGAGGAATGATTGGAAAGGCCTTAGGAAATGGAGGTGAACCTTGCAAACTGTGCTTAATGCAGTGGCTCTGTGGTTTCCCATGTTTTGCTGACTGTTGAGATCCCATGCCGGTGCATGTACAGAACTGCTGGAAAGAGCTAAAGCTTCTGGGAGAGCCCCAGGGGAGCTTTGCAGGAAGTGTCTGCTGGCCCCCGCAGCTTGGAGCTCACAGGTTTGATGTTTGGACTGCTTAAAGCTGCTGCATCTAAACCTGACTTAAACCATAGAGTCCTGGTTGCTGGTGTAGTAGAATTTCTAAACTTGCCCTGACTAGGCTAGTAATTAAAAGTTTTGTATAGGTGGTGTGTGTTTGACCTCTTACAGTGGCAAAAGATGGTAAACGGTAATATTTTGGGTAAATTCCCAGCCATGGCATAATGCCTTGAGAAAAGACTTATTCGCCTATAATCCTATACTGAATTTCTTTGGAAGTATAATTAAAACTACAGCCATCAAAAGTCAGCCAATAGTACTAGCTCATCTAACTAGATTTTCCTAATTTTATTTAGGGAATTATGCTGGTATATGATATCACGAATGAAAAGTCTTTTGACAACATAAAAAACTGGATAAGAAACATAGAGGAGGTAAGTGCTTCTTTCCATCTTATGATCTCCCTGGGACAGATAAAAATCAAGTAATTACTTTCATTACAGTAGCTAACATACATGGCCACTCACCACTTGCAAGTAAAGTGTGTACTGTTACATTTCCAGAATAGCCAAATGCCTGTGCATGTGTGCAACCTGCTGCAGAGCTCATGACACACATTTGATCTATTACAGTACTTGGACAAATGTAATCTAGAAGTATTTATTCCAGCCTATTTAATATTTTATTGCTTGTTTCAAAAGTCAGCCTCTCTCAGTTAATGCCTTCACATTAGATAATTTCTCTAGAATAAACTAATCCGTTGTGGAGGAGTTTGACACACAAGTTTCTTTTCAACAGTGGTTTGCTTTGTTCCTGAGAGATTATTTTTTCTTCTTGCAGCATGCCTCTTCGGATGTAGAAAGAATGATCTTGGGTAACAAATGTGATATGAATGAAAAAAGACAAGTCTCAAAAGAAAAAGGGGAGAAGGTAAGATTTGGTAACTTACCCTATTTAGAAGCCTGCTTCTTGTAGGATTCTAGCTTCTGGATGTTTGGCATGTTTTAGGTGTGTGAGAGAGAATGGGTCTCAAATCTCTTGTTTCAGGAACTTTTATACGTATAGGATACCAGGTTTGGAGTTTTTTCTTTTTAAATAGCACTTTAGTATCTTCAGTTTGAACAAACAAAATGGTACTGTTGTCTTGAGGGCGAGATCCTGGAACGAATGTTGACCTTTGCTATAGCATGAGGTATCCTAGATCTCAATATAAAGTTTTGTGTATAGTTCGATCATGTTGGACTCAATTCACAATGGTGGTCACTTACTCTTGTTATAAGTGCTTTTACTAAAGCTTAACTAATTATTCCAATTTTCTACAGAACAACTGAGGTTGTAGAACAAGTGAGGTAGAATAGTACAGAATGTGTTGTGTACAGCTGAAGTCATGCAGCTGTTGGTAATGCAGCTTATGGGATAATTGTATCATAGTTATCTGGTCCACAATCCATATCAATAAAGATTCTACCTTAAAGTTCTTTAGAGCCCAAATGAGTATTTTGGTGAGAAATTAATGTCCTTTTTTTTGTTTTGTTTTGACTTTATGTGAGGGTATGACCAGTTGTAATACTTTGTCTAATTGTCTTTAATGTTTTTGCAAGAGAAAATAGAAATAAAGCTTGCTTGGTTTGGTTTTTAAAGCTTGTTGAAGCATGCAGCATCTATTCTATTATGAACCTCTTGTGAACCTATGCGTAAAACATTCCTTTTACAAAGGAACTTCAAAACCACTGAAAAACTTTAACCTCTCTTCCAGTTAGCAATTGATTATGGAATCAAATTTTTGGAGACAAGTGCAAAATCCAGCATAAATGTGGAAGAGGTAAGAGATGGCTGCTACATTTAGGTGCTTCTTGAATTACTTCTGTGGAGGTATGTTCCATAATCTCCTGGGCTTTCTCACCTGACCTGGGACCTGAAGTCCCAGCTGTGCTCCTGGGTCTGCTGCTACAATCCAACTGTTTCTGGTTTTCTGGTAGTGTCTGGAATTGTTTTGTAATTGGGTGTTCACAGACTGGTTCACAATTACTGTAGCAAATAGTTGCTTTAGATGTCTGTGCCTTGCTACTTAAATTTCAAGTCCTTTTGGACAAGGAATAGGTGTAATTTTAGAACAGTGCTTTGTGCAGGAAATGGGATTCTTTACTCTCAGGATAACACGCTACTGTGTCACGCAGCCTTCAGGTTACTACCAAATACGTGCTGTGCAGATGAGACTGAAAATTTGTGTATTAACCTGGAACACCAGGTCATAAGCTCATGTTAGAGGAGGAAGAGGTCTTACAATGCTATCTATAGATTTATAATCTGTTTTCCTGCAAATAAATTTTGTGCTAAAACCACGAGATCTCTAAATATGAGAGCATAAGGAAACAGAGTTGGAAGGAATAGTGGCTCAAGTCCAGTCTATCTCACCATAAATCACTTGTGTCATCTCAGGGAGGATGGGGGGAGGATCTGAGCTATATGAAAATGTGGACAAAAAATAACTTTATCCAAAGCCAGTTAAATTAGGATTCATTGATCCAACAAGGTTGACTTGTTCTTAAGTGTTGTCCCTATACCTAATAATTTAAAAGTCTTTCTATGGGATACTCTTCAGAAGTCCTGCAAACACCTACTTAATTCAGATCATGCATCTAACAAATTAACTAGAAACTAAGGACATTGTTACTTTAAAATAACAAGAGTCATGTTGTGCCAGCCAGGCATGGTTTTTTCTGATTGCAGGGTGATTGTTATACAGGATATGCAGTTAAAATGGACTGATCTGCACCTGGGCTCGCTTGACCTGATTTTCATAGTGTCCTTGTGATTCCTAAAGCAGGTGCTGGAAGTGGGACCATGAGCAGAGTGGATAGCTGAGCTCCTCTGGAGGGTTGACTTGCTCTGTCATGTCATGGCAGTCTCACGTTAACCCCCCCTGCAGGTCATGAAATGCCCAACACAAGTTTGTGCTTACTCTGAAATGTTTGGCTCTCTGAATATTTTTTTAAATTGTCACATGAATGGTGAAGAAAGCATTAAAAAATGCAGCTGGTGTCGGCATTTGGCAATCACTAATGATTCATTTTACTTTCCACCAAATACTCCACTTTTGGGGAATTACACATTTGTGATATTCTTGGGATCAGAAGTGAATTAATTAATTTGTTGTGATTTATTTACATTAAATGAGTGTCTGTCTGGATATATTCCAAACACAATGAGAGGAGAAGTGTTTATACTTTTTACATTCTGGAACTGTCCTTAGATTATTAGGGTCTCCAGATAGCCTAAAGCCTTTTTCCTGTTCCTGGAGAATTGCAGAATTTTCCTGCTACAGAAGTTTCTTTGCTCCTTTGTACATTGAAATCTGGGATGCTGAGATTTGCCAGAGTAATTATTTATGGGTTTTTGTTTTGTTTTTAATAGAGATATTGGAAACTTAAATAGCCTTATAGATAGTCCAAGAGTAAAGCTTTTGGAGGACAGAAAGCGAGCTAACCTCAGTGTGAATTCCCAGGGCTGCCCTTCTCAAACCTCTCTGGGTTTCTAATTGTGATGCACAGTTCAGTATGGGGGGAAATAAAAACAGGATTAGTATGTGGAGCCTTCTCTTCAGCTGATTTTTCTTTCTCCCCCCGAGGTATGCAATGGGAAGGTCTGTTCACTTGCTTCAAAGATTGGCGAGATGGAGACTAAAAATAAAGTTTTTTCTTCTAAAGCATGTTTACTGAAGTTTTAAATACACAGATACTGTACGTAGAGTGTCTTGCAACTCACAGTGCTTTTAGTGGCCTGCAGAACGCTGTATTGTTAATGTGTCTGGCTATTCCAAGTTTATCATGTCCTTAATGTGTCTTGTGACTAACTCCTGTTTTCTCTTTATTTCCACTCCTCACCAGGCGTTTTTCACACTTGCACGGGACATTATGACAAAACTCAACAGAAAAATGGTTTGTATTTCCAATTAGCATACAAACTAGTTACAATGAGAGGACAGTTACCGTAATTGGCTGAGTAGTAGCACTACCAAAAAGCTCTTGGGGGTTACAGTAGTTGTTAGATCAAATTTGAGCAAACAGTGATTTATCACGCTTTATTACACATCAGTGAGTAACTGTCCATTATTTTGCATGAACATTAACATTGGGCATCCTGAAACTGATGTGTTGTTTCAAAATGTCATAGTGTGATCCGTGTTTTATTATGTAGTCTCTTCTCCAGCTAATTCTTCAGATCCGGATTGTTACGTAAAAGTTCATTTTTTTTTACCAAGTGATTAACAAAGTCTGGATAACTGAGGAGGTCAAGTTGCAGCAGATCTCTGCTCTAGTTATTGCCTTGCAAGTGGGGAAGTGGGGAGGGAGACTAGAAAAGCTAGAGTTCTTTTTTCTGCATTTTATGACGTTGACACTCTTTTCTTTTTCAGAATGACAACAGTTCATCGGGGGCAGGTGGGCCAGTAAAAATAACAGAAAATCGATCTAAGAAGAGCAGCTTCTTTCGATGCACGCTACTTTGATGAACTTCTAATGATAGACTGCAGCACACTTAGAACCTTTTCTGCTTCTTTGAAAGCACAGGGTCACAAAGCCTCAGAAATAATACCACCAAGCTGCTGCTGAGAGCTCCATTGAACGTAGACTGCGATACACAAATACCAAGTGGATTTTGCTCACTAAGCCTATTGACCTGTCAGGCTCTTCTTTCTCAGATATGGGAGCTATGAAGTGGAGACACAAATGCAAGATTTAACTTGTTTTCCTTTTTTACTTTCTGTTTTATTGCCTGTTGCAAAAGCTGCTATGTTTCTTTTAACTTTGCACATCCATATTGGCCTCTTACTGCCTGTTACAGCACAATCTTACATTTGTATTTGCACAGTTTGACTTGTAAGTAAGATTCTTAACAGATTTGTGCAGTTTTTCTCTTTTTAAACAAATTTATTTTCAAGCAGAAGAGCCAGGGGAAAAATTAAGTCTCATTTCCATTATTTTCTATGCTGTATACTTGTGGCCATGCAGTATGGATGTTGTTGCTCTAGTGATGAGAATTACTGTAACAATTGGCATTTAACAATTTGTACAGATTTTGTCTCTTAGATGCACAAATCTGTTTATGCAGAAGCTATGGCTTCTATTCTGAATGTAGTATGTTGCTTTTCTTTCTTTACCCGACTTAGCAAAGTTGTGTTCTGAATTGCCAGTCACTGTCTGATTCACAGATGCACCTTTCAGTTATTTGAATAAACACAGTGTCTTTCCTCACTTAACTTCCCTTTGTTAGCTCAGACTGCACCTTTTTTTGTTTCTGATGAGGAAGTACACTCTGGATTTGAAATCATCACCACAAATTGGCCTCGTCACTATCACTTAAGTGGCTTGTGGAAGCTGAATGCATGAGTTTTGAGTAACCTCTTTGTGGATTCGCTTGTTCAGAAATGACTGCTTCTAAAGGTGACTTCCATTTCTACTCTTGATTCTAAGGATAGTTCGTTAACGTCTGTAAGCATCGACCCTTGACAACAGAGGTGTCCCAAACCAAGCTTCCTGGGCAGTTGCTAAAGTATACCAAGTGTTGGCACTAAGGAAGCCTCGCATTAGGGCTATAATGTACTCCTAGTTATGCAGTTAATGCTGAATGTGTGTCTTTGGTCTGCTCGAGCAGTTGTTATCTCATCAAAAACTGGTACAGTGACCTAGACTGTTAGAAGCAGAGGTGAAACATAGTTGCCTTTTTTTACTCAACTGAGCATTGTATAACCTAGTCTTTGTTCTACTACTTTTTTATTGTCTTCTGAAAATTTTCCTCGATGAGCAATTAAAACAGGTGCTTTAGTTCTGTTGGTGTGCCAAACGTGGACCATTGTAAGCTTTAACTACAAGTTTGTGTCCAGCATGTTTGCTGTTAGGGGATGGGTGTGTTCTGTCATTGTCAAAGGAAACGTCTGACGTGCTTGCTTTTGCTTCACTTCGTTGTCTGGAGTTGTAAACAGTGAGTTGGTTGTTACCACAGATAACCACTTCATTTTGCTGTGTCAGGTACTGAGTTTGTCATCTCTGGGCCTGTTCTAAATAGTTTGAAAGGGAACAGGCCAATAGCGTTAGATGTAAAGCTTTTGATTTTAAAAGGTTTAACATTACTAGCTGGTTCCATTAAGTTTTAAGTGGTTATCAGCCTGTCCCCACGTGTAGTTTAATAGAAGTAGTTCTTGTTACTAGATGGTGGATCTCATAAACTGCTGTTGCTGCACTAGAACAGAGAAACCTTCACAGCAGCAAGGTTTAGTGAAAAAACAAAGCAACCCTAACTGCTCTGTTGTCTACCCTGGATTTTTTTCTTGGACAGGCTAAAGCAGTTATGTTTTCTGTATGGTTAAAAAAAGTGCTTCTATACGGAAAGTGTTGTGACACCAATTATGAATGTTGTTTATTTTCAGTAATTTACCTCTGACTTATTTGGTGTCGTAATACTTTGATTTTTATCTCAGGGGTTGTCTGCAAACCAAAACTGACATGTTCTGTGTTTGGCACTGTTTACAGAATGCTTTGTATTGTTTTTCCTGTCTTCACTGTGTGGTTAAATGTTCATTCAATATTAGTCTCCATGAACTTCCCTTTGAAAGAGCCTGTAAGTAGTAGAGTCTATGAAGTGCTTCTTGAAGCAGCAGCGAATTGGGGTATCTGCTCTGTACGGGGGAGGGTGGGAGGGAGAAAAAATACTTGCTATTTTCTTACATTTAGCTGTGCTAAACTGTATATAAATGTGAGGTAAGACCATAGGAAATTCACTTAATGCATGAGAAAGTACTGCAGTAAATATTTCACTTTGCTTATTGTTCATGTACAGTTCATCTTTTTCTATTTGTAGAAGAATTTAATGCAATTTTGTTGTCATCTGCTGAAACTGAAGATTTCTAATTTCATGTGGTCTTATGGATAAGGTAAAATGCAGATTTCTTTCTTTGTGTCTTTGCCCCCACCCCACTTCTCCAGCAGTATTAAATGGCTGAGTGGCTGCACTTTATCAGTGTGCTAACTTCTGGTCAGTAGAGACCTTTCTGTGTACAGCCTGCCCTGTCAGATGTGGAAAAATGTGCTGTATCTCTTAGCGTGCAAAGCAGCTGTATGTTTTACTGGGATATTTTAGCTATGTTTTCCTCTAGACAAGCGGGTGATGATAATGGTATGTTCTGCCTACGCATCAGATGCTGGGTATTACAGGCTTTTCTAATATCACTATGATTGTTTTGTGCAGTCTCTGTTGCTACTTTGCTCAGTACTATATAATCCTAAGTTTTGAAGGACTCTTAACTATACCTCAGTCAACTAGTTAGTACTTTAATGCCCACTAGAATTAAAGTCATATACTTATTATTCATTAAGCAGCAAATGTATTTCTGTTTTCTTCCAGAAATTGCATTAACCTTTCAGGAAAGCAGACATTTTTTGGTGGATTTCAATAAAACAAAAATGCTGCTTATGCTTTGGAGTTCTAGGAGAACTTCCGTCAGCCCCATGCCTGTGCACTCTATCTTGACCAATATTTTTCTAAATGGTTAAAAAAAAAAGCGCCAAATGAAAAACAAACTGGTCTCAGTGCTTTGCAATTTTAGCTTTCAGTCTATGCTCAGCAAAACATGCACAAGTAGTTTTTGTTGAGTGTATGTAGAGTATGTTATTGACTTATCTGGGAGTTCTAATATTGCTGAAGCTTAAACCACTCATGAAACTTAATGCAGCTCACTTTCCTCTTTGGGGGACAGTCTCAAAAATGCTGATTGACTTTTCAGACCTGCAGTTCTTTTTACAGAAAATATTTCCTATTGTAAGTAACTTTCTCATACTAGTCTGCTGAAGTTAAGTGAATTACGTGGATCATTTTCACAAGTGAATAAAGGAGTCTTGAATGTACATACCACATTAAAATATTGTGAATGCATAATGATTTGAAAGTACATCGATAATATGTAAAATGCATAAATGTGTTATTTGTGAAAATGCATCTGTTGTTTGGTTCCCTGTTAATGTAATGGAATTTTTGCAATGTTAAACTTGCTAAGGATTGGTCTGTAGGTGATAATAGGTCTTTTTTCTCCTCCATTCACTGAACTGCTTATACCATTCTCATTCTTATAAATAAAACTCGTATTTCTTTCTTCCAAAAAAAGCAGGATTTATATTGATTTTTCTTGTTTCTGGTGAATTTAACTATTTCAGTGCATTCCTATGGCCTTACGAACATTTTTGCAAATAAAACTTCAATTACCATTATTTTAATGCTATATAGCTACTAAATTCAGAATAAAAAGTATAGTCCTTGAGAAAATGCTTAATTTTGAAATAGAAGTGTTCTACTGTGTGTGTTTAAGCACATTTTACCTCTGGTATAAAGGTGTAATGTGAAAAGCTCCTGCAGATAAAAGTGAACTTGTCATGTGGTTAACTTGTAAACCTAATCATTAATTGTGTATTGATGTATATAGACAGAAAAAACAAACCCAGCTCCTAAGAAAACCTTCATAGTCCAATAGTTTTATTATTTCATGTGAACTTTTTTACAATGTGTGTCTCAAATAAAAGTTACATAATGAAAAGCATTTTGGAGTATTTAGTATGAAATATTCCACGTAGTTTCTATACAGTTGGCATTTCCACTCTACCTTTGATATGTTTGTTGTGGAAAGGTGTCCAGCTGAGTTGCATCTGTAAAGCTTAGTTTAGCTAGTAATAAACCACAAGGGTTTTTGTCTGGCTTTGCTTGTTCCTAAACTTGACTCTTCTTTAGAGTTGTCCAGAAAAATCCTTTATTTCTGTAGTGATTGCTTAAATCTAAGTATATTATTTTGATGACCTTCAGTTTCCTAAGAAACCATTTTCCCAGACATTTGGTGTCATGAAATGCCCTTTCAAAGTCACTTCTGAGCAATGCCTGCAAAGGTAACATGAGACACAATTTCCAGTTTGATTAAGAATTATCTACTGACTTAAGCTGTTAACATTTTCTTTTTTGTTATTGCTTTAAATCAGCATTATATGAAGGATATGACTCTGAAGTAACCTGGAGCACAAATACTGCATCAATGTAGCAGTTGTATTATATTGTTTGTCCAGCATCCTTCAACACAGAGGAAGAAGTCCCAAACTGAGGGATTTGACAAATACTTGTTAGCTGTTACATTAGTAATAGTTTCTACCTTTCAGATTACTGTGGTTTGGCAGTAGCTCACAATTGGTACAAAAATGAACAAACCTAAGGATAGAAGGGTTTATCTACCCAAGACAAAAGCAGGTTGATAGC
Source organism: Vireo altiloquus (assembly GCA_013396875.1). Lineage (NCBI taxonomy): Eukaryota > Metazoa > Chordata > Aves > Passeriformes > Vireonidae > Vireo > Vireo altiloquus. The sequence continues at coordinate 129,731 of VZRF01010824.1, read as the reverse complement.
TGATCCCAAGGAATAAATGGGCAACTCATGGATGACAGATAGCTTCTAAGGTGTGTTTTCTACATGTTCATCTCCCCAGCTGTATTTAGCTGAAAGGATATATTGTGTACCCTAAGCAACACAATGCTAGGGTTCCATCCTTGTTACACCTTACTCTTTCTTGATTCTGGTTTGCTTCGTTGTGCTTGTTTTCAGACTTCTGGCAGACAAATTTGCTGCTTTAGGAGCAGCTGTTGAAGCATTATCTTACATATCCCCTAGATAAAAATTGGGTTTAGATCCTCAGCAGTCCTTAGGTCCTCACAGTAGTTAGTGACATTTTAAGTATATTTGCATTCTGCATTTGTTCAAAGGAAATAGCAGGCATGCCTATGCTACATAAAAATGGTGATTTATTACAGCTTCTGTCTGGATCTATTTTTGATTGCAGACTAGCAATTACGACGCAAATACTGCACACTTGTAGATCAGAGGCAAGTTGTTGGTACACATGTAGAATGTATCCAGTTTTTATAATCTGGTAAATTGCCTTTTTCATAAATTACTCTTTTTCCAACTTGGTGGACTAGTGGCTCTTTAGAATTCTTGAACTATACCAAAGTCATCAATATAATAAGATTTCACAATAATTTTTCTTTAGAAAGATTCTAATCTTCAAGAGATGAGGTACATAAATGAAGCTTTTATGCTGCATAATGTTCTCTTGAGGTTTAAAGAAAGGGCATGGCATGGAATGCAAAACATACTGAAAAGTGCTCTTGGATGTGTTGTAGTTGCTTCAAAAATTTTTACTGTCTTCAGCAGAGCACATCAGCTATAAACTGCTGGTGTGAACAAATGCTACACGAATTCTTCTGAGCACATAATCTGTACTTGTTGATGGTTCAATAAAGTTGTAAATTACAAACAGGATATGAGCATTTTCTCCATCTGAGGAATTAACAGGTTTAATGAATTGTGGAAAGTTGTGTAACTTAAACTGTACTGCTGAATAGACTGTACTGCCTTCAGAGTGACCAAGAATTCTGTGAACATGCACTAAGTCTTCAGAATTTCCCCCTAGTTAAATACCTTCCTTGAGTAGGTGGCTGAGCCGACTTAACTGCAGTTGTGACCTTTTCTGCCTATGCCACTCTCCAGAGACGTGTCCATGACACACAGCTCTGACTGGTGTCCCAAGGCCTCATGTTCGGCACTGGGCTCTCAGATCCATGGACTTGTTTCAAAACACGTTTTGATTTCTCAGGGAAGTGTTACCATTGTGCTCACTGACCTCTCTGACTTGGTTTAACACCTTTGTAGAACAGCATAAAGCGATGATGCTCCTGTGACACTTCCTTTGGGACAGGAGCTGGCAGAGCCCAGGGCTGATGTTGCATCCTCGCTTCCAGTTTTGCCTCACCCACAGACAGATTTTTGTATGCAGTGGAAAAGTGCAGATTTCACTTACCCAATTAACTACAAGTGAAGTGCAAGTTATATAATTTTTTTTTGAAGAAAAGTTGAATGTTTAATTTATTTTCATGCTGTTCACAAATCTGTACTGCTACTTTTATTTACTTTTTTTTCCTTTTTTTTTTTTACCCCCCTCCAGGCAACATACGAACTAACTAGCTCTGGTCTGTATTCTAGATGAAGTACAGAATTTCTTCAACAAGGCTGAACAACTTCTGTCCCTGTCTTAATGCTGCCAAATGCTGCTTCTGAGCTTCCCTCACCCAACTGCAATGAATTTGTAACCCTCACACTTGTATTCTGAACCAATAAAACACAGGCAAAAGACAACCACGTGTGTCTTACATACTGTTTATGTGTAATTTTCCAGAGCAGCACTGGTAGGTGTACTTGAAATTAGGAAATAGCTGAGCAGTTTCTTGTGCCACCTATGGGGAGGGACCGGCCTTTAAAACCAGGTCTCGATTAATTGAGTTTAGTGTGCTGTTTAGGCAGACAGGGCTGCGTTACTCTGCGACTGCTTCGTCTGCTTGAAGGGAAGGCAGGGACACACCCGGTGCTGCACGAGGCAGGGCTGCAGCCCTTCCCCTTCCTTGTTTCCCGTTTAGGAGCGGCGAGACCCCGCTGCCCGCTTTGCTGAGGGGATCGGCGGCCAGACCCCTCCTGCCCGCCCCGCTGAGGAGATGGGCTGTGAGGCCCCCCCTGCCTGTCCCGGTGAGATCGCCGTCGAAACCCCTCCTTCCCGCCCCGCTGAGGGGACCCGAGCCAGCTCGCGGGGCCTCGGGCGCCGACCGCCCCCTCTTGGCAGCGTGAGGCGGGCGTGACCGCGGGTCGGTGTCGGCGGCAGCCGCACGCCCAGGGCAGGCACTGCCGGATGGCGGCGGCCCCGCATTCGGGGGCAGAGGGCGCGGGGGCTGCGCCCACTCGGAGCTTTCCGCGCACGGTCGCGAAGGGGAGGCCGGGGATGGGGACGGCTCCGAGGTGCGCTTTTCTGAGATGGCGCAGGCGGCTCCCGCCCGCCCCGGCCTCTCCTCAGACGCTCCTGTGGGTACCCCCCGCCCACACCCCTGGGGTGCCGGCGGGGAATGCGGGCACGGCTTCCCGGGAAACCGGCGTGGTCCGTGAGCACGGCCTCGCGGGCCCAGGCGGCCGCCGGGGACCTTGGCCTGTGCTCCCCACAGCGGTCCTTGGTGGCCATAAATGTCCCCAGCGCCGTGTCCCACGGCCTCGGTCACCCTCCGGGCGGTGACCCCGCCGTGCGGGGTACTCCAGCTGCGGCTGTGCCTGTGTGCACAGCTGTGCCGTGGTGCCTGGGGATACAAAACCCAGGGATCTTCAGTGATGGTCGTTGCGGTTTGGTTACCCCTGGGGCTTTCCTGAGGAAGCTCCCAGTGCTGGGGCACGGCCGGGAGAGCGCCCTGGGCGCGGGGGTGACCGGGGTGTCCCAGGCGGGAGAGGTCGGCCCCGAGCCCCGGCTCGCCAAGCTGGGCCCGTTCCGGCTCTGATGTCTGGGCGGGCCCTCGATTTTTATACTTAGTATTTCACGTACACTTTTGTGCATACTCATTTCAAGTCCCTATTGTTTAATTTCTGGTGCCTGGCAGGTATTCCCAAGAACCGTAGCTATGGCAGAAATTAGACTGTTACCAGAAATGTTTTTAGAAGCTGCTCCTACTTTTCTCTATTTTCCTACACAGTGTAGTTAGGAGTTACTGGTCCTTTCTCTTTCAACATTAATGTTGTTTGCTTAAACAGGTAGGGTTATTTAAGTGGTTTTCAACCACCCTGTCCACATCAGAGATGAGACTACTAGTTTAAGTTTCTTTTAAAATTAAAAAATAGTTTCTTGTCATAGGAAATGCACACTTCAGCATGTATTTGTTTTGTGGTATTTACTCTGCAACTCTCTGACCAAGTTATTTGCCTCATGGAGATCCTTAGTAGAAATGTCAAATGCTAGTGGAAACTGCAATATGTGTAACTGTTCTTGAGGTTTTTTACTCCCTCTTTGGTTCAAGGGCTTTTGTCTGGCTGATTTCCCTGCTGCTTTCTTCCCATGTGCAAACTGGGGGTAGCATCCGTATGGAAAAATGTGCTCATCTTTGGAGTTTTCTGTGCTGCTCCTGGAACTCTTCTGATTTACCTGTGACAGACTTTTGAAGTAAGTCGTATGATATTTCTTATTCATTGGAGATTGCTTAAATGTGGAATCATATTGGACAACCAGCTTACATTATTTAATATCGGTAGTTCTCTTGTGGCAACATAATTTCTCAAAAGTTAGTTTTGATAATAGAAAATAAAATTATTGCAGCCTTAAACCAAATAATAAAACTTAGGAATGGTAATTTTAAAATTTGTTTCATTGGTGCAAATTGGAGATCTAATACAACTAATAGGGTTAACCCTATTAGTTAACCCTTGAACTATCTTTCATAGGGAGGGCTGCCTTTTGGAAAAATAGAGACTTTAAAACAAAGTTTATATTTCAGTTATCTCTGAGGCTATAATTTCAATGTGCCCCACTTTTTAGGGTGAGACACCCTGAGAATTTAGAGTCGTGGGGTTTGCTAGAGACCTAACTTTTCTAGCAAAGCAGGAAACTGTTCCTTGTATTTATTGAATACACATAGAAAGCAAAGAACCAAAGAGGAAACTGGTGAAAATTGTCTGTGCCAGCTCTTTTGCTCTTTCATTTTCTGTGTAGCAATTCTGAAAGGAAAAGCCCTCCTCAATAGACCTCCAGAGGGCATGTTACCTCGGGTTGAGAAAAAGGTTATTAAGGTTTTTGTTCAATATATTCCTTCAAGAAAATCATAGAATTAAAAAATATATGTAAAATCTAGCAAATATTTTGCTTTTGTCTGTATTTTTCTAGTAGATGAATTACTGGGAGATTTTATAAGACCCATGCAATCTGTACAGAAGCAGCTAAAATTCACTTCTGTGAAAATAGCTTAGAAATGTTCTGTGCTGTCAACCTTTAGGCAGTCTGCTGGAAAAGTGAACCAGTGAACATAAAAGCATAGGATCATGGTGCCTGTGCAAAAATGAGGTATGATTATTAATTGAAGAGAAGGGGACACTATTTGAATTTAACAGCGAAAAATGAGATGCATCCAAAGTGACTCAACTTTTAGTTGTAAGTTTTGACAGCTGTGTGTGTTACTAACTGATAGAAACCTTTTTAGTAAGCTATTGTTGCCATTGCTTAAAAAGTCTTTGGAGTTCCTGGGAAGATACTTGGGTCAATAGTATGTAACTATAAAATTTATAGTGTATGTGCCTCCAAAAATATTTTAATAGACTAAAGACCATAGGTACCTAGTTTGGAAGAAAAATAATCCTTGAGTATAACACTTGACTTTCGATTCCTTGTTCCATAGTAAATCTTCTAGCATTCATATTTATTTTTACATTTCCTTTTGCTATTGTTTCCAAACTTGACTGTATGGTGTTGAGAGGAAGTAAAAGAAGTGACAACTTTTCTGACTTTCTCATGTGTGAGTCACTAGATGGTGCCATTTCACTTCTCTGGAATCAGAAACGATCTTACATATTTTTAGTAACTGTTGTTGGTTGTGTTTTTAAAACAAAACAATTGGTCTTCTGAGTTCTTTTTTTGAAACAATTGCTTTTTTTCTGAGACTATGCAATATAGGTGTTTTAAGTGAATCAAACGAATTTATTAATGAACATGTGCAAAATTTTAAAGTTCTGTTCTTTTAAATTTACATAAACTTTCAGTTTTATTTGTTTAAGTGTTTTACTGATGCAACAATGAGACCAGACTTGACAAAAATACACATTTTAAATGTGGAATTGTTTGAGGGTCTTTAAGTGTCTGTGGCTAATGTGAATTATGGTTCACATACTAGTTCAGTTGAGGCACAGTGGTTTTCATCCACTGACAGCTGCTCTGCATTTCTCTGTGTACTAAGAACTGAAAAAACCAGAGTTAACAGTGGCCCATTTATATCTCTTGCTGTAGTCTTGGGATTTCACAGAAACCACTTAGTGCAGTTTCATGTAACATGCTAAAAGTTGTTTGGGGAACTGTTATTTCATCATTTCACATGGAAAACATATGTCACACAATTCACGTGCCAACTGCCAGTTAGGTACAAGTGATGGATATTAATTCCAAGTTTAACCCTAAATTGTCTGTTTAGCTGGTCAGAAGTGGAGAGGTTTCTAAAACCATTTTTGCAAAATGACTTGGACACCTTTTTTGTGAAAATGGCAAAGTAGAACTTTACATTCACAGGAGTGCTTGTTATTAATAAAACAATTTATTTTGAGAGAGCCTAATATTGGGTTTGACTTGCTGGCCATCATCTCAGTGAGAAATGATGTTATAAAACCATAGCTGCCGTATTGTGATAGAAAATGTTTTATAGTTCAACAAGGTGCAGTGAGTTTCACTGGAATGAAAACAACTGGAACAACTTTTATCAGTTTGAGATGAAGCAGTGAATACTTAAGTTTTGTAAAGCTGTGCAGTCAGTGGGTTCTGAGTTGGACCATGGGCAGAGCCTCTGGAACTTTTACCAGAATCAAGCAATCTAAAACCACCAAAAGGTCTGACTGGTTGTGTGAGCTGCTTGATTTCCCAAGGCTTCCAAGTCATGATCTCTTTGTTACCTCTTACTTATTTTGTGAAGAGCCAAGCGCATCCTAAACACGTACAGTAAAGAAATGGAGACTTCAGCATATCCTGGTGCTGGATCCTTCAGTTGGGTCAGCCTGCACGTTCTTGGCAGTTGGATACCTCCCCACCAAGGGCTGCACAGCCCTGTAGGGCCATCCAGCAAATCACTCACAGTTTCTCAGCCACTCTGAAAGATGGACATGGTGGGAAATTTTTGGTGTGTGTTACAAAGTCTCCTGTTTGCTTTTGTTGGGATTAATTAAAGTACAGGGAATTTTAAATCTGTCTGTAAAGATTTTCTGCTGAATATGCAGCCAAAACTGAAACAAAGTATCAGATTTTACTTTTTTTGGTAATATTTCTGATTATCTGACATTTTTGAAATGTAGAATGTATAAATATTGCCTTATTTTTAAAGGTCTGTGTGGTAGGTTATGCTCCAATCTATGTTTTCTAGTGATGAAGGAAAGTCTTTTTAATAGAAGGAAAAACCAAGAAAAATAAAATAAAACAAAGTCTTAATAAGATTTAAATATTCCTTGCAAGCTAATAATAAAAACTTCAGTGTCTTGTTGAATTTTTGTCCTAAGCTGTATTAATGGTTGAAAAAAAGCCCATACCACAATTAAGTAATAAACTGATTTTTCAAAATATACTCAATGTGTAAGAATAACTATTTATAGATTTTTTTTAGAATTTCAGAAAATTTGATTACTTGCAAATAATAAAAAAACCGCTGCCAGTGCTGCTGGTTGTTCAGAGCCACTTGGTGGAGGCTTGTGAACTCACCAGTTCCATTTCCTTAAGGTCTTGCTAGAAGGCAAGTGAAAAGTGAGGCAGGTCCTCAAGTCCCTGTAAAATGCACAGAGCTGCAACCTGGTGATCTTCTTGTAGTGTGAAAGTTCAAGGGAATATCCCACCCAGCAGCTGGCCAAATATGGGTATCCAGCTGCCCAGCCATGAGATACAAGTATTTTCTCTATTTTTGTAGTTTGCTATGTTTCTGGGTTGGCTGATCCTGGGCACTGAAATGCATGAAACGGGGGCAGACATCTGCAGCCAACCCAGGAATTATTACAGGACTCTGCATTTTTTAAAACCTCCCTTTTCTTTATAATGATGCCTTTTCATTTCAGCTCTTCAGTTCTTTGACACCATCTCTCCTCATGTGAAAAGCTTTGGATGTTACTTACGTTCCTGGTACTTGGTTGAACTATCTTTATTTTTTAAAATATCAGTATTTGTTTACTTTTTAACTCAGCTTTTGTCGGGCAACAGTTTGAAATGCACAGTTCAAACCTTCTCATGGGTACCCCGCACCTGGGCATCTTAATAGTTCAGATGTAGCTTTCTGCATTATAAGACAAATGATTCAATATTACATTTGTGTGTTTGATAAAGGGTAGCAGATTTAAAATTGAGGGCTAAGTCTTAAACTCAGATGAGAATTAGTGTGTTGATCTCACTACAGAATTAATGAAAATAACATTTTATTTCAACACATTAAGCTTTGCAATAGCAAAACTATGCTGTTTTCTTTCCACCCTTTTAGCTGAAGTCCAGAAGGCTTTTTTCCCCTAAAGCTTTTATACTTAATATGCTTTTTCAAAATTTGCTTTTGTTGGGCGTTAACTTTTAGGTGAATATGTTAAAAGTAATCCTTTGGGATTTGTTTTCATACATTATGGATGATATGTGAGGAATTTTTTGTGACTCAGTATTTCCTTGGCAAATTTTGAAACACAGTTAGTTATCTAAGATCTGTTGTACCCTTGGGCTCTTCATAGTGGAGAAGGTGTAAAAATCAGCTATTTATTATGATCCCACTGCACACTTTTAGCAGAGTAGTCTTGTGACTGGTCAGGCAGTTCTGCCGAAGTTCTACCTAAGTTCTACCAAGATGACTTCAAACTTTGTTATATAAACTATGATAGGATGTCCTGGAGTAAGCTCTCCTTTCTGAACTAAAAAAAAAAAACCTGGTAGCTGCTGTTTTGATAACCTCTTCCTGAGAGGAGGAATTCTTGCCTGAACGAGGAAGTGGAACAGTCAGTTCTGTGAGGATATTTGCATAAAAGAGGATAAAATTACCTCTGTGAGGATATTTGTATTTGCTGACAGGAAGTGAATACTCTGAGATTACACAGTCACGCTGTGAGACTGTTGTCACACACACAAAGGGATTTCCTTCTGTCACAAGGAAATGGAAGGAGAGGTCTACGTCCCTTGTAGCATCTTATTCTTCCATTTCACTGGCTCAAGTTATTTAGGCTTCATTTCTGCTATTGGAATCTCAGAAATGGGCCAAACCATTTTAAAAAAAAAAGTGAATTGAGATTTTTTAAAACTTGGTTTAATTTATTATGGTAGCATGTTAACTTCATCTGTCTTTCTGATCACGCCTGATTTTTTTCCTGGACATATTGTGTGCATGTAAGAGTGACAAAAGAAAGCTGCTGGAAACCATTAAAAAAATGTGATCCTTCAATAAGTTCATTAAATGACAGTGGCTACAGAGACCAGAAAACATATGAGCTTAGATTCTTTCAGCTTAGGGACCACTGGCAGTGCAAACTGGTTATACAATATTAAAGAAAAACAGTAATTCCCATATGGTTGCATTTTCGAAGGCAGTATGGATTTTATAGGAGGCCTCCATGCAATTAGAGAATGTTATAAGTGGGAATAGCAGGAATATGATTTGTGTGAATTCCTCTTCAGTTTGTTCTTTTGCTTAAGAAACAATTCTGAAGGAGACATTTCTCCCAAATGTGTACTGTGTTTAATATGTTTCCCTTGCTGGTACTGTGAGATTTTCCTCACAGTAAGCATGTAGTGCTTGGCTGAGGTTTTTACACTTCTTTTTACAGGTGTCAAGGATGCTACATGCAAAAGAGAGTGGTTAATGGATGTTTCTAATCAGCTGAGATGAAGATTAAAATACACAATAAAATGTTACTCTTCTAGAAGAAATAAGAGAAACCAAAGAAACAGCATAAAAATTTATTATGCAATCATGTCTTTAAACACCTTTATGCAAAGAGTAAGTTATGTTCCCTGTAGCACACAAATGCTGCTTTTTAAGTAATTTCAGACATTTAAATAAGATGATCTTTATATGCTTGTTTATGTGGGATAAAAATGTTGGCATATGCAGTGTTTTTGACATCACACAATTTTCTTGGGGATGGAAGGGGAAGAATCTAAAACACTTTCTGCTGAGACAGTCTGAATCTGCCATCTTGAAAGAAGATAGCACACATGATAAGAGTTTATTTCTTTAAAATCACGGATGTGGTGGTGCTGCAATTGAATATAAAAGGGATCTAAGTATAAAGTTCAGATTGAAATTTCCCTGGTAGTGTTTAGCAGCATTCAGACCTGAAGTTATTTTAGGTATAGTATTGTGGTCTGTCACTTCCTGTGTGTATACAGAAGTACAAGCATTTCAGATCCACCCTGTAGATATCAGATTTAAGAGGAATTCACTGTGAATTGGGGTAGGCTGGATACATCCTATTCTTCCTGAAGTCAAAGACATTCCACTTTGTCTGCAGTGGAATCAGGTTTATGCTTCTCACTTCCAAAAATGCATAATGAGACTCGAGGATCTAGCTTATGAGGTTTGAAAAGATAATTTTGATTTCTTTCTAGGAATTAGACTAGTAAGAGAACTAAATCAGAAAAAAAACATCTACTGTGTAATTGCAGCTGTAATATACTGTAAAATCTATCAGGATTTCATGGTTAAATGACAAGTCTTCTTAAAAGCAGCAGCAGCTACATTATCTTGACATCATTCATACACACACTATAAATAAGAGCAGGATAATAAGACAGTCTTCTTGTCTAATTTCAGTGACAGGCAGGGGCTGAGTTCTATTACAGATTTGTGTAATATCTGGAAAGTGAGCTGTTCCTCTAGCAGTAGTGTTTTCTCAGCACTGAGTTCCTGGGCCTGAACCCCATTAACAATCCATGTGGCTTTCATTGCATTTACACTTGTCTTTTCCTCTAATATTACAGTTCCACTGGTGAATGCACTGGCATCATATCCTGTGCTTCGCAATACTGTATCTGCTGAACAACCCAGTTCAAATACTGATGTCAAACACAGTTTGCTCTTTATCTTGTTTATATTCATGCTGCTAAAACCAATACCTTGTTTTAGCAGGGAAGAGTGCTTGTAGCTTGATGAGCATCTTCAGATTTGGATGCCTGTGAGAAAACCTGTGCTAAACAAACCATAAAACTGGAGTTTAGGATTAACTGTAAAATCAATTAAAACACCCAGACTCAGTAAGCAGCAGATATGAAAAGAATGTGGTGAGGAATTCAGCTCAGGGGGATTCACTGATCATATCTCTCTGGAAAACAAGAGAACAAGGGCTACAGAAAACTTTTGGCTGGGATGTGTTTTTAGAACTCTCTTGAGGCTTATCATTAGCCAAGAACAAGAGATGTGTTTCACCAATCCAAAATAAATCAGTGCTATGAATGAAAAGGGGCTTTTGTGACAGAGCAGGGCATCACATTTTGGAGATGTCGTCTTCCTCCTTGTATATGCCTGGTTTGTAGATGACTCCCCTGTTGTCTTCACCTCCCTTTCTGCAACTAAAATAAAACAAATTTTAAAAATAATTTTAATGACAATGAAGGAAGAGCACAGTTAGTTACTTAAAATTGCCCATTATGCATGTATGTATGAGATTATTTTTCTCTGTACTAGTGCAAATGTCACAGTAGCTTATTGTTACAAATATTTCAGGAGAACACATTTTGTGTGCAAGGTCAGTGCTGAATGCAAAGGGAATCAGGCTGTAGGAAAACTTGTAATCTTAGATTTTTTTTCCAGGATTTGGCTTGTTGGCAAACAGTGGCTTAATGATCTTTTGGCAGTACATATTTCTTCCTCTAAAATGTTGTGACCATTGGGAGAGGTTTTCCTATAATTTCATTCTCCTTGTTTCACTTACTGTTCTAGGAAAAAATGGAAGGATCCAAAAAGCAATTAGGAGTAGCAGTGCTAGCAAAAAGAACAAGAAAAGAACAAATGGCATTTGAGAAATAGAAAAACTGGGTAAGTCTCTTATTGACCCAGTCCGATATCACACAGGGGAAATAATGTCTACAGTAATAAAAACAAATCATAGTTTGTAGGAAGAGATCTTGTCTTCCAAAAGATCAAACTGTACCAGTATAAATATTGTGCAGTTTTGGGCACACAAGCACTTCTTTGTGTCAGAGGAAAAAAATGGAATTTTTGTGATGTGACAGGCAGACATCTTACCTTTTCTTCTTCACTAGCCAGAAAGCTACTGCAAGAAAGATGAGAACTCCCAGAATGCAGGCTATCACAACAGAAAGCACAAAACCTAGGAAAAGAGGGAAAACATGCAAAACTCTTAATATCATTGCCTTGAGTGGAGAAGGATAACATTTGCATTCTGCATCTGCAACCTTTCCGTAGCCTGGTCACAGCACTTTGTGACTTTGCACAGATGTTGCCTGCAGTGTCCCAGTCCCACAGCTGGATGCACAGCTCACAGTGCTGTGACATCAGACACACACTGAAGTGCAATGCCAGCGTGGAGGCACTGGCACAGCAGGTCATAGCAGGAAAATGATTTTTGTGCTGTAATAAATAAGAGATCATAAGCAAACCCAAACAACTAAACCCAGGCAATCAAGGATGTTAAATTCAATGCCTTTTTTTTATCTCAAACAGAACACCATTGAATGTGGACAGCTGAAGAATGATATGCTTTGCTATTGAGAACATTGCTTAAGGGCATCAAAGAAGGTAGAAAATAATCAGGATATTAATATGAAGAACTGAGTGATCTCTTGTTTCCATAAAGATTTAAGGATTATCATAATGCTATATTTGTTAGTGACCTTCATGTACGTTTTTGGCAATGGAAGTCTTTTTTATTTATTTTGGCCTCCCCAAAGGTCCTGGAGGTGAGCTCCCTTTTCTTAACTGCATTTTCTTAATTTATTTACACATTGTTTTTTATATTTTATCATATGACTGTTTCTCTCTAAGCAACATCAGAGCTCTTTCAGAGTGAAACTGACAGGCTTTATGTTTTCCATCTAAATATTTTCTCTTATTAAATCAGTAGTTAATAAAACACAAAGGCAAAATGTGGAGTTTAACCTTATTCCATTTTCCCATTAATTTGAAGTCCAGCTGAATGGAAGAAGCTCACAATCCATGGAATTGAAGAAGAGCTGTTTTACAAAAGGTGAGTTTTGTTAAAGTAAAGGTGTGTCAAATGGACACAAAAATATAACACCAAAGAGATAACTGTAGAGAAGAGCTTTTAGTTTGAAGAGGAAGGGTAGGGAGCACTTCTGTCTGATGAGAGGATCTTCTTATAAAATTGAGTTAGATAGTGTTTCAGCATGGTACCCTAATCAAAACTAGACATGAGTTCCTGTTTAACTCATGGACAGTGGGTGTCTTGATCGTAACAAATTCCAGCTGCATGTATGTGGAGGTGATTTTATTGGAATAAATTGCTGACAGACAAAATATATCATAAACACATGTGAGTTTTGCTGTGTAATCCTTAAAGATTAGAGGCTTTTTGCAATGTGGTTCTTACTAATAGTGAGCATGAATTTAGATACTCATTACTGGCATCAAAAATGTGGATGACTGAACAGTTCAGTCATGGTCAATTTTGAGGCAAACACAGGCCAGTGGCCCCATCTTGTGGTGTCTGTGCTCAGTTGAAGGTTTCAGCTCTCAGGCTTGTCACTGATAAGGCAGAAAAGTTGCTCTGAAAACCTGCTTAGGAGGGGCCGAGGTGTGCACAACAGAAGTTCTTTTACCAATTTCTGTGGTTGCCTGGCCCAGTCCTTGATTCTGTACGTGGCCTCTCCTTCCCTTCTCAATAGGTGTGCTCTGTTCCTGTTTGAGGTACAGCTGACTGCATCAGTCTGGGTGCTTGCAGCAACCAGGTGTACTTCATTGGGCTTTGACAGGAGCCTTTCTTTCTTTCTTTCTTTCTTTCTTTCTTTCTTTCTTTCTTTCTTTCCTTACTTGATTTTTTTTGCCCTTTAGGTGAGGGGCTTCACCTGTGAGGGAGCTTTTGTGACTGTAGTGAGTGGAATGTGAGATTACAGGGACAATTAATACCTTTTTTGAAATGGATTGAACATTTTTTTTCTATGGTTCACTGATAGAGTCAATGAGCTTTTGTAATTAAATGTACTGAGACTGAATGGGGGTTTCAATTAAAGTAGCACTGAACAATGTCTTTCATAGCCATAGAGACTGGTTCTGGAGTATGAACAGCAGGATGGGCAACAACCCCTACAATTTAACTCTGCTAATTCATGCCAGCTTTAAAGATACATTCTGTAGCTGGTGTCCTCTCTGCATGGAAGCCAATAATGTGGCCTAGCAAAGGGAGAACCAAATGTTATTATTTGGTTTGGCTCTGGTTCACAGCAACAATTTTGGGAAAGTCACATCTGGGTCAAATTTTCCCCCATAAATGGAAATAATAATACTTACACTATTTCTGTGAAGTGTTTGGAGATTCCTGGATGAAAAGTATAGTGTCTGATTTTTAGTTACTGGGATCGTGGGTCGTAACTCTCTACCTTCTACTATTAAGTATAATAGTCAGGTGCTGAAAGGTCAGCTTAAGGAACAGATGGAAAACTGCATTTCTCATTTCTGACTGACCACTGTGACTCAGCAGATCAGTGGCTCATAGGTGAGGTTAGGAATTGACAATGTACCCTTGCCAAGCCCACCAGGTGCTGAATTTTGATAAATAGAGGATGTGGATAGGAAATGGAAAAGTTGGATCAGTAGGATTCCATGGTGAACCTGTCTTAATCACAAGGGAACTGCTCACTCTAGAACTTCTGGTGCTTCAGGAAGTGTTGCTGCAGTGGCATTGCTATAGGAGATTGTTTGTGCAGAGGTTTAAGACCCTGCAGAGGAAGCCTTAGTCTCAGAAACTTGGCAGCTGTATTGGAAATTCTGCTGGTTGAAATCATTGCACATAATCTGGCCTGAGCAGAGATTTGAAGAGGATTACTGAAATAGCCATTCTGGACCCAACTAGCTCTCTAGTTGGCAGCCAGTGTTTGAGACTGGAGATCGGAGAAGAAAATATTAACCTCTTTGTGGTCACATGAGAATGCCATGGGGGCATTCTTCTGGTTGGCCAATCCATAAAAGCAGAAAAAGACTGACATACTCTAGTTCTTCCTCTCTTTCACTATTCAGTCATCTTTTTGTTTACTCAAAATATTGTTTGTGCAACTAGTATCAGTTTGTATATTAATCACAGAGTTGTTAAGGAATGTTAATTTGGTAAACTTGTAATTTTCCTACGAATTAGGTTTAGAATCTAGCAACAAGAGAACTATCAGTGTAATTTTCATTTTAAGAGATCAGCCAACTTTTGGCAACAAATCTCAATCATCTCTGATTTCAGAGAAATGTTTTGCCCAGGATTTGTTTTGGCTGATCTCTAATTTTCACTTTTCTTGTTTATAGCTTTCTATTAGACGAGATATGTTATGAAAGGGTCTGTCTGCAGAGGGGAATGGCAAGAACAGCTTCTGCAGTGTTCCTGCAGGGAACTGTTTCTGCAGTGGGTGTTGTGTGAAAGTGTCCAAAACAGAAACTCCTGTGTTTTCTGTTCTTTCATCTAAACAGTGAAGAAACTGACAGGCTAAGTTGAAATTATATGCTAACACATTTTATTAATTTGAGAGTTTACTGCTTGGCTAGTATTTTTTGTGAAGTCTGCTTTTTCTTTTAAAAATCTTTTATTCTCAATTTCAAATAGTGGCTTGCCTAGATTCATCTGCCTTGAGTGTATGTGCCACCTTCACAGGTCCTTAATATTTGTTTGCAAGACAACAAAGAAGTTGGAATGATACATTTTGCACAAACAATATTCTCAAAGGCCTTTCTGGGGGGTACAGCTCAGCTTCTCACCACAGATGCAGACTTTTATGCAAAGCTCCCCACCAAACTTATGTGTTGTCATTGTGTAACATTGCAGAGTTAAGCTTTTGGATCAGTTCTTCCTCATAAAATGGTATTGTTTTAATTTGTAACACTGGACGGTGCAATCCAGTGTTATGAGTTATATTTATTTGCCAAGTTTTAATTCCTGCAGGACCTCTTCATATTCTGTGTGATTTCCCTGAAACAGTGTCCCTGAAAGGCAAAGTTGTGACTCCCTCTAAATGTGTGGTCTGCATAAGATCAAGCCTGACATTGCTGAGAGCCAGCAAATGTCACTGGTGAGACAAGGCCATCTTAAGCACTTACACAGGCTGAAAGAGCTCAACTCTGGAGCCATTTAGTATTTGGAGTGACAGCAAATGCTTCTGCCAAGCAGACAAGGCCAATTGTGTCTTCCTTCTTTTATCTTCCTGCCTTTGATTAGAAGGGTTGCAGGACTTGCCTGATACCCACTGTGGAAAAGAATTCTTATCTCCCCTGGGAATACCTTCTGCTCGTGCCGTTGCCCATGCACCAGTGCAATATGAAAAGGCAACAAAGTGAACTTCAGGGAAAGGAGATTGCTGTGTTTTTGTAGTGGTACAGTGCAGCAGGACTGCCATTCCAGTACTTCACATTTACACAGATCACTGGGCACTGTTTCTTTGTACAGAAGAATTCATACAACTCACCTTCACGGAAGGAGATAAAAACCAGTCTTTCATGGAATTCCTGAACGTTTCTGAAGTTATCAACCATTTCCAGGGGTTCTGGGTCATCACTCTCTGTGCAGTACATGGCTGTTTCCAGTGCCAGTAACTAGAAAGGGAAGCACCTGTTCAGCTCCCAGAATACAGAGAAAGCAGTGCCAGTGTGGGATCACTGGGAGTGTTTGAAATCAAAGGGGAGAGGATACATTAAGTAATAATTAAGTCTTGTGTGGCCTGTAAACCTAAATACAAAATAATGTGTAAACAGGGTGACATCTCCAAGTCCATACCTGTATTTTATTTATATCCTGGTAAAACTACTCCTTCTTATCAGATTATCTGCCAGGAAGACTGGATGGGAGGAAACATGGTAGACTTTTCCAGCATGCTCTCCCTGGCACAGTCAAACTCCTAAGTGGCATTAAAGACTACTTTTTGAAAGAACTCTTTATTCTGGTAGAGACATGATCTGACAGAAATTACAAAGGTGAGAATGTATTTTCAAAATGAGGAGCATGCAGTAATTTAATCCAAGATTTTGATAATAACATTTTCGTCCTGCGTCTATAATTAGGTGAATCAGAAGATAGTGATTGTGAGTTTATGGTCTATGTAAGTGGCCACCTAAGAGCAAAAGAAGTTAATTAGATGAGCACAAAAAGTGTAAGCTGGGAGAAAAGATAGGAATTCAAGATTGATAAATAATGCAGCACAAGATTTTTAGAAACTTTCCAACCCACCTAAGCCCATCAGAATCAAAGTAGCATTAAAATACTTGGTGAATAGTGTTCAGACATGGAGCCCAAACAAAATAATCTGCAGGTAACTCATAAAAAGACTTAGAGTAGGGAGTAAGTACATCATGAAAATAAAAATTCATCTCACTTGACTGTGATTTTTTCAGGCTGATACTGTACCAATTGCTGTGCAGCTGTCTGTCCTTTGTTCTGGCCAACTGAAAATGTGCTAACAACAAACAGAACAGGATATTGATTTATGTCAGTTCTGCACTGTTCTTCCCACTCAAAGGATTTTAGCAATGGTCACCTCTCAGTTTTACAGGAACATAAGAGAAATCCAGGAAATGAGAATATGTATTTAGAGTTCTTTATCACACACCAATCAGGGAAATGTGCTCTGTTGGAACTTGCCTGCTCTTGAGAAATTTTAACGGGGTGTCGGAAAACTGTCCAGAGAACACTTGGGTAGCAGGGAGGAGTTGTCAGGGATCCTTCGTAGCGATAATACTCATCCAGTCTGTCAGGAAGCAGTTCTTGAATATTGAAACCAGGGACAAGGACCTTCTGATCTAAAATAGGGGATTTGTGTTAAATATTGCATCATGACTACACAGAGGTAGTGTTTCAGTGAAGTCAATTTGCTTGTCAGTAAGTAGTTTATTTTCAGAGTCATATCACTAGGATAAGAAAAAAACCTTTTAGCAGAGATGATCGTAGTTTAATAAGGAGTACAGCTTTTTAAGTTTCCTATGTACAAATCTTGTCTAAGATACCAAATCAGAGTCCTCTAAGATAAACTGTGGCCATATTAACTAAAAAACACCATAGGGAAGAAATGAGGCCCCGTCAGAATCACAGGGACATGCTAACCATATGCTCTTCCCAGGAATGCACTGCATTTGGAAACCTTTCACAGTTTGTGACAGGTTTGCCTGGGATTGCTGGACTGTTTCTTCAGCCAGTTCAACCCCTCTCAGGGTGACATCTGATACTCTCAGCCCTTCTCAATCTGATTCAGCCACTCACCCTTGTATTTCACATTCCGGAAGTGCCTGAAGATCTTTTCATAGGATGGGTTGAAGGGTCCAATCTGCAATGATCACATTATCAACAGCTGTGCAAATAACCAGTCTGAATATGAGTCTGTGCTTCTGGCCTGTCCTAAGGCAAGTGCCTCCACTGTCCAGATATTCATGTAGCATAAGTATTTTATAACTCGAAGCATTCCCTGTGTCTTCGGAGCCATGATTATGCTCCTGCTCCAGGGCTATTAGAGCTGCTGTATCATAATGCTGCCTTTACAACTGCAGTGCAGACCTTTTGTGTGCTCGTGAAAGACCCTATTGCCCTTGCCTGCTCAGAGTGCTGTGCAAATGAAGAGAAACCCTTTCCTCTGAGAGTACTGCAGGCAGAAGTTCTCAGCTGCCAAGCTTCTCAGATCAACTCCTAGTTTCCAGTCTAAGCCACATTTTTTCACCCACAAACATTTTTTTAATCTGGTGATCCTCACAGTGCAGGGAGGTAAAGAATGACACTGCTGGGTACCACAGGGCCACAGGGCTGCAACTCAACTATTTGGCAAAGGCTGTAACTCACCTATCACACAAGACGATGTTTTTCAACTGCTACCAGCAGCTTTTTGGTCTAATAATCAATGCCTTTTTTATGAATTCTTCAGAGCTGGTGCTTAGCAACTCCTCTGACAGCCAGGCATAGTGAACTTGTGTCCTTACCTCAACTGTAATAGCTACCAGCTGTCTGAAAGCATTTCTAGGACCTAATCTCCATTGTTCACTAATTTGATTTTCAAACACCATTGCTTAGAAATAACCAGAATCCCAGTATTATTCCCTAGCATAATATACAATACTCTGACACTTTTCACAGCTACAACTTCCAAATGAACTGAAATTTAACACAAAATTTCTGTCAGATTCTTAGAGGTGCTAGGAAGTGAACTTGGGTAATATTAATGAGAGCTTTGTTTGTCTAACTAGAACATTTTACTTTTTTGATGGAAATGTGAAAACTTTGGTTTGTTATGCTGCAGAAAATCCTCACATTTAAAAATGATCTTTACAGTTATCTTATTGAGTTTTAGTCCTCAAGAAAAAGGAGAATTATATATGTACAAATTACGTATGTGGGACTTTAGAGAGGAAAATTGGAAAGCTGTCCTTCTGACATCTTAAAATGTCACTGAATGTACTCGTTTACAGTAATCTGTGATTCAAAGAATCTGGGAAGTTAGCAGGGAGAAGACTGTGGTTAAATCCTAATTACATGTAGTGGTCAAAGGCGGGTTTGTGCCTGCCTGTGCCTCTCTGCTGTGTTCAGACTTCTTCATGCTACAGTAGGCAGCTTTGAGTAAATGAGCTTGAAATTCACTGTTGCCTCTTGTTTGATAAATGCTACCAGTCATTAGTTTGTAAATGAATGCAAGAATGAATTTAACACAGCTGAAGTTAATTTACTAAAAATCATATGGAAACACTCAGAATTCCTCTTAATATTTGCTCCTTGTTTGCTATGTGATGATAGAATCTGACCCTTTTTTTGTTAAAGAGAAGAGGAAGACCCTTTATTCAGCCGCTGTATTGTTAAATAATGCAGGTAATTTTGTACATTAAAGGTCTCTCATAACTGAATGATTGAAAGCATATTCAAAACAAACAGAAAAAAAAAGATCCTGCTTCCTACCTCGAGGAGAACAGCCAAAACTGCCAGTCCATCTGCTTTGTCCATTGCTGCTGTTATGTCTGGGTATTTCTCAGAGTTGTAATGTACAATGTGCAGCTACAAAGGAGATGTTTTGTTACAATAACGCTCGGGTCATGCTCATATTTATACTTCACAGCTAAAAAGGACCAGTGCAGCCACCTCAGGATAAAACAATGCAGGAGAGTTTTTCAGTGATTTCTGGGTGCAGTGGTAAGACCTTTTTAGAGAAAAGCAGAAGTTGCTGGGACTCCCAGCCCTGCTGTAGCTGAGTTACACACAGCCCACATCCCCCATACTGAGGGGAGAAAGAGGATCCATGACTTCAGCTTCAAGGCATCTTGACTGGAGTACTAATACATTTTTCTGAAAAAATAACACCTTAGCACTCCAAAATTTGGAATGCAAACCCCAGTGCTAAATGTAACTAGAGAAGAAATGGATTCCTAAAGTGCAGTTATGCAAGCAAATTATTCTGACTAGTTTCTTTTTTTAATAATTTTGAAGTAAATATCTGATCGGTACTGCTTATCAAAATGTATTCCTAAATCCATAATTTAGAAATTAGAAAAGATAAATAGGTCATCACTGGATAGAAGAAGGTGAGTAAACAGTGCAGCAGTATCATGCAGCTAAAAGTTACCTCAAGTGACCTGGTGCCAGTTCTGGGTTCAGAATCTAAATCCCAGTTCCCTGACTTAGCACATCCTAGTCCATCTTTTCTTGTGGTGCACAACCCATTTTGTAGTGTATACACCCAGATCATAAATACTTGGCTTAGAGCCTCACAGCCTTTTACAGTCATTTACTCTAGACACAGATCCCACTTTGAACCAGTGGCACTTGCCCAACCTTCTTTGCTTCTTCCCCTGATCTGAGCTGGCCTTACCTCTGCTGCAAAGTGCTTCCCACTGACAGTGTGCTCTGAGCCCTCGGACTTGTTGCGGTTTCCCCAGTGCAGGTGAAGTTGAGACGCAGTGTATTCAAACGGGAGGTTTCTGATGGACATAGTAGGTGACAGATACATTTTCACTGTAAGCACATCAAAACCAGATAGGAACAAATGATACCACAGCTTTCAAAACAGGGCAAATAAAAACACCGTGTCTAAGTATATTGTATATGGAGCATGAAAAAAGCAGATTGTTAAATCCATCTCAGTCTGCGGCAGGAGATAAACACTTCAGTTCTCTTGAAGCCTTTCTTGGTAGATCAAGATTTAGAACATTTAAAACATACCAATTTCTATATTCTTAAATACATGAATGTGACAATTGTTGCTGTGAAAATCTTGTTGTTATTGTGAAATTGTTATCTTGTCAAATTGTTATTGTGAAAATCTTTCTTCTCCCCGAAGAAGGCAAATTTATGTCAGACGTTGAAGAGACAATTATTGTCATGTCAAAACAAAATTTAGGCTCAGGTGCCTTCTTTCAATCCCCTTATAATGGTTGAAAGTGGCTTAATAAATTAATATTTATTGTAGTAACTTATATCTCTTGTTATATTGAACTCTGCTGTCTCTTAATCTAGTTTTAGGAGCACATGACAAAACCAAATAAACTCTCCCCTCTCCTTGCTGCTCCCAAACTCATGTCAAGCAGCAAGATAATCCCAGGTCGTAAGAACTAGCATTTCCTCTCTCGATGTGCTGGAGGGGAGACATTTGTATGAGTTACCCTCCCTTCTGCTCACTAAGGCTCTCCAGTGGGGAAGGCAGGCTGGCTTGTTGGATTTTTTTTGGTGTAGAAATGACAATAGTAATTCTCAACCCAGCAGAAACTTCTCAATTGTTCACATGGAGCATTTGGTACTTCATAAAGCAATGGCTTATGTCAAGAACAGATCGATTTCTTTGCAGTTTATCTGTATTATCTTCCAGAGTGAACACAGTTTGTTTCTGAAATGTCCTGGACATGTTCTTCAGGGGAAACAAGGCTCAAAACCATAGTGAAGTAACAGCTGTGACCCTATGTATTTTTAGGCTCCTACTAAAAAGGGTTTTTTTGAGCTCTACTCTTTTCAGTCTAGCTGAAGTAGGTAATTGTGTCTGGATGAGCTGGCTGGTGAAGAACATTAATTATATATAGGAATGACTGACACCACAATACTAAGCATCCTACTGATTTCCTCTAGCTGAAAGAGAAGGTGGCAGCAGATGGTATAATGGTCACTCCAACAGAGGCTAAATTTTTGTTACTCAGAGCAATTAATTTGTATCTAAGTGAGGTTTCCAGAGTAGGATGCATCTCAGCTGCTTTCTAGGAGGGAACTCACCTTGGAAATGAATTCCTATTTTTCTGAGGGGGTTATATTTTTGTCTCAGCTTTCTTTAGGAAGTAATCAAATTTTATATTTTAGGGGTGAGATCTGACAGTGGTAGTGACTTAGGTTCTCCAAGGAATTTGCTTTTACCTGTGTGACTGTTTTGGGAACGACAGGCTCTCAGTGCCGTTCTTTTGGCTTCTTCTGCACTCTGGCACCCTTTAAGTACACAGTGGCAATATTTGCTTCTCTGCCTATTGCCTGTCACTTACATCGGCCTGCTGCATTCAGCTGTGACAGTCCAGTCTTTCAGTCAGGACTGAGAAGTGCTTTTAGGAAAAGAAGGTTCCCAGGGAAAGGGTGTTCCAGCCATTCCTAGTCTGAAGCAACCTGGTTTTAGTGGAGAAATTAATCAAGAGGCAAACCAGGAATCTCTCCCAAGAGGTTGGCTCTTACTGAAAAATGGGCTTATGATGTTCAATAGAGCAGGTCAACCTCAATGACTGTTAAAAAAGAGATTTTTGCATGTTGGCCAACTTACAGCCAAGCATGTGAGAGCAGAGGCCGTTTTATAATGCAGGTTATTTTGATACTTATGCAATAAAGGAGGATACAAAGAAGGAGGGTTTTATAACTGCTCTTATTTCTATGTTTTCAAGTGTTTCAGGAGGGAATGAAAAATGGTGGGGCTGACTCACTGGTATTCTATATTGTCATTGTAGGAGACCTTTATGAGACAGCCTCATCTCTGCCTTTACCTTCTGTATTGACACTGATTTCGTGCTACTGTGGGGAGGGCCTGTTTGTACACTATTTATGATTATTTTTCTGTCTTCTTACCTATCACTACCTATCACTGTCTATCTTGCCTTACACTAAAAAGGTTTGTATCTCAAGTTGAAAGAACAGAATGGTGCTCCTACATTTGTTTTCATCTTCCCTACACCCCCACATAATTCAGTTGAGCTGCTTTGAGCAAATGTAAGAGACTCATTGCTCATATTTTAGCAGTTAATCTCTTTTTAGCAGAATCACAAAGTCTGTTTCTGTTTTGGAGCACCACAACCAAAGTAATAAGAAAACCTTGGGCATTCATTCTGACATGCCTAGAGTTTATTTTAAATTTCTTTATTTAAAATTTGACTTACTGGGAATCCATTTGTACTTAGTACTTTCCCAGGTTTCTCTAGTCTGTTCTGTAGATGAAGGTATGCTGATGTGAAGGCTTTCTCATCTGATTAGCAGCTTAATTTCATCTGATAATCAAAGTAGTCCACCCATGAAGTAAAAAACCACTGAGTTCCTGCAACTCTTTCTCCTACCATTCCTTGCTGTCCGTGCACTCCCTTACCTGAATGGCCATTATTGATCAATGTGAACTGGTCAGTGGAGGGCACATCATAGCCTATGAATTCTAAAGGCAAGAGATTAGAATCATACTGCAGAATGTCTTTGTGGAAATCAATTGGTGATTGGAATACTCCTCCACAAAATGGGTATTTCTTTGACCAGGCCTTCTCTCCATCAGGACCTGTGGGAATTAACAGAGACAGATTTGTCAAACCTTTACAATGCAATGAACATAGAAATTTCCCTGTGACAGCCTTCACATGAAATTTGGAAAAGAAGCCTTTTCTGAATTTTTAAGACTTTTTTGATTTAAAAAAGGACCTCATTAAAACTGAGGTAATGAAGGATATGATCATTTTTCTGAGGATGTTGTGACCTAGAGACAGGTCTGATTATATCAGACCCTCACAGATTTTTCCTTACTGTACAAACTGTCTGGCTCTGTCTAACAGGATTGCATAGCCCACAGTGAAAAGCTAACTTGCAAAAATGGAAAGTGTTATGGTAATTTGACCTGCAATAACTTGCTCAAACTCTGGTGAAACTTTTCTTCATCACAGCCTTTTGCCTGAGGTAAGATCTACAAAGAATAGATAGTATCAAGAGAATTTTAATTGTGCCTTTGATTTAATTACACATTAACAGCTAGCAGCTGTTTGCAAACTGTAAGATGAGATGATTTGGATTTAAATACCAGAAGAGGTACTTGCAGCTTATGTTTCTCCTTGTCTCTGAACATTCATCATGATTCTTTCCAAGGCAGGAAGGTCCTTAGGGATCACCCAGCCTGCTCTGTGTAACACAGGACACTGGGCCTCCCTGGATCAATTTCTACTTTGGTGAGGCCATTTCTTTCAGAAATTCTTTAAGCCTTGCAGATAAAAGATACTTTATTAGTGCCCAATGGATAATTACTCTCCTTGGCAGCTTGCTTTTCACTGAGAGCCTGCTGTTCCCATACTTTTGTTCCTCGTTGAAGTACTTAGAACATAGAGGATATAGTTTCTCACTTCCCTTAAACTAGGTAGATTGAGTCCCTTGGGTCTTTGATTAGAAGGCTTCTTTTCCAAACCTATAATATTCCCAGTGGCTTCTTTGAAGTTCAGGTCATCAGTGGCAAAGCAAGTTCAGATATTTTCTGAAGGAAATTAACAGTCAGGAGGATACTATTAGTGGCTCACTTTATTTACATGAAAGAGAATTGCCAAGTAAATGGATAGTGGGGGTGAATCTGACTTAAACATAGTGCATGTGACAGAATCAACAAGATCAATTCTGTTGCTTAAAGACAGACTAACTTCCTTGGTAAAGCTATTTAAGATTATTCAAGACATAGGTTAGCAGGTGACATTGTTTGCAGTGTGGATACTCAGACTCAATCAGTGCTTTTCAGTATAAATTGCTGTTGCTGTAACTTAAATTTTTGACTCCAGTTCACTGACAATCACATCAATTCCTTTCCTCTTACTTCTTTATGATACTGTCTTAAAGTTGCTGAAATTCTTTTAAAAAGGTTATAAATGTTATGCTGACATTATAGAAGCCTATCCTCTACCTATTTTTGGCAAATAACAAATACATCCAGAGAACATAAATTCTCTACTATGGAATACATACTGAAGAATATTTCCCAGGAAAATATACATTAGGATGTACCAAGAAGTGATAGTTTCTTAGGTTCAGACTTGCTGTGCAAGACAATGACACTGAAATTTAACACTTTACAAGGAGCTAAGATTACAACAGTGTCAGAAAATTGGTGAGAAGCCTTTATTGTAAAAAGACTTCAATAATTTTAAAAGGTTTGATAAGGTAATGAGTTTGAAAAAAGATTTTAATATATTGCATATCATAGCTTTGGAGACTTGATAATTAAATAGGTGATTGATGTATAAAATAGAAGTCTAGTCCCAGCCAGGGAAAACCATATCATGAAGTACTGATCATTTTTTCAGTACTGTGTTTGGGTGACTTGAATGTCTGGAAGAGTTGGCAACAGAATATGATAACTTCCACACCTGCATCGCCAGTTCAGGTGGAAAACTTTTGTCTTTTCTATAAAATGATGCAGTTATCACAGTCTTTATGTATGTTGATCTTTACTAGCAGTTATCCTTTTCTTGACATAAATCTGCAACTCCACTCACAGGACTTTAGGCTACAGAATGTTTTGATTGTTTCTCATTCCTGCTCAATTAAAAAAAAATGACAAAACCAAACAAAAGCTCTTTTTTGGTGCAAACCCAGTATTTATAGAAATTCTGTCTTTCATCACGTAGTCTTTCTAATTTCAGTGCCTCAAAACTCCTGTCTCAAAGAACTGGGCTCACTGCAGCTTAGTTTTGCGTATGTGAAATTGAGATTTCCATGGTAGATAAACCACACAGCTGGAAGGCATTTCTCAGCTGAGTCTGCTGAAAATGAATGATTGATTGTGAACCAGATTTTCCTTTTTCTGTGCCAGTACACTCAGATAAATTCAGTGGAAATCACATTGTGTTTACAAAGGCTTTGTCTGATCACTGCTGAATAAAGAACAGCATATGGGTGTAAGATTGGCCTGTGCTACAAGTCCCAAGAGATATTAACGTAAGAAGTATTGCAAAATTATCTTCAAAGTTAATTTCCTTTTTGTGTGACACGTTTGTGACCCAGGCATTTCAGCAGTGTGTGCTGCTATGAGGATCCCACCAGGACCGTGTCAGCAGAGCACTAATTGTGCCATGGGCCTGTTTTACCCCCTCAACACCATAATTCAGCTGCTGGAGTGAGAATATTAAGGTAGGGAGCTGTTGGTGGGAGTGGGAGTAGGACCCTTCCTGCTACCACTGCTCCCAGTGCTGCCAAGAACACTCCCTGCCCTAGGGAGTGCAAACTCAGGCTGCTCAAATCCAGCTTGTGGACTGCCTTGCTTGACACAAGTTTGTTTCCTTACCACATTGAAAATAGCCCTGAGGCTGACTGTGCTCTCCTGGCTATTTCATAAAAGATGTCTGTAAATAAAGCAGGAATAACTCTCCGGATAGTCTGGCTGCCCACTGCTCAGTGGGCTGAGCAAAACACTCTCAGCACCAAGGCTGCACATGTCCATTGTACCATGTCCTTTGACAGCTTTTAGCTTTCCAGCCAGCCCCACAGCACTGGTGCTTCTGGGCAATGCAGGACTGATGCTCCTTCAAGAACAGTGGTGTCTGCTCCCAGGATGTATACACTGGCCCATTTCACATTAGGAGAAAAGAGCCCTGTGAGGCTCCAGTGGTACCAACAGACTGTTGCTCTGATGACCAATTAATATTCATGTTGCTCCAGCTTCTCACAGCCTATCCAAGTCCTTTTGATGTGAAATAAACTAGTGTAGTAAAATGCATTGGATCAGTTACACAGGGAATGTCTGTGGTATTTTTGCAGCCAGGCAGAGCACTTTGTCCTGTTTTCAGCCAGCTGGAAGCTGCTGTTTGCCCAGGGCTGAGGTAGTGGTGAAGGCTGAGAGTCCAGGCTCCCTGCCATGGTGACGTGACTACATGGTTTCCATTTTGCTCAGAGCTCATACCATTCTGAGCACACAGAGCCAATATGTGTGTCCAGAGCCACACGTGTCCAGAGGGAAGCTTGTGAGATAGAGGAATTGCCAAGGGCTGTAGCTGTCGCTGTTACTGCATTCAAGTGCTGTTTGAGAAATCTGGGGCATGTTCTGGTGTGTTCACTAAAGCTGGCATTTCTGAAGAGGAGGTGGAAGGGTCTTAGCACAGGTTCACAGCACCTCACTGAATTGAAGTTTTTGTCAACAGCAGAATAAAAGAGTTTGCAAGCGCAATTAGCCTGATGTCTGTTAACAATAGTTCTTGTGTCTGCATTGCAGCATGAAGTTGTCTCTTCACATGCTGTAAGTACATTAATAATTCTATTGGCTCTATTATTGCTAAAGCATGTTAATAATTCTGTTGGCACTATTACCTTAAACTTGTCTGCAAAGCTAGTTTTCTCCATTGTAGCTGCTTGTCCACTCTGAAGGGATGATTCTGGTTCTCTGATTTCATTCCAGCCCACTTACACTATAGAAACAGAGCCAGAATCCAGAGAATTGAAGCCTGGCATCCACTTCTACCATTTTTTTCTGGAGCAGAAGACTTCAGCCTGCACCTCACAGCAGCACTGCCAAAAGCTGCCTGCACATGCTGTCCTGAGCTGTGGGGCATTGGAACCACTCTTTTAGTTCTTTAATTGAAAACACTTTCCTTATGATATACTTGATATACTTTCTCCATTTTACAGAAGGTGGAGCTGCCCTTCAGAGAACACAAAGCAAGCCTGTGTCACCAGGGTTTGAGGGCTCAGGCCTCACTGCTCCGTGGTGTTTCCTTCAGGCACTTTTTCTTGGGCTATGTACAAGGGTAGTGTACATAGAAAACAGGAAGAACAAATAGCATTGCTGCAGTTTGGCTAAGGAAGAAGCAAAGAGAGGAGAGGTTTAGCCTTTATATTTGATTTATCTGATGTAGTAGTTTCCATTATAGGCAAGGCAAACTCTCATTTCTTTGGAAAGCCTGTGCTGAATAGATAAGGCCTGATGACATGCCGTGTCATCTTGCTTTGCCACTGTGGCCTGAAGTACTAACACTGTATCAACATTCACTTTTACATATTGTCCTACTCAGCAAATAGAAATCTGTGACAATGAGCACCCAGATTTCTCCTCCACCCTTAATCTTGTACCTTGACCCTCATCTTGACATCAGTCTGCACTGTGGTTATTATGGCTTGATTTCCTTTCCATTCCTATTGACTCAATTTTAGTAGGAGGCACTGCAAAGTGTTTCAGGGGCAGAGGTAAATGATGGGAAGTTTAGGATGCCATAAGGAACCAGGATCAGTAGAAGAGTACAGAGGGGCTCCTTTGCTCTTCTGCACTATTCTGTACAAGTTCAGTTACTGCTTTACTTTTTTGAAGTTGCCTTTATATATTTGTTTTTATATGTTTTTCTAGATACGTTTTGAAATCAGTAGTCGAAGGAAAAAGATAATCTGTTTTGTGAACCTTCTCTCTATCCTCCATACATTTAGAGTGTAGAAATCAGACTGCAGTATGAAAGAGCTTAACAGGAATTGATGAATTGGGCACTGAGAATAATACACTTTGAAATCAACACTGGTACCCAAATTCCCAGGAAGGGAGAAGTAACTAATTTAAACAAGGATTACCCTGGGAAGGGCAAAACTTCTGCTTTCATGGTAGTAAAAAAAGTCGTGTTTTCCTAACTACGCAGCAGGGTTAGATTTATCTGATGGCTGCTGTCAAAGTGGAAAACACAGGCTTTTGTTAAAGCTGCGTCAAGCTTTTTCTCTACTGGGAATGTGAGGCCATATGTATGGACACTGGCAGATAGACATACAGCTGAGAGTTTTCTTTCTGCATATGTGAAATGAATCAGGTAAACTGGAGCACAGCCAAAGGGAGGAGTTCCCAGCAGCAAGTTCAGTCTCAGAGGTTCTTTGTGTTGTCTTGGAGCAGCACCAAAAGCTTAAGAACAAGCATTTTTTTCTGAGATTCTCTGTGATGCCTGTTTCTGTGGGGGTATTTGGCATATAAAGTGCTTCTCTGAATGACGAAATACCTGGCTAGAGGATTTGATCAAGCAAAAAAAAAGCTAGATAATTATTTTTCTGAGCAGCCACTAGGTCCTTCTGAGTTAGTAGATGACTAAAAGGATTAGTTACAAATTAACACTGCTTTCCTAAAGATTATTTAATATGTCACTGCTGGGATCTTTGGGGACCTGAGTCTCCAGTAACATGATACAGGTGACTTGCTGAACTCTGACACTGCTTGAACAAGAAGGTTCGTGTGGGTAGGGAGAGAATGCTCTTTGCAGAACTAGGTGGAATGTGCTGCTGTGACTGGTGAGGAAACAGAGGGCTTTGGGGACCCTCTGCAGTTGTAGGGCCAGCTTGAGTCTGCTGAAGTTCCTGTCATTCCACAAGGAAATTTAGAACTCAGTAACAGATTCTCAGTCACTTAGATATGAAACGTGATGGATGAATGACAGATTTCAAGAAAATTGACCAGATTCAAACCTGGGTAAGGATTATGATCCCAGTAAGTACTCACCAGAATACATTTGGCAAGTTGTCCTTAAAGTACAGAAGAAAGCCATAACTTTGTGTGTATGAATTAGTACTTACCAATATAAGACCATTTGGACCCTGTTTAAAGACAAAGGAAATATTACTGTGAGTATTTGAAACTGATCTCACTCTGTAAAGAAACAAATTGCTACTTAAACTCATGTATTGGATTTTGCAATACTTTTGTCTATATTTCTAGTCCAGCTGTTGAGCAAAACATAGTAAAACATAGACTCTTTCAAACTTTTTGACACTTTATGAACCTTTCTCCATCAAATTGTAACTATAATTATCCCTGTGATTCTGCCCATAGGGGTGAATTTCTTGTGGTCACTTAAACCTTGGGGTAAATCTGCTGTCTTTTTTTTTTTTTTTTAAATTGGAATATCCATAGACTTTGTCTGAAGGTACATCCCTGGGATTTTTTTTTCTGGTTAGGAAGCCAATGAATATAAGTGGAGTGTAACTACAACGAACCCCCATATGCCTTTTTGAGGAGATAGAAAAACATCAGTGGCTTGCCAGTTGCTACACTGAGGAGTGTTGAGTAGAAATGAATAGATGGACTTTGAAAAAAAGGAAGTGTGATACATGAACCCATATAACTCAGAGAATCCCAGGGAGGGTGAGTTAGTGTTAAAATGATCAATACTCATCCACTGCTTAAGGAACTGAACTTGGGACAGTATCTCTGCATGTTTTTGGAAATGTCTTGACTTATTAAATGCTCTTTTTAATCATTTTTTTCCCTGGTCCTGAAACTTACTTAAAATCACTCAGCTTACTGCATAATTAGAGGTCTCATCTTCACAGACCTGAACAGTTTGGGTTATCAAGCTAATGTTGATCTTTACTCTCTGCAAATTTAATTTTATTTCTGCTTAGAAAACAGTCCTGAAATACAAATCTTGCAAACACTCAGTGTGCCTTTGAGTGTCTGTATGTATGCAGGCAAATATTTATCATTACATGCACCTGTCTGCTCAATACATGGCTCTTGGCAGCATTTCTTGTTCTCTGAAGTGTGATCACAGATGCAGCTCTTCTCTAAGAATGTTGTGTGAAATGTTTGGGGTTAATTTGTAGGGATGTGCAAACCAACTGCACTTAGCTCTTTTGTATTGATACGTGCTGGGAACATGAAACTCTCTGTTTTCTGTTTGCTAGGACCAATGTGCCTCGTTCTTTTACACTGGAATTTTCAAAACAAGGTCGGCATAATCATCCTGGCTCAAGTGCTCAGGTTCCTCTCTTAGAAGAATTCATGTTTTAGATTCCAGGATGAGAAACCTCATTCTCCTCTTGCCTTCCCTCTGCATCTCTTACTGCGTTTTTTGGGGGTTGCTTGTGTCCTTTGGTCATTCTATAAGCAAAACTTGTATAAAGATAGAAACTGACTGGCAGTAAGTTTTAGAAGTATCCTCATTTGAGCAGGGTTTGAAGAAATACTGGCTTAACTGCAATAGCTACGGTGTTCATGTTCTTATTGACCATTAAAATGTGTATGAGGTGTCAAAACTATGACTTTTATAATCTACAGCAACCTTAAAGCAATCGCTTTTAAGTATTTGCAATATTTTGGTCAGTTATGCCACTTGACACAAAAATAAGTGAAAGCTTCAAGCCTTTTGCCAAGTGAAGTATTCCTTATACTTCCTCCTGTGAGGGTTTTGGTGATCTGCAGTTTACTGCCATTATGACTTTATGGTGAGCACAGCCACAGCAATTACTGTAGAAAGGGCTGAGGATGTTTATGCTCATTTCATCCAGCTTGGATCAGGAGATAATCAATGACCGCATGGCAGAACCTTCTTGATTTTTTCTGAATGAACACAAAGAGCTGCCAGCCTCAGACTGTGGGCAAGGTTGCTTTTACCCTTATTCTGCCTGGTAATGGAATGAGGGTTAGGCATGTCACACCATGTCAAATTGGAGGATTCACATCTAGAAGGGAGCATTCAAGAGCTCTGTGTCTGAACACTCTCCTGCCTCTTGGTTCATGTTGGGATGAGTATTGATGAGTAACACAGTTTCATGCCCATGCATGGCAGGGGAGGTTCTTAGAGCCAGTGTGCCTGTGTTTGACTGATCAATAACCAGGGAAAAAATACATTTCCAATGTCACCTGGGAGCTGGGAAAGTGTGAATGGTTGTAGGTGTGATAATCTACTTGGAAAGATGTCTGAGACAGGCAAATCTTCCATCTCTTGCCATTTCTTGTTACTAAGTTTCTAAGTCTGAGATAGGCACTCTCCAGAATTCCCTTCAGGATGTATCATTAAGACATATCTTTTCAACACATCCTTTCAATTCCAAACCTTCTGTATGGTCACAGAAAGCACCTGGAAAGCATCAAGCTTTATTTATTCTGTTGTTCTGGAAAACACCAAGCTCTAGGAACCTCTGTCCTTCAGATGGGAGATTCTGCTAGAGAATACAGGCATTTTTCAGAGGACATAGGCACAAAATAAGATGATGACCTTAAAAGTTTGAATTCCATGCCTTATGTTGCGCATGCAAAAAACCTGGTAAAATGTTTGTCCCGACAGAGCTCTGCATGAACTGGCAGCTCTGGATTATGGTTGAACCTTCTGGATTTTTGTCCCATGAATATATGTGCTGAGTAAGTCCTCTCACACTACACTTTACAACAATTCCCCTTGTATCCTATAATAACACTGGCTAGATTATAATTAGTTTGAAAAAAAGAAAATTGATTATAATCAGCTTGAATAGATAGACATTGACTCCTAAAAAGAGGGTGGGGAGTGCCAACCTCCTGAAACTAGTCTTGTTTCAATATAAGAGAATGACCTCTAGTGTGTGGGGTGCTTTACAGGGATTGCTTTTTTTCTCTCTGGTTTAAAAATAAACAGGCAGAGGGAAAGGTGTGATGCTTCCACTAACTCCGAAAGGGCCAGTCTCTGCTTCATTTTATAAGAAATAAAAAGATCACAAAGCAAAGCATATTAAGCATGCAAGTCTATAAAGCCAACTAAATCAGAGGAAAAATTTCTCTTCCCTGTATATGTCAGAATACCTCTTCTGAGAAATTGAAATAAGGATAGTAACTCCAAACAGCTGCAGACTGCAACAATATACAACTTTAAGCATGATATTGAATAGTAGTAATTAAAAGATGCCATTTTTCTGCATAAATCACTGCCCTAAGGTACAAGTGACAATAAAATAGAAAGCTGAAAGACTTTACCATTCAACGGCGCTTGCACTGAGAGCAGTATCTTTAGGAAGAAAATAAGCACAGTAGCCACTGTGACTATACTGAAGCTCTTGGCTGACATCTCAAGGAAAGACTTATAATATTCCAGCAGTTCACAGGCTTCTTTGCACTCTGAAGAAATTCCCTTGTAGACATGTGGCAAATAGCAGAATGCAGGTAATACAGAGCTTCTGCTAATGAGTTATTGCCCTCCTCTCCCCTTTTCTCTCTCCTTGCCTTTAGGACTGCTTTTTATAAAGCTCCTGAGACTCAACCCAAAACAAATGATGTAATCAGACCTGCCTCTATGTCACAACACCCTCAGAAAACTGATCATATCCTTCATTACCTCCGTTTTAGTGAGGTGCTCACAGGGCAGACTCCAGCACTTAGAGAGAGAATTTAGACATGGAACTTGAGAAATTATTTAGCAGAGACAAAAATGCTTTTAAAAAGCTTTCCTCTTATGGGCCATACCACAGTAGAGTTTTTTTAGCCTGTTTCAGAGAGTTTCCCTCAGCTCCCATTTTTGGATTGGTTTGATGTAGTATAATGGCCCACTGTGAGGACTGGAGGGAAGGGAGAAGTGAGGCTCTGTGTGGAACTGGTAATAACTCAAAGGGACCATGGACACTTCCCACAAAAACCGTCCAGCTTGTCAGGAACAGATTCTTTTTGAGCTGAAGGCTCTTGGAACCAGGAGAACACATGAGGTAGGGAGGAGTGAAAATTCATGAAGCAACAGTCCCAGAATCTGATATTATTCAGGATATGTATGGACAGGGGTAAAGAGGAGCACAGGGTGTAAGTTAATGTCCTCTTCTGTCAGTGGCTGAGGAATAAGCTCTTAAAGTGAGGATAGCTGAGGAGCAGAAAGTGGGATTGAAGGGACCATTGATTTTATTACATTATTTAGTACATTATTATTTATAATTGTTATTAACTGCTTGCTATATATTAATAATGGCTTTATCATGTATTACTTTTGATTGGTCAAACTTTATTTTCAACATCTTTATTTATCAACTGTTTAATTGCTCAATGTTATTAGACTTGCTTATTTTTTTCTACCATTTATGAGGTTGATAAGGGGAAAGGAAAGTTGACTGGAGCATGGCACACTTCTGCCTAGATCCCAGGTAGGGCTCTGCAGTAAAGCAGGATTCTGGTCTATTGCTGATGTTCATCCATAGCCCAGTCCTCCCAGTCTAGGTGGTGGGAGGCTGCAAGGAGCAGGAGCAACTAATTAATGTCCTGTAGCCTTATAGAAAGCAACTGTGGTTGAGAACACTTCCTCTCATACTTCTCCTTAGCATTTTGTAAACCTAGATTGTAATTTTGCTTGTTTTGGTTCAGACAGATGTAATCAAGAGGAAGAGGGTGTAAGCTACAGAGAAAATGTTTTTAACATGACTTTTTGCCATTGTCCAAAGCAGAGGGCCACTGTCTACCACATTTGTACAGAAGGCACACTGAGTTTGTTAAGCTTGTGGGCTACCAGCACACAGCTGGTGCTGCATGCAGGACCTTCCTAATCTGATGGAAATTTGGAAACGTCATTTTGTAGGTTTCCGTAGAATAAATGGTTTTGTCATCAGCCTTCACATAGCTGGCAGCCTTTCTGACAAGCTGCTAAGGTTGATATCAACAGCTGAAAATTACCTCCTCTACAAAAACCCCTGTTGAGTAGGAGGGTATGGACTGAGCTATCTGCCAAACTGTGTTTTCTTATCTCCTTCCTTCATCTCTTCTGCCAGTGTTCCTGGAACATTCACCATGGTGAAGTATGCTCTGATTCTTAGAATCTCCCTCAGACCATTTTTGCATTTTCACAATCTGCACTTCTCTTGCCCCAGTTCCTGCTATAGCAGAAGCCAGTTTGGCTTCACATCTATGAGAGGAATTCCAGGCAATGCTTGTACTTTCAAGGCTGGCTGGATAGAAAGCTCTTTGCTTCCAAAATATAAGCCATAGAAAAAGAGAAAAAAAGCTCCCTGACACAGTTACCCGCCTGTTCTGCACAAACATCATAGGGATTGCATTTTATTCTGGCTTTAAGAAATTTTAGGTTGCTAGCAGTCGGTTTTAATTTCTGCACCGAGCCAAGGCAGAGACAGAACCTGCAGAGACAGTCCCTGCAGAGACATTTTCATGGACTGGGAGGGGCCCATGAGTAGTAGTAGATTTGCATCCCGAGTATCAAAGGTCAGGCTGAAATTCTGCAGTGTGGGTTTATCAGTCTTTAAATGCACTGTCCCCTAATTTTAGTGGTGTTTTGCCAAGGCAGTAGTAATGCACAGACTGATGTGAGAGTGGAAAGTATATAGGACAAATTCAAAGGCAAACGGGTGAGATGAGGCATTCTCATTAGAGAGTACATTTGGAGTTTTCACTTGCAAATTCTGTGAGTATTTGACTGACCACACTCACTCCCTCTTCCTGCTGTGTTTAACTTCAAAGACGAAGCCGTAATAAAACAGAAAAGAAGGTGCTCTCGCCAGCTATTCAGGCGCAGGGCAGGGCTTCCTCCGGCGCCCGGAGGTGCGATTGAAAGAAGGCTCTCGGGAGCGCGGCGGGCCGGGGCGTGGCACGGCAGCTCAAGCAGGCAGGGCTGCAGTCATCTCCTGCTAGTGGGCTTTTTATTTTGTGTCGGGGTTTGGTTGGTCGGTTGGTTTGGGGTTTTTTCAGGAGTGGTCTCCAAACGATCAAAAGCTATAGCTTGTAAAAGTTGTGTACCAACCCAAGGAGAACTTCCCAAGAAGGCCGCATCTGTCCAGACCCTGTACGAAGTGTTTGAACGTGTCAGTAGTACCAGGGGACGGTGCAGGTCTGCTCTGTCTGCTGGCCGAGCTTAAGGAGGAGGTAGACAGACTAAAGAGTATTAGGGAAAGTGAAAGGGAAATAGACTGGTGGAGTTTCACCCTTCCATCCGTGAGAGGAGCCCACCAGGAGTTAGGGGACTCCCATGCCTCCTACCATCAGGCAGAAGGAGGAGACCTTGTAGATGAAGGAGAGAGGAAATGGGTCCCTACTCAGGGAGTTAATAGAAATTCCTCCCGACCCCCATCAACTACCTCGGTGTCACTTCAGAATAGGTATGAGGCCCTGCATCCAGAAGGTCAGCCAGATGATGCAGAAGAAAATATTCTGCCTGGAGAACATATAAGATCACATCAGGCACAGACCTAAAACTCCCTCTAAGTGCATATATTGATTTTGTTCAGTGTATGTCTTCAAAAGGATTAATCTCTCTTGCATTTCTGGACTGAAGTTAACCTGTTACAGTAAAACATGACTGTAAAGCAACTTGACTTTAGGTCCCAGCTGTTGGGAAAACCCAACTTTTGTTTAAACAGTAGACTAAACTATGATGCTTAGAATAGGTTAAGCACCCATAAAAGAAGCAGACTGAATATTGTATTTACAGTGTCTGTGACTATAGACAGTTAGAAATATTGCTAATCTTGGCATGCAGATGGGTCCGAAGTACAAATATATTGCCAGTTAATTTCAAGGCACTGCATTCCGTTTCTGAGAAAAAGACCTGTTAAGTATCTGCTTAGTTGCATGTGGGGAATATATGTAGCGAATAGCAAACTGATGATATACAAAAGTAAATAAGCTTTTTGATGTTAATAGATTATATGATTTAACAGAGGTTCTCAGTCAGGGATGAGGTGGATATGCTGCTTTGGCCTGTAGGGCATGGTTGCTGCATGCTCTGCAAGGGCATGGCTCATTCTGTTGATGAGGGCAGGAGGGTCACCTCAGATGTAAGTGGGTTCCTGGGGCCCACTCAGGGCAGTGAGCTGTGTTGTTCATAGTGATGACTGTGTGAATGATGTGCAAGAAGAAATCATCTGTCATCTGAAATAGGCCCCTACAAATTTCCTTGTCGCCTTACCAGGATGGTGACCCTCCACCACATGAAAAGCACAAATGGTATCCTATGTTAGGAAAGGTAACCTAGGAAAGTTGCATGAAATAAGAATTTCAAAGGCAAAAAGTGACCACGTTTTTTGTGGTCACTGCTGTGACTAACAGGGCTTCTATGTAGTAATTTAAAAACAAGTTGAGGATTTGCCTCTGTGGGGGGGATGAGAAAGGATCCTTGCAAGGTGGCAACAGCCCAGAACAAATTTCCAGAAGTTTCCAGCAAACCTAAAATCTGAATTCATGGTGTGCTCAGGTGGGCTTTATATAACAACTAAATAATAGGTATATGCTTGTGAGTCGCTATATTTGTCCTGTCTGCACACACTGAAAAGCCCGAAAGCATGGTTAAAAAAAGGCACAAGCAAACAAGTCACGAAACAGAGTACAGCAAAGTGAGGCATTCCACTAAAGATGGAACACAGCTTTCTCCTCATTGCTTTGCACCTCTGGATCCTGCCAGAAATACTCCTCAGAATAACATGGTCATTTTTGTTGCTGGCCTCTGCTGTCTGCTTCATTCGCCACACATGGTCATGGTGTTGGCTCGAGCTAGGAGTAGTCAGACTAAAGCCTTGCTATAGAGAAGACAGAGGCATTACGCTCAGTTCTGGCCTTGTCTAGGTTCTAAGCTGGCAGGCTGGAAGAGCTGGGCAGGGTGCAGGGAGTCCCCATGCTGGCTGTCAGTTTCTGACTCTGGGAATGACTTCCTTCTGCTTTATTTCTCTCCCTACACCTCTGTAAAAATCTGTAGGTGCTGCATACTTTCCACATTGCAGCCAGCCAGACCAGCAATATGAGCTGGGGGAGTTTGGGAAAATGGCCACTTTCCTCCTTCCAGTTGTGCCCTTTGCTCTGAGCACTGAGGTTCACTGCAGTTGCTGCTGCACAGGACACAGAGGTCTCTTGTCACTACTCCACAAGTTTCATCAACACAGGATGGCTGGCTAGAATCCCTCTAGGAGTCCTTCCATTTCTCTTGGAGTGTCTATGTCACTGAGGGATGTTATATGCTCATTAACTCCTATGCAACTCTAGTTTTCCTATTACAAAAAACCCCGAAATAATGAAGCCAAGTCTCCTTAATGGAAAAAAAAAAAAAAAAAAAAAAAAAGGAGGAGGAAAGAAAAACAAACCCAAAAACTCACTTTACGGCTTTTTCCAAAATATCTTTAAATTGTCTGGAATGACTCACTGGCTCTGTTACACATCAAGAGATCTAAAGGTATATTTTAAAATAAAACTAGAGAGATGAATATTAATTCTGGTTCAGCCTCAGCTCCAAATGTATTTATGGCTTAGTGTTCTGGGTTGAGCCTGTTCTAAATCAACAGGAGAACCTATGCTTAAGAAACTACAGGATGATTAAAATAGCCATCTCCTTTTGTGGAGCTCTGTGCAGAAACTTCAGGCAAGCTGTGCTCCAAGCACTATTTTATTATCTTTGGAGACATAAAAAGCTTGTTTGGTTTGTCTGGTAAACACTTTGCCAGTCATATGTTGGCTTTAAAAGCCAATGTGAAAGAAGTCAGTGTTGGAGTTGTTCAGAAATGTAAATTCTTAATAGTGACTACAGAAGCCAGGGAGTTAGGAGTGGAGAAAGAGAAATGGGGACCAGTTTTTTTTCCTGAAGGTATGAAAAAGTTTTAAATGAAATGTATTCTGCTTACATTTTAATAATATATCCCCAAAATCTTTCAAAATATTAATTGTCATCCAGGAATGCAGGGAGTCCACATCTGCCGGCCTGTGTTCCCTTTGGGAAGGCAGTGCACCAGTGGTGCAGCTGCTGGTTTGAAATCTCCCCACAAGGGGCTTTTCCAGGCAACCCTGGAACATGGAGCTGTTGGAGCTGTCCCACCAGCTTGTTTGCTGCAGTGGTCTTGTATCCAGAGCTGCAGTGTGATATATCATACACAGTGATAATCACATTATCATCCCAAACAGGCTCAAAGGGACATGTGATGCCCAGCACTGTAGATTGAGAACATTCCTGAATAGCCTCTCCCATTACAGAACCAAGAACTGCTGCAACTGTTTGCCTACAGAGGTGAATGGGAATGAATTCTTCACTGACAGGCAATGCATGAAGAGTTTTTCTACATTATCGGCACAAATCTGGCCAGATGATGGCAAGTCAGATGCATTCTTTAATTCCACTTTTCAGCCCTTAGTGATGTCTCTTCACAACCCCGTACAACTTGTAGTCAACTGAGTAAATATAACCTCAAACTACTGAAATGTTTGTAGGTCTCTCTGAGAACAGAATGATTTGTAAACGCTGTAAGTAGCATGTGCCAACAACAGATAAAAAAGATGCACAGTGCATATCCTTGTAGGAAGAAGTTTGCAAGTAGTCCTAAGTCCTGTGTTCCTTGTACACAGATACCTTGTGATTTAATATTGCTGATGCTTATACAGCACCATCAGCAGTAGCTGCTCCTTTTCCCATGATGAGGTGATGGACAGCTCTCTGTGGAGGAACAGCCAGGGGTGACTGGGCATTGGCAAAAGAGCTGCCTGGAACAGCAGCCCACTGGCAGTACAAGTGCCAATGCCCCAGCCCCAGCCAGGCTGGTTCTGGCTATGGGTGTGTTCAGGCAGAAGGAGGGAGGTATGGCAGGATGGGTATGGCAAAGTTTGGGGTCAGCAGCCCAGTAACTTGGAGTGTTTGGAGCTTGGCAAGACTTTTTTCAAAGATTTAGTTGTGCTCACAGGCCCTCCCAGCAGCTTCTTATTTCAGAACAAGCTGAACATCTCCCTCTCCCTTGAGATTTTGCCATCTCAAGTTTCAAGTTCCAGCTAGAGCAGAAACATTTCAGAAGGCCTTGTTCAGTCCTTCAATTCTCAGATGTTAAGTAAAGGGAGTGAGGAAAGGAAATCTGGACCAAAGGTCTCCTCTTTCACAATTCAGATTGCTACTCAACATTGTGAATAACTGGGCCTGAAGAGTAACATAATAACAAATAAGGCAATCCTAGTGATCTGGCAAGAAAATTCCTGTTTCCCTGGTAATGAGCTGATCTCCAAACAGGATAAAATGTGCCATTTTGCTACCGCAAGTCTCATTCAACCTAATTATCAGTGAAGTGTTACATACTGTCTTTGTGTATAGTGACAAGTTTTTACAGGGATACTTTGCTTTGGAGTCAAAACACTTCAGAACCAAAATGCTCTGAGATGCTGGCACCTTTTGTGTTAGCATTTACAGTTCTTTGTGGACAGTAAAGTCGAACCAAGAACTAATATGTGTGCAGTACAGTACAAAATTCCTTGTACAAAACTGGCAGCAAGTACATGCAGCAGAGAAACAGGGGGGATGCCTTTGTATCTTACAGCAAAGAAAGAAGCAGAAATAGCTTGTACAGTGTTTGGACTATCAACAATCTTGTTTAATGTAGCAGGAAAAGTGATATCATTTGTATAGAGCTACAGTTCACAGATACATATGATACTTTTACTGTAGGAATATTCTACAGATATAATTAGTGTATACATTTAGATATTATAACAGAGGTTAGAGGTGAAAAAATTCATTTTAGATCACCCAGTTCATCTTGGGACTTTCCATTTTTAAGTGTTTGAGATGGGAGTTCAGAAATTAATTTAAATATTTCTTTTACAATAGTTTCTTTACATGTTCTTTTCACTGGCAAGTAGATTTTGCATTCTGATTCCTACATTTTACCTGAGATAGTATAATCCTATACCATTTCATTATCTTCCTAATCCTCCCAGATATTACCAGGGTAATATTTCTTACATTTTTTTGTGTCTGGATTATTGTCTGTTGTCCTTAGATTTGTTAATTAACTAATCATAGTGGTGAAATTGAAAACCTGAATGTCATTTAAACCTGCAGTACTTGCAGCTTAGAAACAGCCGTGGGTTTGCCCCTTGTGACACAAGCAATAGTACTAACGAGTTTTAGGTTGTTTACTTGAGTGCTTTTGAACAGTTTTCCCTTCCTTGATCAAATGGATAAGATGGTCCCAACTATGATATTTTCCAGGCAAATAGGAACTACTAGGTTTTCTTTCAACAGGATGCTTGGAAGTTCTTTTCTGTGCTCTGATACAGTATGTAAGATGAGATGCCTATTATTTTTTTTTTTTAATATATACCTGTAGTTCTCTCATTTGCCAAAAATTAGAGAGTAAGCCTTGTTCAGTTGTGATGAAGAGAAATTAGTTATCCAGGCTATAAAATGTTCTGTTCTGATGGGATGAAATAAAGTCTGGTGATCTTTAAAGTAGCTTAAGCAGAAGTAGAGAATCATTCTTTTCAAGATTGCATTTGGAAATAATATAATACAAAGTTTACATAACAAATACAGTAAAAGCTACATACCAGTGACATGAATTAATACTGCTGGATGTCACCCTGATGCACTTGCATTATTGAACAGGCTCTGGAGGACAGTAAACAATTGATGAAGCTGGTTGAAAGCTGCCAGACAAATGAGAACTTTCAGGCATCTGTTTAATGCATGAATTAAAAATAACTCTTTGTCTGTACGAATAATACCTTGTGAAACCAATTCGGTTTATTTGTACCATTTGTTTGTCACATCTTCATTGGTTTGTAAAAAAAAAAACACCACAGAGATTACTCACATTCACCTTTATTTATCCCTGTACATTTTGTCTGTGCTGGGATAGTGCAGAACAGGTGAAGTTTGGGGCAGAATTGAAATATTACCTTTTTTTTTCAATGAAATGCTTCTGGAATCCTTGGAAAAGTGATGTAAAATTAGTATAGGCTCTTAGAAATTAAAGAAATTAGATTTCAGATACATATTTGAATTAAACTTTAAAAAATAAACACATTATTTTGTTCTGATGGAATCTGAATCAGCCCGATGCCATTTGTATTGCCAAAGTCAACCTTATTTCCCACAGGAAGCAACTCATTAGGAAATGAGGGATGCCTCCATGTTACTGGAGAGAACCATAAATCCTATGGCAGTAGATGTCCCGGGAATTTGCTGCAGTGCCGGTGTAAGCAGGGAGAGTGCAGAACTCGTCCTTCGGCCCCCCGGATCCTTTGCTCCAAGCCTTGTGTCACACCGCCCCCTCAAGGGGTGTGCTCGGCAGTGTGCTGGGCGTGCTGAGGAGTCCTGCCCATTTACATGCTTTAATCCCGTGCTCCAAATTCTGTCACAGATGCTTGCTCTGGGCACTTGCCTATTTCTAAATTCTTTGTCCTTCATCTTGGAGATCTTGTCGTTTAGAAAAGATCTTGAACCTTTTAAAGGGAGGTGCTTGTGTTCTTATGATGAAACACTGAAAAAGTGTTTGAGCTTTATTTTCAGAGGCCATACAGGAAACGGAAATAGATTTGTTAATGAGACAACGTGCCAGCAGAAATGTGCTTGTGGTATTTAATGTGCTCTAGTGTAGTTTCATACACAGCTGCCTGCAGCTAAGCTTCTGTCCACTGCAGATGGCACAGAACTCACAGAACTGCTTGGCCAACCCTCAGTAGAGGTTTTATTAAGCTGAGACCTTAGAAATGTTAGAAATTACCTATATTCTGATCCTTTCTATTGATATTTTACCTGCCAGCATCTGCCTCAGAGTTGCATCTGCACCAAGTAAAGAACTCAGTTGTGGTGGGCTTCTGTGGTCTCTCATCACCATCATACCTGAATGTTTCAGTGCCATTCCTTTGGGAAATTAGAGGTGAAAGCCCACTACATCAAGTTGTTACTAGGTCTGGATTGGCATATAGTGTGTTCAGTGTTCACTGCAAGAGGCTGTGTAGACCTTAGTTGCCACTTGGGGTTAAACCCAGTACTCAGAGCAAAAGGCTTACTAATATTCATTCCAGCTGAGTGTTCAGGGCATCGGTCAATCTCACGCATTCTGAATGAGAAGAAACATGCCATGGGAGATGATATTCTTTTTATCTTTATGCATTTAATCTAGAAGTGGAGGATGGATGTGTATCTCTTCCATAGAGATAGGAAAAGTCCAATGTGTGTGCTCTGAATAGAGCTGGCCTCTTTTCCCAGCTGCAGTTGAGAAGGACATTAGTCTTCGAACAAGCAAACGGGTCTACTTTGTAAAGAAACTGGTGTAAATAATTTGCCAGGTGACATGCAAGAATTGTCTGGCAAAAACTGAATTATAGTTCTGCAGGTCAGCATTCACTCCACTTCTACAGCATCATCCCTTCTTCATTACATGCTCTCCAATCTCTGCAGTAAATGTGGAAGTCAGCTAAGGCAACAATCTCCTTCACTTGGTCCACTGAGTGGTGTTCA
Source organism: Vireo altiloquus (assembly GCA_013396875.1). Lineage (NCBI taxonomy): Eukaryota > Metazoa > Chordata > Aves > Passeriformes > Vireonidae > Vireo > Vireo altiloquus. The sequence continues at coordinate 87,309 of VZRF01010824.1, read as the reverse complement.
TCTGGTGATTTTAAAGGAAGCCAAGATTACAAGAAAAAATGCTGCTACTGTATCATTAGACTATATCATAATACATACTCATGGCAAGCAGTGTTTTCAATGTTTTCAGATATTTAACACCAGCAATTTTATTTCTGAGGAATACAGCAGAACAAAAGAACTTTCCAGTCAAAGTTCCCCACTCCCACTGTAAATTCTTAGTACATATGCAAGATACCAATTCAGGACCAAATTCTAAGCTCAAATGCTCTCAGGTGGAGCCTATTGCATAGATGGATGACTATATATATCGCAGAAGAGGATGTTGTGTGAAATATCTCTGTTGTAGTAGAGATGATGTGCTATATTAAATAGAAATTCCTAATATACAGTGCTAAATCACAAGCTCCTGTTCTGTACTGATTGCACCCATTATGAGCACGCCTGTAGGATTTATATTAGCTACCATCTAAATTACTCTGATCTGAGGAAGGATGGGACCAAGAGGTGAGACTCTAGTTCCAAATCAAGTGATTTGTACTGAAGAAATCTTACTGAAAAAGCAAACCAAAAAGGAAAAATTATACCCAGAGCTTCTACTCCAGTTTTCCTCTGCATTCAACATGTACACCTCACTGCAAGCCACTTAAAACTATCCTTGTTTTAAGCAAAGCTTTTGAGATCTGAGTGCTGAGAGTGGCATTAATGATCAATTATTTTTCAGTAGGCAAAGAGGCTGCATTACAAACATGCTTATACTGGTCCTTATGCATCCTCACATATGTGATAACTGTTATGCATCAGGACTCCCTAACAGATAAAATCATCCTTACCTAAGTATTTATCTTGGCAGCTAGAGATAAAACAATTTAAAGGCTACCACATTTGCTGTGGGCATGGCAACTAAAACAAAGAAATAAGCACATTTTTGCACAGAATTACACTGTTCGAAGAGTCAATGAATGGCTGTCAACCCACAAATGAAAAAAGGAAGAAAACTCCATTACTTTCTTGCAAAGGAACAAGACATAAAGTCAGTAAAAGCAGTGCTAAAGTGAAAGTAGACAACCAAAAGCATGTAAACATCTTTATTTTAACATATTTAATCTTGTTGATATATTGTTTCCTTACTTCTGAAAGACTAAATATACCGCTCACACAATCTACACAGGTATGAACTGGCTGTTTTGGTTAAACTCTGGTTTGTACTGCTTGGAGAAGGCCAAGTGACGCTGGTACAAGGGGAAAATGAGAAGAGGAGGTCTAATTGAGGTTTCTTACTCATTGTTTGTGTGTAAGGATTGGTGGGGCACAACACGAGGATTAAATTGGTTAGAAAAGACAGTGACTGCAGTCAAACTGCTCCTTTAATTTAATGTATTGTCTTCATTATATGTTGTGGCAGAGAGAAACAAAAGGACCCTTTGGCTAATGTAAAGCATGCTAACATGACTATCTTTTTAAAAGCTCCTTGAATTTGTACAAGTAATTCTTAGATGTATATCAAAGTTTGTATGTTGTATGAAACATTTAAATATTGTTTTCCAAGTTAATTTTTTCTCTATTTGTACAATGCTTGTTAGAAGATTATATAAATATATGGCATCTGTACGACCTATAAAATATGTGCTGGGAATGTTACTTACCTATTGGATCAAATATGATAGGATTGAAAGATGAGGGGTATGCGAGGAAGATCTGTGGTTTTGTGTCAAGGTAACATTTGTTGCCATTTAATTCATTGTTAGGTATCTATGACCTAATGCTGCTTCTAGCTACACAGTTAGAAATGCAAACTAATTCCATGGAGTGTAGTCAAAGTAGTTTCTGATGCTGTGAAGAATTGGATCTTTCATGCTCTGATTTTTTCCCCCTTGTGTAAACAGGGTGAAAAAGAACAAAGGGTAAAGAATGGCGTTCTGCCACGGAGATTAGTGACCACCAAGACATCTTTGATACGAATATTTAAAGTATCTCATCTGAAAATCCATAGAGAACTGTGAGTTTCTAAAATATTCTTCTGTGAAATAGTGCAGTGTCACATAAAATACACTGAGATAGATGCTTTTTGTGTCTACACAAAGGTCACACAACAGGCAAAACCAGTGTAAAAATTGTAAAAATTTCTCACAATGGTTATGGTAAGAGAAAAGGTCTAAAACTCCTAAAACTCAGGAGACTAAAAAATCACCACTTTTATGCTGGTGGGCTTTATTTGCTCTATTTGAAAAGGAACTGCATATTGGTATTGCAAATTGCTGAGTGATAAAATTGTTATTCTGCATTGTCTGGTAAAGCTGTAACACAACATCTGTGCTTTTATTACCGCTTAAAGGCTACAGTCATAGAATAGGAAATTCAGTAACAAGCTAAATTTGAGGCCAGGTAACTCTTTAAAAAAAAAAAAAAGAGCCGGCACATGCCTCCGGCCGTGCATCTTCCGGAACAGAACACTGGATGACAGGCTGGACATGAGCTGGCAATCAGTGCATGCAACCCAGAAAGCCAAACGTGTCCTGGGCTGCATCCAGAGTCCCGTGGGCAGCAGGAGAGGAGCGATTTTGCCCCACCTGCTGAGCTGCCCCAGCGCTGGGGCCCAGGACAGGAAGGACGTGGAGCTGCTGGAGTGAGTCCAGAGGAGGCCACCGAGTTGATCAGAGGGGTGGAGCAGTTCTGCTGTGAGGAAAGGCTGAGAGAATTGGGATTGTTCAGCCTGGAAATGACAAGCTTCAGGGTGACCTAATTGTGGCCTTCCAGTACCTGAAGGAAACTTACAGGAAAGATGAGGCACGACGATATGGCAGAATATGAAGTGATAGAGGACAAGGGGGTACGGATTCAGATTAAAAGAAAGCAGGTTTAGATTAGCTATTAGGATATCCTTTACTGTGAGGGTGGTAAAGCACTGGCACAGGTTGCCCAGAGAAGCTGTGGATGCCCCATGCCTGGAAGCGTTCAAGGCCAGGTTGGATGGGGCCTGGAGCAACCTGGTCTAGTGGAAGGTGTTCCTGCCAATGGCAGGGGTTGGAAGCGAATGATATTGAAGGTCCTTCCAGTCCAAGCCAGTCCATGAACTCCGGAGATCACTTCCCTGCAGGCCGGCCGGGCCCCTGGGGCGGCTGCCCGCAAAGCCCGGCGGGTGGGGAGCGGCGCGCGGAGCGGACGGGAGGGAGGGAGGGAGGGC
>VZRF01010824.1:0-83786 GCA_013396875.1 Vireo altiloquus | reverse complement strand
CTCTGCGGGGCCGCGCTTCGCGTTCCTTTTGTCTGCCGGAGGAGCTGCGTGCTCGGCTCTGCCCCAGGACCGTGGCTGAGGGGAGAGGAGCCGCTGGCAGTTGCCCGGTCAGTGTGTTCTTTAAATCGGTCCGAGATTACTTTCCTTTTTTTTTTTTCTTTTTAATAAACGTTTTTGGAAGGACTTGAGAGAGTGTAGTTTTAATAAGACTGTTGGGGTGGAAGGCGTCGCTTGGGACTCCCCTTCAAGCCAAGGAGCATCTTGGTGTTCTGTGGGGGTTTAGGAGTCACGCTCACCTACTTGTGAGTCGGTCGGAGTGTAGAGATCGTCTTTTTTTGGTACTTTGCTCTTTGATTTAATAATGCAAATATCCACTATTGTACCTCGCATGATCTTGTTTGTTCAGGAGCTTTCCCTTTAAACGTGCCGTCCGCCAGGTGCTACAAATTTAGCTTTCTACATAGGTAAGCCCCGATGTTTGCTGTCGTTGTTTGCTGTACTTGTATTTAGTTGTGCTCGTACGGAAGCAGACACAAGCACATCGCTTTAGCGTGAGGAGTAGGCCCCGCTTCGAGGAGCAGCGGGACTTGTGCCGGTGGGCACTGGAGAGGAAGCCTCCTTTGGGAACGACCCACCGGGGAGCACTGAAGGGCTGGATGTATTTTAAGGTGTTCCTTTTTTTTAAAGGGAAGATGGTTGTCCTTTGTCTCGTAGTGTCAGTGCCTTCGTGTGGGAAGGCTGATGCTTACTTAACTTCTTCCCTGATTGCAGTTTCCGGGAGCCAAGGTGTGGTAGCGTTGCTGCTTCCTTTGGCAAAACCAGTTATTTTTCTCTGTAATGCTTTTGATTTAGAGGGTGTACACTTTACAGTGGAGTCATGCGGAGAAATGATTAGGAGGAAAGGAGAAGTACAGGAAAATTTGTTGTTTCTAATGGTTTTTTACAAAAAAAAAAAAATTATTGACAACTTTTTAAGTCCATCTGTTATCTTCAGAATATCAAGCGTAAGCAAAGTTGTCAAGAAGAAGCATATGGCAGTAGGGAACCACCCTTCAGAGAACTTAAAAAAGATAAAAGTACCAAAACTAAAAATATGTGCTGAGGTATTAATATAACTTCCTAGCTTAAAATAATAGCCAGTTTACAGCTATTCTGTTATGCATTCTGCTTCTCAACAAAGAAGTTCAGCAGTTAGAACAAGTTTTTCTTTGTTGTTCAGAGGAGTTTCTCCGAAACCAGCACTTGCACGGAGAGCCAGTTGCTGGGCAATCACCTGATTTCTTTTACAGCACTGAGGCAGGAGGAAGATGTAAGGGCTCTTTGAGCACTGAATAATGATCGTACCATATCTAGGGGAGTGTTTTGTTTATAATGCTTTTTGAGAAAATAAAGATAAGTCACACAGTACTCACATAGATAACTGTTGAAATCTTAATAAGTGGCTAGAGAAAGAAGCTCGGTACATTGAATTTAAAACAGTCCAGTGAACAAACAGCAGGCACTTGTTAATTTAAAGCAAATGAAATTGTGGAGTTTTTTTAAATTAAAGTTACATTTCTACTAGTATAGTAAAGCTGTAGTGCCTCAGTTCTCACTTCCAGCTAGTAATACGTGATTATTGTTACATTCGCTCTAATAGTATGTAGAGTACTATCATCTTCTTGTTCATACTCATTTTAACTACATCAGGTTTTTTGAAGATGCATAATACTAGTTTATGTCAAGTCACAGTAAATACTATGTCTTATTAGCTGGATTTGATGTAACTTTGTAATATGAAATTAAACAGAAAATGCTGCATGTAAATTAATACCTTGTCAAAATTTAATGCATTTCCTATTAAATTTGATGCCGTTTTCTAAGGTTGTATGGTTTTAGTTTTGTTTGTTGGTGGTGGTGTCCCAGTTGTAGAAAAATATTTGGATGGCAGTTTTCTGCAGTCTGTAATTACAGGGCATCTCTCATAAAGTACATTGTCTTAAACTAGCTCAGAACTCGTCAGTCCTGTTCCTAGTTGCTGCTGACCTTTCCAGAAAAGGATAGTGATCCAGGAAACTTTCTGGCAGCCACCTGATGTGGCAGTGATAGCAAAACATTGCAGAATAGGTTGCGGAGTGAGTTTTAGTTCAGACTGCCAGTGGCTATTATTATCATTATCTGGTGTTCTAGGTATTTGTGGGGCCTTAGTTGCCATGCTGAGTGATGCACATTGGTTAAGTACCTTTTCCTTGTCTGTCCACAAAAACTCCTGATTGCAACAATAACTTCACAAGGTAATACGGAGGCACTTTTGAGTATTGTTAATTGATCTCGAATATTGTGTCATTGTGTTATGGAGGAGTGTTGCATTTGGTGCTGGTATTTGGAAGTCAGCTTTACTGAAGGTACGAGTTGGTTAGAGGAGCTTGTCCATCAGCCTGAGCTGCTCCTTTGGCCCAAATGTTTCAAGTGTCCCTTGAAAGCTTCCCACCAGAGTTGTTTCAGAGGTCTTGTGATGAAGGAAGATTCTTAAAAAAGCGCTGCGAGGAAGCATTGACAACAAGGGTGTGATCCAAATATGAGTGGTTTTGCTTTCAGTTAATAAGTAATGCTTATTTATTTAATAAGTAATGTTCATTTTTCAGTGTCTCTAGATCTTCTGTTATGTTACTGTTAGGTAGTTTTGGAAGTCAGAGTGTTTAAGGCCCCCCGTTTAGAAAATGGTGTGCTCTCCCCTGAGTGTTAACTGGCCTGACCAGTTAGGCCTGCTCTGTACGATCAGCAGTGCAGAAAGCAGAGTGTATTTGCTTTGAGGAGCTTCAAAATTATCAGAAGAGAGCACAGTGATTTCTTTGTAGATCTGTAGGCGAAGTATATGTGTAAAGTAGAAATGGTATAGAAGCTGAAAATGGCTTTTAGTCAGTGCTGTCATGTGAAATAATGTGTGCAGATATCTGCTAATTCCAATTGGAGTGCAGTCTTTCCATACACTTTAATTTCTGAAGCTTCTGCTGAAGTTGGAAGCAGAGTAGCTGGAGGCCTTGGCAGGACTGTGTCACAGACTGAAGCTGTTGAATTTGTATGATGTGCCACACCTTCAGCGCTGTTGTGCAAATCGTGTAATTATGAAAAGTACTCTGGAACAGCTCAAATGTGGTATTTCTCAACAACTTTTCATAGACTCATCAAACCACAGGGAGCCCTGCCTCACCTAAGTGAGATTGCAATCTTGTAAGCACACCTGTGGAAGTCTAGAGAGGTTTTCCAACTTTTTTTCTGTGTAGTTGAGGATTCATTAGTCGTTCTCACTGGGCTCATTGTTGTTCAGTGTAGAATTTGATGGTCTGTCTTTAGAAGAACAACTGTAGACTGGTAGGATTGTGTCTACTGAAATAGAGATTCTGTGATTTTTGGGTTTTTTAAAGGGGAATTCCACTTGTGAAGGATGCTTAAAACTTGCTTTTCAGATCACTGTCAGTTGAATACTTCTTTTTTTTTCACCTTAAATAGCATAATTTTGTTAGGTATTAGAGAGCAATTCTGGCCACAGACTGGTATTTCCTGCAAAAGCTGAATATATATGCCTGGTATCTGCTTTTTGCATTCTGATTTCTGTTGTATAAGAGTTGTAATTGCACCAGTGGTCAGAAACATACATTGTGGGATTTGGAAATGACACTGGGAATATGAAAGACAGGAGAGCCAGCACGAGGAAGCTGTTTGAGGCCTAGTGTTGAATACTTCTGGTGGAAATCTATGGTGGAAATCCACTTGCTGAGTTAATGAATTTTTTTGTGTGTGTTTAAGTCACTAAAATATTTTATAAATTCGATTTGTTCAGAATAACCCCAAATATCCCTGAATGCTTCTTTAGATTTGAGACCAAATGTTTTGGGCTAAGTAGACCTTTCAAGAACATGACTGCACTGGTTCAGGCTGCTTTTGATGTTTTTTTTTTGTTAGCTGCTTCCCTGCCCGCCCTCCATCAGGTTTTGTTTTCTCTGTTAAATTAGTCACACTGCTCTGCTTTCACTGGGGTAGGTAACCATTCTGCCACATTGTGATTTTTGGCTTTGGACTGTTGCAGTCAGTGCCAAAACAAGTATAGTGTAAAAGAGCAGGTACAGACTTTAACCCTCTTGGCTTTTGTTTTCATCCCAGCTGCTTCTTAGTGTTGCTTCTCCATTTCCATAAGTATTTGTGTCTCTCTCTGCTTTTCCAGTTTTATTACTAGAGGTCCTGATTTCTTCTGTCTTTTCATGTAATATAGGAGGAGGGAAAACTTGCTGAAACTGGAGAGGGGTAGGTAGGACCTTGTTCCTAAGAAAACTTCATTTCTCAGCCTGTAAACTCAGGGTAAGATCATGGAGAGTGCGTGGATCTAATGGTCTGTGTCATGTGTGAGAGGATTATTTGTCATCCTACAATTTGTCTGTGTGAGGGGATTATTTGTCATCCTACAATTTGTCCTGGAAGTTGCCAGATTTATTCTGAAATTTAAATGACAAAATAAGTACATTAAAAAAAAAATCACCCATTTTTATTTAGTCACTTTAATTGCAGAGTTGGGTAGTCTTTCACCTTTTTTATTTCTCTGGGTCACTGGTATGCAGGAATGCTTGTTAATAACTCTTTATAGGTTGTTACATCTCCTTAGAGTCATTCCCTGGCTGTTGTTTTCAGTTAGCTTGTTAGATTTGGTTTTTTCCAGACTCAGTCTCGTTTTCCTTAAAATTGTTTTGGTTTTGGTTTTTTTTGTTTGTATTGGTTACTGATGTGTGAGCTGACCATAGAGTCAGCAGTTATCTTGACCTGTGAGATAGAGCACAGTGCTTTGGGACCGGTTCTGTCAGAAGATGCACATTTATTGAGATAGGCTAAAAGTCTTAATTTTGGTCTCATAAATTAGATGTAATTTTTTTTTAATTTCAAAAAAAGGGTGAGTCTTTGTCTTCGGATACTTAATATCTTTTAAAAGTCAGAAAATTTAAATTGGTGGTGATCAATACTTTCGAGTTTTCCTTTTCAAAATTTTGTTTATACTCTACTCAACAAAATCATAATCCATCACGAAATCTGAACATTAGCTGGGGGAAGAGATGCTTCAGAGGAAAGAAGTAAACATTTAATGTGTTGCCTTTGAGAAACTAGATCTAATCTTCATGATGATTTTGAAGATAATCTTTGAAGGACAAATTTTACTACTGACTGTTCTAAAATGTCCAGTGTTTTGAAATGATTCTTCAAAGTGTAGCAGGTGAGGAGACAGGATAGTCTGAGGCATTGTGGAAGCAGGATGAGACTCGTGTGCATGGCAGACTCTTGATTTACCACAGATTAGGGCAAATCTCGTTACAGCTGGTTTCAATGTAAGCAGGATGATTTTCACCTGCCTTTCCCAAGCTCTTCAGGGTCTGCAGGTGTTAAGCAGTATGGGTGCATTATGCTTTGTTTGTCTGACTGTGTCAAGGTGTTGAGGCTGACACACTTAGACTCGTTAATTATTTTTTTTTTGTCATGTGTGTGTCTGAGGTTGCCAGAGTGGAAGTTTCAGACCCAGTGTTTGGAATGAAAGTAAGCTTTGAGCCATTTCTCATTTGATCACTACTCACTTCATTTAGTAACCTGTTCATACTTTGCTTTCTGTTTTATCAAACATTCCTTACCTAGGTAAAAAGTGATTAAAGGCCATTAATTAAAATATTCCATGAAGGGTAGAAAGTGCAATTTAATCAAAAATTTGGATCTGAAAACTAGTTAAGGCTGTTCTGATTTATACTCCAGTGTTGTTGGAGGAAACAGATTTTATTGTAGAGCGAATTGGAATTGCTTTATGGCGCCCTTGTTAAGGGAGTAATGTAAGGTTTTGTCCTTAAAAATTCTTTTCCTTGATTATAAGAGGATGTGTTAAATGGTACTTGACGTGATGCCTACACCTGCTGTTTAGCAGTCTTATCTGATATGTCAAAGCAATCCTCTGGTGTTACCCCTTTGGAATACCTTGCATAATTTTGGATCTTGTAAACCTCGTTTGATATTTCTGTGGCAGATTTAATTACCCAGGTGAATCTAATCCCAATACCCCCAGGCAGCCTGGCAGAACAAGGTGGTGGTTCTGGAAGTTGGCCTGCCCCCAATAGTGCAAGGGAGACAGCTTTTTGCCTGTAAAGCAGGGTGATACTCTAGGGGTTGGGGATGGGGGTTGAAGGTCCTTATCAATATCAAACAGGAAAGTACTGATTTTCCAAGGTAATTCTTAGGTGAGAATATGAGCATCTGCTTGTCTGTGTCAAAATAGGTGCATTTTCTCAAAATAGCCTTGATCCTTTAAATTTTTTTTGGTTTTTGACCCTTCAGTTCATGTTTTGATTTGGTAATGTTTTCATCCACCAAGCATTTCTTTCTCTTTTTTTTTTTCTTTTGGGTCTCAGGGATGGTTTAATTTGTCTTTTGCTGGTATTGGGGACCTAGGAATGTGATAGTGGCGACTACAAACAAATAGATTAATTACTAGGTTATATAAAGAAAGCAAGAAGACTTCTGTCTTTCTCCTCTTATCTCTCCTGTTCCCAGCTTGAATATTTTGACCTGATTGCTAACTTACTCAAAACGACACTACACTGTTGGCTTTGCTCTGGTTTTTCTGGCTGCTATCTGATAATGAGCGTTTATGTGTCTTGCTCTAACATAAAGATTGACTTTTTTTTTTGTGGATTCTACTGCTACACTGAGGAACAATATCTGTTTTTCTGTGAAGGCTAAAATATTCAATTTTAAAATATATGCATTTAAATTTGTGTGCTAATGAATTATAAAAGTAGCCAAACAACTTGAAAAATGTTTTTAGAGTGTAAAGGAGAAATAGAAGCAGTAATTTTTAAAAAATGCTTTTGGCCATGCTGGTTCATTAAGATCAGACTGCTTCTAATGTCTTTCTTTCTTTCTTTCTGCTTTTCACTTTGCGTTCAGGTAGGATGTGATTTTTGTGGAACACGAGGAGGGATTAACTGCTGACACATTTACGTTGTTATAAAGTTTGACTGGACGTGTAGAAAGATAAACGATGAGGAGAAATGGTGGCAGTGTAGCCTGGAAGCTGAATGTCTGTGTGTGATTGGCAGTGCTGATTCTTTCTGTCTCTCCCTCCCTTATCCAGAGCAGCGAGCTCTGGGTGTCTCTGGATTGCTGCTGTGAGTGACATGACTTTGGTTTGGCACCTCCTCCCCCCAGTTTGTTCAGCCACTTCCTGGGGAACTGTTTACACTGCTTAGAAGTTTTCCTGACCTCCCTGTGTGCTTTTCCATCACTGCACTAAGAATACAGGCAGATAAAAACGCCTGCATTTCTGTAAGATCGCCGTTTCTCAGTGTGGAATTCTGATTGCATAATGCGAGTGCTGAGCTGCAGCCGCTGTGGTTCGGTGTAGGGGAGGGCAATTCCATGCAGATGAAGCTGATCACGTTATTCTCTGACATTGCTCAGCGTTAGGAATGTGTTGGGCACTTCAGTGACCTACTTACTCTATGAAAAGTTGTTCACCTACCCCTGTTTTATAGTCTCACTCAGTTGTTTAGTATATCTAAATTATATATGGTTTTCCACTGTAAATGGGACTGGTTCGCTGTAACCATCTGTGAAATTTCTTCTGTGAGACTGAACAATGCTTTTATTTAGCACAAGGAGGAGGAAACTACATGTACAGGTATGCATGAACACAAGTAGTAGTTCACAAACGATCACTAAATGACTTCTCACTAGAAACCTGATCTTTCTGATTTTGGCTGAAAGATAAAGACGGAGGAAATAACATGGGGTTTTTTCCATAGCTGTAAGTGAGGGTTGTTTGTTTCTTTCTTTAAATATTCTTTGGAGTCTTATTTGAATTTTTGTACATTTGAATGAGGTTTGAGTCAGGCTAAGACTTGATACTGTTGAGACTTTTCTTCATTGTGAAAGAAGGATTTAACATTTTTGTATGTTTAGTAATGCTTACCAGGAGACTTGCTTCCTTGTGAATTCTCTTGCTTTGATATAAATGTAATTGAAATTTCATCTTATTAACTTTTCCTTTAGTTGTGTGTGTTAGCTCATTTTAAAACAGAGCATTTTAAATAGTGTAATTGAAAACCTTTTCCCCTTCTGTCTGGTTTCATTTTGACTAGAATGCTGTTTTTCTAAAATACGCAGTAAAGATGTCTAACAAATGAAACTTAAGTAAAATATTGTTAAATAGAATATTTTTTTGTAATGGTTAAGAGTTTAGAGCAAATTCAGTGCACTTACAAACTTCTTTTAATGGCGCTGAGGGAAGGATAGAAAGAAAAACTTTGTGAAATGAGGTTTGGAAACAAATGGGAGTATTATTTAAAACCTAGACAGTAAAACCAGCTGGCTTATAACTGTAGAACATGTATCTAGTTTTCAAAGCCTGTAATGTTACTTTTTCCCGTTCTTTGTTTACAATGGGGCTTTCATCTGCTGAGAGGTTAAAAAAATATTCTTGTAACATTTGCTTCCTTTTTCATTCACCTGACTTTCATTAGTTACTCACCTGGAATTGACTGGCCTTCTTAAAATGTGGAGCAGATGCTTTTCCCAAATGCATATGCACTTTAAACATTCCCCACCCAAACAAAAAAACCACTCAACAGTCATGCACATTTAACTCTGTCTTTAAGTTCCAAGAACCTATTCCTAGATTATAAGATAGTGTTAGCACTTGCTGCACTCATGGGTATGTTAAGGCCTGCCTTGTCTTTTCAGTACTTTTGATTCCTCCTGAGTGTAAACATACAGTAGGGTCAGATCATAATAAAACTTGTGTGTACACTTGAAGGAACTGCCTTTTTAAATACACAAATGAATGTCAGAAGCTGGGAACCTGATCAGTTGTGTTGGTGTATGTGTACTTAGTACTAAGTAACTTACATTGCCTGTTAGGGGTTTTTCCATGCTGCTAGTAAAAATACTGAATTGCCTTGGGGCTTTGTTTCTGGCAATAAAGTGTTTTTCAATGCCAGAGTGTCTGATGCTGCTCATGTGCAAATGCCCTGCAGTCTTGACTGATGTTCTGTGATGAGGAAGACTTGTAATTTTAACCTTGAGATGATGTTTATTGTATATGCTGATTTTTAACTGAGTTTGTGGGCCAGAAGGAAAGAGTGCACATGGCTCTCTAATGTTGTGATTTGGTCAGTTCCTCCTGGTGGAAAATGCTTGGTTCCAGTCTCAGTTTTAACAGCTAAGTGTTTCATGTGGTGAATTTTGAACGTAGAGTGCATGGATATTCCCTGCTGTGGAGCTGCAGCTTAGGTGAAAGCTGTAACTCTAGGCTGGGTGAAAGGTTCACTCTCTTCTTTGTCTCACTGTTCCCCTGAAAAAGTACTTACTCATGGGAAGGAATTGTCAATCCTCCCTCAGCGTTTGGGAGTTGTCTGTTAAGGTCTTGGAAGGGTAGGAGGTGTGTGCATTAAACTTGACATGTTCACAACTTGAATGAATGGGGATTTTGTGGAGAAAACTCCTCTGCTAATTTATTCAGTCTTTGAACAGACTTGTGCCTGCATCCAGAGGGAGTTCCAGAGCTGTAAATTCCAGCAGTGGGCAGAACCTTTTTGCAGCTCTAGTATGTAAGCCCAGAGGAGGGACCACTTCCAACGTGTTTGTCCCCTTGATGTTTCTCACATCAGGTTAATAACTTGAGTAATTCTCTACTTAGAATACCAGCTTTCATGGCTGACTCTCAGGCACCTGATACCTGTTGTGTATTGCATATGGGAAGTTTTATGTGTTTAATTCAGAGCTATTTTGGCAAATCACCGTACAAGTTTTGTGAAGAGTGATGGGTTTGGGGATATCTTGCCCTTGGCTGCAGTTAAAATGATTTAAAGGACCAAGGCATATGGGCCAGTAGACTCCATTCTGAGTGATATGCTGATAAAGTTAAAATTCTTTTGGTAAATTATTCAGTCATTTGTTCTCATCTGTAAAATGGAAATGGGCTTTCTGAGAAATGCTCTGAATCCTGTGTCTGAAAATCTTTGCATCTGAAATCCTATTACTAAAGGGGTTTGTATAAATTTGGTTCAATACTTGTGCAGAATTTTATATTCTCAGCAGGATTTTTGCTTGCAAATTTATCTCCCCTTCCAGATTTTTGAAAAAGGTAGCTTTCAGTCTGATTCCTTAGGCCTGATGTGTTTCAGCCGAAGGATTGTGTTTTACAAAGAAGGCGTTTCTCATTTTGGTGTGTGGGTTGTTGCTGCTTCTTTGTTCTTGCTAATGGAGGCTGCCCAGCTCTCTTTTGCTTCAATTGTCAGGTTCTTTAAGGGCAAAATGGGAGTCCTCTTACTAAATCATAATTAAACAGGAACTGAGGGATTTTTAAGGCAAAATTAAGTTAAATGTATGGGAAAAGAAAAGTAGTCCATTTTTTTCTAACACTATTCTTGTGGGTTTTTCGGATGGGCACGTGTGTTACATGTACCACATGCTGTACTCGCGTAGCATATTGTATGTGTTTGTCACCAAGTGCTTGTGTTTGTGGGATGATTTTTTCAGCACAGTATCAGTGTACCACTGACACCACAAGTATGTAAATACTGTTCCTTCTTCCTGAGTGGAACAACAGCTTTTTTCTTTCAGTTTAGCTTGTTTCAGTATAGCTGACCTACTGTGTGAACATAAAGTGAACTGACCAGAGGTCAGTTAGTCCTCGGATGTTTCTGTCCAGGTCACTGTGTTATTGAAGTGTAGAATTGGCCCAGTAACGTGGGAGTGCTGCTACAGCTCCTTTGGAGAGCAAAGCCCAGGCTGTCTGGTAAAGGCTGTGGGGACTGTTTGAAATAGTTTAGTGACCCTAATCTTGTTTCTATTAAATGTGCTTTTAAGAGAAGGACCAAACTATTGCTCTTAATGTGCCGATATTTTGTGACCTTTTCTTTAGTGGTGCAGTGAAGGGCTATTTTAAACCCTGGCTGTAAGCACGGTTCTGTAGCAGCTCTGGCCCGGGGTCACTCGCGCTGTGTCGATCTCATGGCTGTGCTGCTGCCAGATCTCTGGTGGACGCTGCGTCTTGGAGGTTTCTGAACTTGGCTGCTTTACAAAAACTGCTTCCTGTTTGTCTCTTCCTCTTCCTGCTGCTTTTTTCTATTACCAGTTTCTCAGCTATGCAGTGTGCTGTTTAAACAAACCCATTCGTTTCACAGGTTGGCTGTATACTTTCACATATCTGTAACTTTCCTTCAGTGGCAGTCTGCATCTTTGCTGTGTGAGAAATGCAGTGTTTGCCAGGAGCATTCACGCTTTACGAGAGTGCACTTGGAGTCAGTTTTCAACAAGGAAAAAAAATAAGCATGAAAAGTACATATTTGCATGATCATGGGGTAGGATGGGGTGGGGACCCTGTGGTGAGAACAACAAACTGATTAACTGTATCTTGCTCATTCTGTTTGGCACAACTCAGTGAACCTTATCTGCGTAACTTATGAAAAGTGGAAGCTGCATGGACTTCGCTGAGTGTTCCCAAAGTTATGTATGAGTCTTTGCTCTCCTGGGGATGGATTGCTACCCCTCTTCATTTAGGGGGGGCTTTGTAAATTGTGTAACAAATCAATATTCAAGTTGTACTTGGAGAAATCATTCCGTAAAAGAATTCTTCCTATTACATGATGAAAAATGGTGTTTCTGAGCTTCTGAATAAGATGATTTTGATGTAAAGTGGCAAGTGGCAATGCCTCAGATAAGACTGTGGCATTGCAGCTTCACTTTCCCTTTTCTTTTGATGCGTTATTATCATCTTTGCCCGACCACTTGAATCTATTCTAAAAATACAGAAAATTGAGGTAGTTGGTAGCTGCTTTGGTAGCCAAACTTTTGTTCAAGCTGAGAAAGCAGCCAGTGTTCCTTGGTCTGTGTACCACTAAATAAGACAGATAATTTTTTTTAATGTGGTTACAGTGTTTGAACATAATTTTAATCCAAAGTAAGGGATGCTAATGTAATGCACTCCTCTCTTTCTTAAGTAGTGCTGAAAGAAAAGCAAGCCAAACCCCCAAATCCCGATTGGAAAACTGATTATGGAACAAATGCATCTGTACCTATACAAATGGGTTTTAAAGTCTTTCCTTGTGATTTAGTGTAACTGTCCAGAACACCCAAGTCTGTTTTAAGGATCAACTTCCAGGGCTGATAATGTTCTTTTGAATTGAGAAAGGATTTGCTATGGATCTCTCCCTCTCACTTCTGGTCTGCTTTGAAGCCTACTGCATTCATGTCAGTGAATCTGAAAGGAGTAATGTGCAGTGTCTTTACACATGAAGCCAAACTGTCCACCTCTAATTTGGATTGTAAGTAGTTCTGGACAGTGACTGTGATTTTGCTGTGCATTCCATGGTGCTGTCTTGACAGAGTCCTGACTAAAGCCTGAAACTTCCAGTCTAATTTAATTTATTAAGTAGCAATATGGTGAATGCTTCAGGAACTGCACAGAGGAATACCTGGAGAGCCAGGCTTCAATGCAACTATCTACCAAGCCAACCTCAGAGAAATACAGAATGCAGTCTTCAGCAGTGTGTTAAAAAATCAGTTGTGTAATTCTCTGAGAACAGAGCAATTGGAGGTCACAGATTTAGTATTGGATTCTGTGTTTAATCTTAGTGGGAGTCACTTCCATGTGGTGTGAGTTCTTTGTGGGTGGAGATGTTTGTGCAGAAGATAAACTACACATTTCTGATGTGATGCAATTGGAGCAAAGTTCTTCCTAAAAGTTAAAGTAAACAAATGAGCCATCTTTTCCTATTCCCTGATATGAAAGATGGAAAATTTTAGTGTATGTACGTGACTTTTTGGCATGGTGCAGAAGTTGAGCTTGTTTGCTAGCTTTGTACAGAACATTTAAACCTGCAGAATGAGCACTACTTTGGTATAATTTAACACTTGACAAACAAGCAGTACAGGTATTTAAAGTACCTTAATGTGAAATTGTAATTGCCTGGTAGGGGTGGAAAGTAGGAGTAATAGTTTCCATCATAATGCTTTGACCTACTGGTTGAGAACCAGTTCCATGCATAGATGATAACATAGTGAAAGCAAACATGTTATTTCAAAGTGGGAGATTTCTGGTAGGGTTTTAATGCTAGGAAGACCTTTTCCTGTTCCTGGCATGGAAAGTGTAGGGTAGTGCTTTGTTCACGCAGCATTGAAACACAGATTAAGTGCATTAATGGTTTTGGTTTCTTTTTCTTTCCTTCTGATTAACATTTTACATTGTAGTTTGTGAAATTCAAGCAAGTAAAATTGTATCAGGGTAGAGCAGTGGTTCCTTTAGCCCATTTTTAATTGATAGTGGCTGTGTGAGATCTTCCCTTTCTCTTCTGTTGGCCAGTGTTAAATTTTGGGTTTCTTGGTAACATTTTGGTCAAATTAGACAAACTTTTCATGTTCCTGACTTGAAGTGTAAACCAAACCAGCTCTAAGTGGCTGCCTTCTATCTATTGCAAGATGACTTTCACAGCTGTGGGAATAAACAGCTTTAGAAATAGGAAAATCAGTTTTTGGAGAACCAATGCCAGATAACTGTGACGTGAGAAAATGTGTTTCTCAAGTAAAGCAGCTGAAGGAACCAGTTCTAGAGTCTTGACTAAAGAGTTTAAAGTAGTTACTTCAAAAAATATTTCTGGAGAATGTGTCTTTTTTTCCCATAAAGCACGGTAACATTCTTATTCTAAACATGCCTTGGATTTAGCTTTTGAATTGACATACAGCAGCTATTTTTAATAATAAACTGAGATCCAAAACATAATTGTTTAAAAAGCAATGTGCCATTTATTTTTCCACGTGATTTAAATCCAAAGGGTAAAATCTGGTGGGGGAAAAATATATTAGTTTTTCTGTAATAGCTAAGTTTGTCAGTTCTCTGCTGATTCAAAATTGACCCCTTCCTTTTTAATGAACATTTAATTTGATAAAGAAACTACTTTTCTTAGGTTGGTTTTCTCTGATAGTCTTTGATCTTAACAGTTTGCTATGTATCATGGTTGGTAGCTTGGTCAGCCGTATTTTGAGTTTTGCTACAAGTCCTGAATTAGCCTGCTCAGATTGATCCTACCCTGGAGCAGCTTCAGTTCTTAAGTTGTGACTCCAGAAGGGGAAGGCTATTCTCACAATAAATAACAATATAAGTAATTTACATGTACAACCAGGGTCAGTCCCTCTTCTCTTTGCCTTGGTACCCCCTGGGCTCCCAGACCTTCATGTTCCCAATGTCTTCTCTTTCCTCTGTGACTCTTTTGACTGGCTGCTCCAAGCAGCAGAAATTTATGGTGTGTAGAAATATTACCTGGTATCATACCCTTTTGTATTTTGGGAATAATCAAAGTTGTATTTTATTTTTGTTTTCTGCCCTTGTAGCAGTGCACTTAGAATTTTATTTTAAATATTCTCATCATATTAGTTGGATATTTGAAAGTGTAATATTGTTCTTGTAAATTCTGTGGTAATGGATAGTTAACAAGTTTTTTTCATTCAACTCTAAGTGGTGTATTTTGTAGCATCCCTCTTCTGGTGACATGCTGAGAGTTGGAATATCCCACTTCTGTGGCTCTACCCTGGAGATGGTGTTTCATCTTTTTTTAGTATTTGCCATTGTTTTTGTTTAAGCCCTTTAGCTTTAAACATCCATGTTTTAAATTTTCTAGACTTGAGATCTGACAGCCAAAAACTTAGATAACATCTTCTGATGTCTTGAGGAGATTGTGAAGCACAGCTCTGCTGTTACATTTGAACCTTTCAGCTGCTTATGCAGTACTGAGGGTGAAGTCATTATGGATGAATTCTTTATCAGCACTGCAGAGTAGGAATCCACATTGCATAAATGATGTGTATTATCATGTATTGCACAGTAATTTATTCTGTGTGCTTCTTATCAGATTGCCAGGCTTTCTTGCAGTACCTTCTTTAAAATGGTTTCTTGTAGAACAAGTTTTATGAAGCAGAAGTGCTATAGCTTTTTTTCCTGTGTTCACTGGACTGTCTTATTAAAAGCCAAAAGAAAAAATCAGAAGGTTTACCAGTGGTTTTTGTCCTTCTGATATTTTTGTATTGTATTTTAAAATCAAATAGGCTTCATTCATTTGACACTTTTTTTTTTTAAATCTTTTATAGTGTGCCGGTCAAATAAAAGCCCCTGGGTCTGTCTGACGTGTTCGAGTGTCCATTGTGGAAGGTGGGTACAATGTCAGTGTGCAAATCTTTTAGTCAGACCTTTATCTTTCTCCTTTGTTGCTTGACTCTGAGGCAGTTCATTCAAAATTTCCCTGAAATAAGCCTTTCATTATCTCATTTAACGTTGTATGTTTATGCTTAACATGGTTCTTTGCTACCTTATGAGAGTCTAGAGATTTTACTCAAGATATGGGGGTTTTATTTTGTTGGGTTTTTAAAGTAAAGTGGACAGTAAATGTGATTGTTCAGTTCAAAAAGTGTCTGGAGAACTGAATTTAGTAGGTTACTGTAAAGCTTCATTCGGTGGAAGATGTTTCTTTTGTGATAGATAAACCCAGTAAAAATTGTTGGAAAGCCCCAGGTTGGCACATCTTATTTTGAGAGAAACAGCAGCTATTCAGCTGAGACTGAAAATAGCTTAAATGTAGTACAGTGTAGTTTTGGACCTAGAATTATTGCCATAGCATATAAGAACTAGCTGCCATCAGAATTCCTTCAGGCTACACCTGCTTGATGTATGTATTGGTCAAAGTACTCCAAATAAATTGTAGATGAATGATACAGTCAATGCTGTTATTTGTACATCAGGATAATTGTAGAAAATGTGCTGCTACATAAATGTTTGAGATGCACACACTAATGGAATGCAGTTACTGTTGACATTTAGACAGGATCTGAGATGTGAATGTGTTTTCATCTGTTGGGTAACATCTGTGCTGGTGTGCTGTTATGCTGGGAAAGCATCATTAAACTTAGTGACTTCATCTTTTAAAGTGGATTGAATAAACTCCAGGTTTTGCTTGTTTGATTTGGGTAGCAGTAAGTGCCACAGTTTTAATAATGTGTCTTAATCAGAGTTGTTGACACCAACCCTTTTTTCTCCCTCTATTTATTTATTTCTTTAATAAATTTATACCTGGTGATAAGCTAAGACAGGAGGATATACTTCATGGTATGCAATGGTGTGAAATAAATAACTGGAATGTTTTAATTGTTGCTAATCTTAAAAAAATATTACTGTCCACAATCACACTATCTTATGTGCAGTTGATAGACATTGAGTCAGTTATTTATGCAGTTTGTTTTGTCTTTCCAAACTGCTCCCATCCTTAGAATGGAAAATAATTGAATGAGAAGATATAATATACTCTAGGGCTCTTACATTTATAAGGACACTTTTTTTGAATTAAAGGTGCTTAATTTCCTGTATCTCAAACTTTGAGCATGAAAATGCTCATTGTGTCAGCAAAAGAGCTGCAGGATTTTAGATTTCTTATTCCCTTATGTAACCACAAGCTCCAGAACCCTTCAAGTTCATGAACTCGATGGCTGTAACATGGAATCATGCTGCAGAATGGGAAAGCTGAAAACGGGAGTGCTTCCAGATGGGGGTCAGCACTCTGTTAAAGGGATCCCAAACACAAGTGCTGGAGGAAGAAAAGGCAGAGCTGTAAGAGTATATGGGAAAGCAATACAGAGTAGCTGCACTACTGGTGTGGGAAAAGGGAGTTTAGGATTTTCTCAATTGTGAAAGTGCATTAGTCTGTTAAGAGCACAGATCCTGGGATTTGGTACAAGGAGATGGAGGGGCTAATTTGGACCACATGAGAGAGTATAGGGGGAAACCATTGGAAAATTTAACTAGTATTTTCACACAAGTGGATTGTCTCTTTTAATGCCTGTGTAAATATTGGATGTGTTTTTTATTCCTGTTTTTAAATGAATTTTAATTAGCTGTTTAGAAGTATAAACTTTCTTTTTTTTGTTTTAGATATGTGAATGGGCATGCAAAAAAGCATTACGAAGATGCACAGATTCCTATAACCAATCATAAGAAAACAGAAAAACAGGAGAAAGTTCAGCATACTGTGTGCATGGATTGCAGTAGTTACAGTACATACTGGTAAGGGTTTAAACACTGTAATTTGACAACTTTTTATATACTAGAAGTTGAAAACGTCAGACTCTTCTGCAGCATTATATTAGACACAAATTTGAGCATTTCATCTTTTGATTTCCAGACCTGTCTTTTTAGAACACTCTGCTTTTGTATATGCGTTGTAACATTGGTTGTGGCTCAACTCTCACATGTCAAATGACTTGAACAGAAGAAACTTTTTGAAATAAGTGCTATGGGGTTTGCTTTGGGGTATGTGGAAACCCAAACCTCTTAATTGTGAAAGCTGTTTGGTTGTAGGTACTCCTTCCATCAAGCTGGTGATCCTTTCACATACCCTTATTTGTCAGGATTCAAAAAATAAGGTGTTACACTGTAATTCCTGCCCAAGAGATCCCAACTCAGTCGTGTTTGTGCCTTTCTGTGAGTGTGGGAAAGTGATGGATCCTGTTGGGAAGCAGCATCGAGTCTCTGGCAAGAGTGAGGAGAAGAATCAGAAATGTTTCTTTAAACAGCCCAATGCCCTGGGCCTATTCGTTCTGTGGGGTTCTTGGAGTGTGATAAGCGCTGTTTAGGGAAGCTTAACATTGATGCTATTGTTAGATTCCCCAGTGTCCTTGCTCCCCAGAGGGCACAGACTGGGAGTCAGTGGAAAGCACTGCTTTCTGCCTCAGCATCCTCCATCCTCCTCCCCCTTAAGCAAACCTGTCGACTGATGCTTCCCCATTTGCAGGTGCTCCATGGTTTCCTGTGTGCTGTTACTTGTGCAGTGTGGGTTTGAGCAGTGTAAATCTTGGGGAAATCCCTGTTAAGGTCTTGTAAAATTACTGGGTATTTAGCTCCTCTCATGGGTATTTTGTTCAAATAGTTGGGTATCTTTGGGGTTCTTCATCAGGAAAAATCTATTTATTGAAGTTTGGGTATCCAGTTTTATGAGGAATGCTTC
Source organism: Vireo altiloquus (assembly GCA_013396875.1). Lineage (NCBI taxonomy): Eukaryota > Metazoa > Chordata > Aves > Passeriformes > Vireonidae > Vireo > Vireo altiloquus. Next base: position 65,742 of record VZRF01010824.1, on the reverse strand, counting down.
TGTAAGACATGCTCTTATCCCCTGCAAGTAAAACCCCAGTTAAGTGATTTCACCTGAAGAAATGTTGTTTGGAGCAACTGAAAAGCTTCTCAGATGGTACAAGCAGCTGTAGGCATTTAAACATAGAAGAAAGGTTGGAGTAGCTTTGTGATGTAGGGGAATTTTGCTTTTATTTGCATTTTATTTTAATGACCAACATTTGTATCTACTATGTGAATACATGAGAAAACAGATCAGTTTTCTAAGGGATACATAAGCACAGGTTACCAGCATTGCAACAGCTGTGGGAAGCTAGTTTCACTTTCCCAATTAATACTGGTAGCACTGAGTTCTATGTTGTGGCTTTTTGTTTTGTGTGAATTATGCCCTGTGTTCTAGTCATTCTGAAGGTAATAATCTGTGGAGGAATTCCAGCAGGGTGTTTGAAGTCTTGATTATATCTCCATTATGACAAATAGTGTTTCCAGCTTGCTGAGGCTTGATGAGTTACAGCAGCATCCTGCTGACCTTATCAGCAGGGTAAGTCTGAGCACCCACTTATCCCAAACCCCAGATGTGTGGGCATTGCAGAATACCAGCAGCCAGAGGGGGGCTGTGGGGTCTGTCACTGACCCCAGCTGTGCTGCTGAGGGGCAGGCAGAGCTGCACCTTGGGAGGCACATGTTTGTGGTAGCACACAAGGGAAGCAGTTTAGCATGTGATGTCTTTTCTGCTGTAGTCGAGACTGAGTCATCTGTGGATGAACTGGAACTAATTGTAGCCAGCTTTGCCTTGGGGAGTTCCTGTTGTGGGTAATTCACCAGCAAATTAGAACTCCTGTGCTAATGTGAAGCTGAACCAGTTTCCAAAGCAGTTTATCTTTGCATTCATTTAGGGTGTTTCAGGTTTTTCCCACATGATAATCAGAAAAAGATACTTGAATTTGTTGCTGCACCCAGTTGTAATGAGCACAGAAGTTTAAAGATGAGGCAGAAGGTATTCAGATCAATTTTTCCCCCTTTATTTTGGACAGTACTGTGGAGGCTGCTGTCAAATAGTGGTGCCAGTTAAAGGAAATAGTTGGGTAAATTTGAGACATAATTAGCTATTGTGGAGAGCAAGTTTGAAAAGGCTGTTTGTTAGCTTCAGTGTGGACATGAATCCAGTAGACAGTGCTCAGTTTATGCCACGGTGGTTCTTTTAAGTGAACTTCTATGCAAAGATGGATATTTTATGCTACTGCAGTGGGCTGCCTCAATAATTTGAAAGTCAATAAAATACCATCCTAAGACTTGATTGAATTTTACTCCTACTGTAAAAATAATGGAGATATTTTGATGCAGTGCTGGCTTTTATATTTTTATTTGCAGTTTTGTTTAGTGCCCAAAGTTGGGTAGAATACTCTTATTCCATTTTTATCCTATGGATCCCAATTTACTGTGTTCCTTGGCTTGCATGTTAATAGCAGTGAACAGGCCTGTATGGGCTTTCTAAGAAGGCAGCATTTGATGCTTTGCCTTCCTTTGGCCGTGTCATAACCTGTCATGCAGTCTTTCCAGAGGGTTTTGTTGTTTATTTACTCTGTCCTCCTATTCAAGTGCTCAGTCTTAACAGTGAAAAAGTTGAGAGAATTCGTTAATATTTTATTTGTTATGAGAGTACAACTCTCTTCTTGAGTCTTTGGTCACTTTTGAGACAATAGATGCAATACTAAACCCTCAGACTAAATTATGTTTGAGACCTTAACTGCTGAGAAAGAGAGTCCTGAATTCCACTTTTTGGAGGTAATCAGCCTTTCAGTTAGTTCTAAAGTACTACAAAGAGTTTGCGAGAAGTACAGATCTTTTTTGTCTTCAAGCCATCATAGGATGCTTTCTCCTGCTGTGTTAGTTGGTTTTTTGTGCACGAGAAGTAAAATGATATGTGTAAGAACTGTGTTTTCCTGAAAGAGGACTTTTGTAAATTGGTTTTCTCTGTGCTGGTGCACAGACAGTTGGCACAGAAGTAGAAAGGCTGCCCTGTTTATATATTTGCATAATATGTTTCCTGTGTTCATTTAATCCCAGACAGTTTGCAGGTCAGATTTCTCACCCATTACCCTCCTTGTTCTCCCTTAAAGGGCCATAGTTGTGTCAGGGGGGTGTGTGTGTTCCTGGCTGGTGTAAAAATAACCAGCTGTCAGGGACTTAGGAAAATTCTTTTTTAGTCTTTGTGAGGATGGCTCTTTAAAAAACAAACCAGTCTTACTGTGCTGGTGCCATGAGCATTGGAAAATGAGATTGCTTAGTACTATTATTTTGCATTCCACAATCAACGAAAATAAGAAGAGTAAAATGCCTTTTATCCAAACAGTAGAACTTGAGCTCTTTGTTTACTCATATAAAGTGTTGGCATAACTAAGGAACCCTGGGTTTTCTTAATTTTTCTTGTCCTTCAAATTCTTCAAATCTAGTCAGGCTTTTAAACACAGCATGAAGTTCTGTCCCTCCTAAGCACTGTACCAGCACTAAGCTCTCGTGTTCCCACAGCAGTGCATACATTCGCTGGCTCACTGCCATTTTAGAAGTAAATGAGGCCAGCAGAGACCAGGCCTTGGAGGTAGCAGAGGTACTAAAAATAGAGTGTAGAGAGGAGGATACTGTGCTAAGCCATATAAGGGACCCTCTGCAAGGTATAGAATTTGTTCCGTGCCATTGCTGTTAAAGCATGTTGTAGAGCTGCTGTGTGCAAAAAAGGTGTTTGTTAATAATCCTGAGGACCACAAATTAAGCATCTGTTTTGAATGCCAGCTTCACATATAGGATGTAATTTCTCAGCAGTTTACCTTAAGGTGTGTGGGCTTAGCAAATTTAAGTTACTAAAACATAAACTACTTCTCACTCTGTTTAACTTGGTTTATCCAAAATAGATTGGAGCTAGTGCTGTTATTTCTAATAGTAATGCTTAGTCCTCAGTGTTGCAAGAGAGGTTGTTAAAAAAACCTGCTCATTAAAAAGAGAAATAGAAGAAGTTTGTCTTGATTCAAAGTAAAGCTTACCAGTACTTTTCCAGTGTTGGAAGGACCCTGACATTTACTGTATTTAGTTTTATTCTTCTGTCTTGGGGCAAGTGCTAAAGTGGTATGTGAAAATAAGGTTAATATGATCTTCAGGGCATAGGAGCAATTAAATCATCTTTCAGCAATAAGTTCTCATAGAGGCTTTCAGTGAGCTTGTGTGTGCTTCCATTCCCTGCTTTATGAACAGTAGCTACTCCAGCATTGGTAGCAGTGTAACTGTGCCAGTGGAGCTGGTGTGGCCCTGCTCAGGAGGGTCCCACTCTGGGTATTCAGCTGGCTGGGCCTGGGAGCCTGCTGTCCTGTGGGAGTGGCAAAACCAGGAACACCTCATTAGGTCATTGTAGATGGATGAAAAAGCTGACAAGGACTGCCTAAGACCTGGCTTAAAAATAAGCATGTTAACAGACTTCTTCCCCCCCCCAAACGAATTTGGTACCTTGGTCTGTGGCAATCTTTAAAAATGTAAAAAAAAAAAAATTCCATACTGGTAATCTTACTAATCTTGTGTAAGTACTCATAACTGCTGCATCCTTTGTTTGGGTGTCTTGAGAGTCATACTGATTTCTCTTCTTGGAGGCAAAAAACAGAGGTCCTGAACTGACTGATCTTAGGGATTCCATTCAGTGTCAAGAATGTTTTCTTTCCCAACCCTGTAGCCTTTTCAGGAATGTAGTGTTCGAAGTAACACTGGCAGTACTGCAGATTTATGCAACAAAGAGTGTTGTGAATTCCAGTTGTGCCTGAAGTCAGCAGCTTCATTAAATTAGGAAGCAAGTGTGGATCTGCTCCAGCAGGGGAGTAGCCTGAGATGATGATGATGTATTTTGTATTTGAATCGCTCTTGTGCCAAAGGGAATGGAGAGACATAGCTACAGTTATGGTATAACCATATCCAAAGTTAGTTTTCCTCACAGGACATGTTCATTTGCCTGCCAAAATTCGAAGCTGTAATTTGACACTTCACAGTATGTACAGAAACTGATGAGTGATGGAGGGATATTTGTGGTTAAGCACGAGGTGCAAGTTGCCACAGACTTCTGGCCTGACTTTGGAAAGCTCAAGTGATTTCTTAGTCCCTCCTCCCTGGTGTTTTTTCAGTAGCACAAGCTTTTATGTTTTATGTGTATCTGTTCAGCACTTCAGGTTTCAGCAATAACTTTACAATGTTAAAATAGTTCAAAAATTAAGAAAAGCTTTATATTCTGTTTGCCAGGTGTCAGTTGGTCTTTTTCGATGAATCTTTGGATAGACTACTGAGTCTGCTTTTGGTTACAATGTTTTGAGTTTTTGTTGAGCTAGAATTCTGCCTTGGGCCAGACAGTATATCATGCTTTTAATTTCTAATAAAGTACTAAACCAGAAGAAAAACCATATAATAAGATGTTGCCTGTACCCTCTTTTGCTGGCCAGGGGTTCTCGGAGGGAACCAAGCTCAGTGTGAGGTGTTGTGCTCCCTGGTTCTCCTCATAATCACCTGGATCCCTTTGGTGCTTCCCACCTGTAGCCTTGTGTGGTTTGATCTGCTTCACTGAGGTGCTTTGCATATTCTGAAAAATGTTTTTCTTGCAGTTATCGCTGTGATGATTTTGTAGTCAATGATACCAAGCTGGGCCTGGTACAGAAGGTCAGAGAGCACCTACAGAACTTGGAAAAGTAAGTAGTTTGTTTGCATCCAGACTGCCTTGGGCAGACTTGTAATACTGCTTTATTTAAGTGGTGTTTGTTTCATATGTGTATATGTATCTAATTACTTGAGTCTTAATCCTTTTGTGTGTTTTTAAACTGTGTGTTTAAAAACCTTTTCATCACTGAGAAGCAGAGGTGCAGAACAAACAGATTTGATTGATCTCATATGTCTTGTTTCTTACACAGTGATTCTTGCAGAAGCAGCATATGATGATGCAGGAATTTAGATATCAATTAACTTTCTTTCTGCCTAAACAAATAATGCCTTTTTCCGTATAAATGAGAGAGATTTTTCAGAATGAAACAAATAGTGTTGTCATAGCTTTGTCAAAAAACCCAGCTTTTTTTATCAGAGAAATTGAAGAAAATTGCAGGTGGAAGTAGTCTTCATATTAACTGTATAGTTTGATTTGCTAGCAAAAAGATTAAGAAGGCTTATGAACTTGGAACTGTACAGAAGAGACATTTTTACCTCTGTCTGTTCCCCTGGAAGGCAGATAATCTGATCTGGATGATGTATGTGCTGTGGCCAGGGCTAGAGAGCAAAGAGTGCTTGCACAGTTTGCCTGAAAATCTTACATAATGCCAAGCAGAAATTCGTGTGCATTCAGTCCTTCCAAATATATCAGAATGCCCCTGAGTTCAACCAGGACGCCTGCTGAGAAATTGCTGTCATTTGGGGAAGTGGATCCTCCCTGAGTTAACTGTATCGTTTACTTGGTAGGTTATATTAATATTTTAATTATCATCCATCCTCTTTTGGTGGCATGTCAGGTGCATAATGAGATGTAAAGATGTTTAAGCATAATGAGAAGTGCACATCAGTATTCTGGAAATGTCCAGGAGAGCTAACTTTTTAGGAGGTAAATGGTACTGTGTAGGCTTCCATTCTGTCTAATGGTGGTTTCTGAATGTTTGGAGGGCTTTATAATTTAAAAAAAAAAAGAGAAAAGGAAAAAAACTACCAACCAAAACCGCTGAAACAGTGATTTCACTATCAAATTAGAGAGAAATAATCAACTCATTTAATTGAGGGGCCATTAATGTCCATTGATATACAAAGAACAAGTGATTGTTTTTGTAATTTAATATTACACAGATGTTACAATTTCATGTATTTTTATTTAAGTAAGAGAATTCAGCCATAATACACAAGTGCTAACATTCCACATATTCTTGACTTTTGGTAACTTAACTTCATAATGATATTTTTGAAGTTCTGTTCTTAAAGGCTTAGACAATTCTCCTGACAGAAGTATTTTATTTCTTTGGCCTAGGGAAAAGATCAATATTTTAGATGTCAAGTAGCTGCTAATAAGGCAACTCTCGAGGGCACACATCCCTGGGCAGAACATCCTGCATTAGCTCCCTGGTGGGCAGTGGGGCTGTGCCCCGAGGGAGGTGCTGCCCATTTTCAGACTCTGCAGAAGTGGGGAGCCTGTTTGCTGTCAGTGACAAGTGGTGACAGATGCAATCACTCTGTTAAACATGAGTTGATTATATCTGGTCCATTCCACACAAAACTTTGTTTTTGTGGTAAATAATCTCTTTTAATTGCTTTCCAACAGTTCAGCCTTTACATCAGACAGACATAGGAAAAGAAAACTATTGGAAAACTCATCTCTGAACAGCAAGTTATTGAAAGTAAATGTAAGTACAACAGATCTGGTACAGTGAGTTTAAAGGGTTTTTATAAACCTGCTGAGGTTTATAGTTGGCCTAGACCCAAATTGTGCTTGGTGCACTTCAGCATCTTCTGGCTGCACACCTGGAGAAGCCTCTTCACACACAAGCATGGCCAATACTCTGCTGCTTTTCTTTTGTGAGCAGGCAAGGGGCTTTTGTATTTTTATTTTTTTATTCCTTCTGCCTGTGCAGAAGGCAAAGAAGGAGGTGCACTCTTTTGAGGGGAGGCTAAGAATAATTGTTAGAAAAAAGTAAAAAAATGTTGCCAGTTTTATAAAGACCTTAGTAAAATTTGCTTTCAAGAGAAACTATGGACTATTTTTAAGCTTTTCTTCTCATTTCATCTTCCTGTTATTTTAACTTCACATCTGCAGAATAGCACCCAGGAGAGTAGGATCCAGCCTTGGCTAGATGGTTTCTTCCAGACAAAGAATGTCCCAAATCACTTGTCTCTGTTTTGCAGAGATTGGATTAAGGGAGCTCCTAATTTTCATAATTTCTCCCAGATTTTGAGGGTGCAGAGGAGAGATACTGATCCAGCTGTATTCAACAGCTTCATTTTCACCCTTGGGGAAATGAGGGAGAGATGAAGCAGAGCTCTTTGGGCTGTGGGACAGCAGTGTCACCAAAGGGAGCTGGAGCAGTTCAGCAACTGCCCGAGAGGATGTGAATGGGAATAAGAGCCTGGGGTGGAGCAAAGCAGTCACTTGCTGTTTGGCAAAGCCTGGAGGGGTTTAGTTGCTTTAATGCACTACTACAGTCAGTTTAGGGTTGTCTGAATATGCTGTTTATGCTTCTTGTACTGTCCCACTCCTGCAGAGAGCCTGGCAGAAATAGTGGGGCTTTCCTTGCTATGGCAGTACACAGCATCATTTTCTGGAAAACTCAAAGCCAGTAAAAACCAGAAGAAAAATTCCAGGCAACATTTAGATAAGGAGAAGACAGAATTAGAAAGCATGAACTAAATACTGCTTTTATTCTTCCTACTCTGTGCTCCTTTTCAGTTTTATTAATACTTCAATATTGCCTCTAAGAACAGATTATCTTTTTATTGTTGGCATGTTGAATCCTTCTCTAGAACTGCAGGGGCACTGCTGTGTGCATTAGTGCTGTGCTGTGGCACTTGGGGCAGGAGTGAGAAAAGAATGTGCTCACGACACTGTGGTGTTTGCACTTTGAGATAGCCCAGCTTTTAAATTCTGTTAGAACAATGAAGAATGCCCAGAAATTTGATGAACTTCCAGTGTGGTATTTTGTAGACAGTGGAATGTGTCCAAGTGTTGCAGATTCTAGAATCATAAATGCAACATTGTCCACATTTCTCTTCCCTTTCTTCCCCACCCACCCTGGAGATAATTTGACAAAAAGTAAGCTCATCTGTGGGTTCATTGTTCTAGGCTGTAAATGGTGTATATTTGGCTTCTCTTTTTTCAACACTTTGCCTTTTCTTTGCACCGTCTAACTTGACTGTTTATTTCCCAAATAAATGCTGTTGTCTTATCTTTCAAAAACCCTTCTGGCCACCACAAAACCCCCCTGAGACTCACACTCTAGTGATGGTGACTTAAAAACGATCTAGGGGTGGCCACACTGGGACATGGGAAAAGATGGATGAGGATTGGTACTTTCATTTTTCAAAGGCACTGTAGGGAAATTGCTGTCCAGTTCTCACTGAACACTATTGGAGTATTTTTTATTTTTATATATATATACACAAATCCTTGGCAATAAGAGTCTCTGATTAATTCAGTGTTGTTCTATTTTAGATTAGATTTGCACGGGAAAAGATGTAGTATAGTTTTCTGTTGACAGGAATGAGTAAGAAACAGTTTTCATATCATGATGGAGCTTCAAGGCAGTTTGAGCTGCTGAGGTAGTTGCTTTGGCTTTGCAGCTGCACTCAGTGTAGTTGGTGGTTGTTGAAATCTGTGCTGATCCAACGGTGGTGACTGGAGGGAGGGAAGTGGTGGAGCAATGATAAATCTTTCTTTAACTGTTCTCATTCCAGGGAAGCACCACAGCCCTTTGTGCCACAGGCCTTCGGAACCTGGGGAACACTTGTTTCATGAATGCAATCCTTCAGTCGCTCAGGTACCTCCCACAGCTCTCCCACCCTCCTCGGGGGCTTGTGTGCTGTAGCATTGGGCAGGTGAATGTAGCAAACTCCCACTGGACAGAAGTGTGCCTGGATTTGCAGGAGTGGATGTGTGTGAGGTGATGAAGTTGTGCTTCATGATGTGAGGCACATCCTGTGGTACAGGATTCCAGAGGAAAGCTGCCATGTCCTGGGCACAACAGGAGACTGCTCCTTCACTGCCGAGGCCGATGAAATGCGTTAACTTCCTCAGCAGATGCAGTCTGGGTCGTTAGGAAATGATAGCTCAGTCTGGCAGGGTATCTCTTAGTCAGAGCAGAGCCAAAATGTAATTATTTTAGGAAGTTGGGATGACAATGATATTTTCAGATCTGCTCAGTTAGTTACAGAAGATGAGTATTTGCTACAGTATTTCTTGTCTCTTGAACTGCTTGTGATTGCCATCTTCTGTCACTGCATGAAGTGGTATTTATGCATTTAAAAGGACAAGCTCCAGAATACATAATATTCTCCTTTTTCTCTGCCCTTTAAGGATTTCATTCTTATTTCTTTTTTCCCAGTAACATTCAGCAGTTTTGCTGTTACTTCAAAGAGTTGCCTGCGGTGGAGCTGAGGAATGGGAAGACAGCAGGGCGGCGAACTTACCACACCAGGAGCCAGGGGGATAACAATGTGTAAGCTGTGTGTGCCTTGTGAGCTCTGAGCTGGGCAGGAAACAGCAGATGTGGGCTGCTGGGGCCACTGTACACTCTGATATTGCACAATTCACAGGGGACACAGTCACCCTCTGAAGAAGGGGTGTCTACAAAGAAAGGAACTTGTATTGCTTGCAGCTTGCTGTTACTGGTCTGGTGCTGCAGAGAGAGGCTGGTAGTGCCTCAGACACATCAGATAGTGCTGGAGTGGAACGTTAAATCATGTTAAGAAGTCCTTTTTATATGTGCTGCAGACGTTATGCTACTGAATTCCAGCTAAAATAGGGCAATGGGGATGTGACGAGCAAGTCAACATACTGCTACTACTACAAAAAAGTTCAGGAATAAGTGATTCACGATCTGTAGGTTGTTAGAGTGAGTGTTCAAGGGGTGATGTTAGCGGAGTCTGCACTGAAATGGCAAACAGTGCATAGGTGCTCATGCGAGTCCTGAACATCTGAAATGTATTTTTCCTAAGCTGAGTGTCTCCAACATTTTGGATAGGATGTACTGGAAAGGATATTTACCCAGTCATTACAGTCTTAACCCAGTTAATTTCTGATACTTGTACCATTGAACAAGTAAACCTCTAAGGATTAAAACAAACGCACATTAAACACCAGCTTTTACTTTCTTTACAGTTCACTCGTGGAAGAATTCAGAAAGACACTCTGTGCTTTATGGCAAGGAAGCCAAACTGCATTTAGTCCAGAGTCTTTATTTTACGTTGTTTGGAAAATAATGCCAAATTTTAGGTAAGTTTTTTTAAAAAATAACAATATTCTTGATAGCAACCACATATTGCTGGTGTCCTGTTCTAAAGTGGGCTGCATCTGCAGGATGCACTCTATGCAGCTTTCCATATGCCTACAGACATGCTTTGAAAAGGATCTTTGCTTTGATCAACCCTTTTGTGTTCGTCAGTAGTGCTCACTTTTTCCTCCTGCCCTTCTACCCCATGTAGCAGTGTCAGAGAGGACAGAGATGTCAAATGAGAAACAGTGGTAGTTGTACCTTTGAGCCAGTGCTCTGAAAGAATCAAGCTGTTGACTGGTAGGTAAGTGCCAAGTGCAGGGTGTTGACAGAACCCAGGCTTGGCTGCAGTAAGAAAGTGATGTAGTCAGATTAAAAAATATACAGCACCTACAGGCCTAAATGCAAACATACTGGGTGAAACTTCCTTGATTCTCTCAAAATACTGTAGCCACCAGCTGGACATAAAATAAAGGTTGTAAGAGAAAAATCTAGTTCATAATAAGCATTTTGTGCCCATACTGACAAAGCAGATGATAAACAGAAAGGGAAAAAGAAGGTTACCCAAGTAAACCCAAGTATCGTTCCTCTCCAAGGTCTCCCTGTCCTGGCCCCCGAACCTCTTTCAAAGGAGCACTGAAACCTGTTAGGATATATTGTGATTAAGGTAAGTTGCTCCATGTTCTCAGATAGTAAAGATGTTCTCTTATCTGTTTTATTTCCAGCAGTGCTGAAAAGATGCTGTGAACACATCTGCTCAATGAGTAACCCAAAACCACAAATCTGTTTATTCTGTTCTTCACACTGCCAGTTATGTTTCACTTGGCTTATGAGAATCAAGGAAGTTTAACACCAGGAGTTGCAAGCAGTGACCAAAACATTATAGGCAAACAAACATCATCCCTAATGTCTGTGACCAGTTTCCCTATTACAGTCTTCTCTATAATTCTTGTTAGACCAAGTGAGGAACCTGTTCATTGAAGTTCCTCAAGCAAATTTTCAGCACTGTGGATTCTATGACAGCTTTTAAAAGAAAAAGTGCTGTTTGTTTGGCTTCTCCCTCTTCCCTTTTTATTCCCAGTTTTCTGGGAGCATGTCCATGCTTAATGGATAAGGGAACTCATAAAATCAAATGGAGAATAATGTCAGCTGCTTTTAACAAGTCCCCACTCCCACATGATCCAGGGAGAAAATCTGAATTTGTTCAGTGCTTAATTGAACCTTGTAAAAGCTAATGATGGTGAAATTCCAGTTCTGTCTTGTGTGCTCCCTGGGAGATGGGGAGGAGAGGGTGGATGGATGGACGTGTGGAAGCAAGATGGAGACATCAGCCTGCTAGAAGCACAGCAGCCACTTTGGGGTGTGCTCATGAGGCCTGAAGTGGTGGGGCAGGGGAGGAGCAGCTGGAAATGGGTTCACTTGTTTTAGTCCAAGGAGATTTTGGTTGTTACAGTGAAGGACTGTGAGTGCTGCTCATACCTCCCCCTGAGGAGGGTTATGGAAAAACCTGCTGCTGCTGCTGCCCTCCATGTCCCTCTGCCTCACAGTGCAGCAGAGAGGAGAGGATGCCATTGGTAGTTACTGCAGGCACAAGTGCAGGGCCTCTGGGCTCTCATGCAGCTGTGCAGGTCCTGCTCCCTGACTGCTGCTGTGCTGCCTGCCCAGGCAGTTCTGCAGCCTCATGCCCAGATGCAAGGTGTGTGTTTTGCTGATTTACTGCTGATGAGTAGTGTGCTCTGTTTTCCTGGGAACTGGTCCTGTTTATATGCTATCCTCTTGCCACTGGGAAAAAGAGTGTTGGGGGTGGGCTTGATTTGACTTGCTTCAGGTGGATGGACATCAGTTTTGTTACACAAGCACCCTGTCAGAGTAACTCTGCTTTTTGCTGCAGGGCTTTAACATCATAATTTATTTTAAACAGTGCATTGTCCATATCATTGTGTCCTTTTAAAGATCTGTATCTATAATTATGCTTTTTAACACATCCAAAGAATTTTCCATCTATGATTAGCATACTTATATGCAAGTATAAATACATGCACCAGGAGCACAGCCAACAATGTGGAATGATTCCAAAGGTTTATTTGTTGTAGAGCAAGTGTGCCAAGCTCTTTTATGAGGAATTTCATGTCAGAAAGGTGTCTGAAGCAAAGACTTTCCATAAATTTAATCTTCAGCTGTTTAATGTGGTTGCTTATGTGGTTATTGAAGAAATCTGTATTCAGTAAACTAAGCAAATCCTGTGTTACCTCAGCAACTTCAAAGTTGTGCACAGTTAACATCCAACTTTGAAGCAGAGTTCAGTTTTACTACTTTGTTTTAACAAATGTGTAATTATGTTGCAACTTTGGGACAATAAATCCTGGTTTTTGTATGGGACTGACCTGTTGAAGCACAGCAGTGTTTCTGTGTGCTGGGTTTTCTGTTGTAAAAGGTAGGCAGTGCTGCCCATGTGCCTATATACAGACTCCCTGATTTACTTAAAAGCTGTTGGTGTGGAAGAAAGCATTACTGTAATCCTACAAGGTGAAAATATTTCTTTTTATTCTCTTATCTCCTAGCAGTACTTTCATAGGACTTACCTGTGTTCCTCACTAAGCACATCAGCCTCACACTGCATATTTCTGTTGCACCGAGTCCGTTCTCATTTCTCTCCAGATCTGGGTACTCTGCCACAAGTCTTACGGGATATTCCCTCCCCTGAGCACCTGCCTTAAAAACACATTTGTTTTTCTTTCCCAGACATTCCTACCTGACAGTTATTGCCAGCACTTAGGTGGGGTAGTGAGGAAAAGGGGAGGCCTGATAAAACAGCTTGAAAGAATGGATAGGAGGAAGAGGGGAAGCCAGCTTTTGCTGTGTAGGGATTTCTGTAGCTCAGCTTACAACGACCTGCATGTACTTATGTCAGTGTTGCACAAAGCTTTCAGTGTTTCACTATGTATCCTTTCCTACTTTGTCTCGATGTGCCACTTAATGGCAAGTGAACAGAAGTCGTTTGTTGAATTTGATGCATGATTTAGCTTAAATCACTTAAAAGGCACTTTTTAGACTGATGGCTTCTCTGTTCTTTTGGTAAGGTTTGTTAGTGGTGAAGTAATAATGGTGATTGAGCAGCGTTGCTGCTGATGGCACAGCACACGTGAGACTGGAGCCCTGTCCTACAAAATCCAAATGCTCAAGAGATGCTCTGAACACCCCACTATTAACTCCCTCTCCCAGAAATGGGGTGAGAGTTATGCAGTGGAGGTGTGCAACTCTGAGCATGGCTGTAGATCTCATCCTAGAAGAAATGGTGCTCTCCTAATTATTTCGGACTTCATACTGGTGCTGAAAGATGCATGTGGAAGACAAACCTAGAGACTAAATTCCTGCCTTTAGTGAGGAGGGGAATAAACAGACAAGCAAACACTTGTCCCTGCCAAAGTGAGTGGGATCAGTGACTGAATAAGAACCATGCAGAAATACTGACTCTGCATCCCACATGAACAATACATTTTGTGATATCCTTCTTTTGAATCTCACCAAGTGTGAGATTATGATATATTGACCCTAATATAAAGGGTCAAAGTAAGGACAAATAGTGCCCTGTCTGAATGAGATTCAGAGCAGTTCTGCTGAGGTCCAAGTCAAACATAGTCAGTACCAAAGGAGGCAGAGGAGAAGCCACTGCTACCATCCATTGTGTATTTCAGTTAACAGGGGCACAGTCCTGGGGTGCCCCTGGCACAGGCAGGGCTGGTGAGGTCAGTTCACAACGTGGCAGCTCTGTTAGCTCAGTGTGTGAGCACATGGCAGGTGTCTGCTGCTCCCTGGGGTTTCCTCTTCCTGTCTGAATTGTATATTCTTAAAGGTTTCTCCACTCTCAAAAAGGTGCAGAGAGTGCGAGCTGCAAAGGACCAAAATCACTTTATTTGTCAGGACATTGCTGTGTTTTTCCAAAGGCTACTTGGAAAACTTTCTTGGTACCAAGCACATATGGAAAGTCCACTCAGTATGATTAAACAAGCAAAGGTTTTTTTCCTGTGACCCTGGTGCTTGCTGTGTGTTGGCTCTAAAGCAATTTTGTTGTTGTTTCCTTTTCTCTTAAGGGGATACCAGCAACAGGATGCCCACGAGTTCATGCGTTACCTTTTGGACCATCTGCACTTGGAACTCCAGGGTGGCTTCAATGGTGTTTCACGTTCAGTAATCTTGCAAGAAAATTCTAACCTGTCTGCAAGCAACAAATGTTGCATGTAAGAAGTGGTTTTTAATTCCTTCAAAGCCTTCATGCCTTTGCAGGGGTCTGCATGTGGTGATATTTCAGATTCAGTGTTCTTAAGTTTTCTATAGTGCCTCTAACTTGAGGCAGTGCAAAGCTGCATAAAGATGAGCATTCTGTAGGATCTGTGTCCTTTCAAAAGGAAATGTCTTAGATCAGCAGTTCTCATAGGTGTGAGTGAGCATACAGATTAAGTTGTAAAGACATTTTAATTCATTAGTCTTTCAGAAATAAAAAACTGTATTTTCTATACCACATAGAATTCTTTCTTCTCCCCAGACAGTATCATTGTCTTAGGGTGATAGATAGCCTGATTGTTACAGGAACAAAAACGATAGCCAAGGATTTTGGTATTTAAATTGTTAGCAGACCTCCTGGATTAATAACTGAGCAGTGCAGTTAGAGCTTGAAGTCAGTATTCCTGCAGATGATCTTGTTTTGTTTGTGTATCACTTGACAGTTACAGTTGGTGCTTTTTTTTTCTGCATAGTTTTGGTTTTCATGCTACTGTGAACCTTGAAACAGGTGTAATTTCTATTTCACTCCTCTTTCTGTACTTCTCAAAATACTGTTGTTTCTGAACTCTGTCCCAGTTGCATTTTCTCTCAGATTGAAACTCTTACAGAGAGAAAACCTTTTATTTGCTTCAGGAAGGAAAGTTGTCAGATCAGCCTGCACATTTGGTCCCTAAGTCCTTAATTCCCTACAGAAAACTCGAGTTTGAGTTTTCCCTTGTATACTGATTGGGACAGACTAAGCAGATGTGAGATGCAGGTTTTTATAGATGCTTCGTCAGGGAAAGCCTAGAGTTCAGACAGGGCTCTTTACTGCATTTATGTTGCATTGCTGATGCTTAAAAATCCCCCCAAAGAATCTTAAAATGTTTGTAGAATTCACATGTATTTGAAATCTAAACCTTTTTTGTCAGCATTTTGAATGTCAAAATCCAAGGAGAATTTAACCTTTGTTCACCTATCTACTCTGAATTTGTCTTGAGAAGGGCTGTTCACATGCCCGGTGAGGTGGGGTAAGCTGCCCTTCTGGTGAGGTCACTTTAATGCCTCAGTAAAGTAATAAATAGGCTGTGAATGCTCCCTCCTTGTGCACCAGTCTGTTTGGCAAAGCTGCTCCTCCTGCTCAGGAAGTGTTCAGATGAGCTGTGAAGATGTAGGTGGAGTGCAGGTAAGGAATACAGGTTTCTGCAAGCCCTTAGTGTCAGGTCTGTGAGCACAAAGTAGCAAGATCAGGAGTTGTATAATAATGTAACTTAAAATTTGTTTTGTGTGTTTTTTAAATTGGATTATGAGAAGCAGGCTCATTACATAATCTGCTAAAAAAATTAAGTAGAAGAGTAATGAAAGCTTAGAGAACAACGCTGATACTGCACATTGTTTATCTTATCTTAATGCATCTTAAGCTGTTGTTGGCAGTGAAGTGCAAAAATGTGCTCAAAGAGCACATGTAAGAAAGGGTGTAGAGTTAGAACAAAAATATGCTTCACCTACCCAAGGAAGAATTTTTGTTTCAGATGAAGCCTTAATTACAGGGTTAAGATGCTGGACTTGTGTGAGTGTCCAGCTCTACTATAGAAATGCACCCAACTGCACCACAACACTGGCAGTTTGAGCATCTGCTTGGAGCACCCCACTTGAGCCTTTCTTTAGGTCCAAGATAAAGCAGTGTAGCCACCACACAGGTGTGATGTGCCCCTGGGCAGTCCTGCCTGGAGCACTCGGCAATGGGAGGTGTGAGCACCAAACCTGGGACAGGTGTTGGGAATTGAGCTCAGGCTTTCTGGCTGACTGTACTTCTCTCATGTGGTTTGTCTAGAAATGGAGCCTCTACTGTTGTCACTGCCATTTTTGGAGGCATTCTTCAAAATGAAGTCAACTGCCTAATATGTGGGACTGAATCTAGAAAGTTTGACCCATTCCTAGGTAAGGTGCCTCTAATGTTACAAATACTGTGTGACTTAGAGCAGAAAAATAAATCTGAAGCTTGGTATATTTAGATGTCACATGGCAGACCCAGAGTTTTAACCTGAAAAGACCAGGCATTGTTCTATTTAGCCCTAACTTTGTTTTTTAAATCTTTGCTTTTCTAGACCTTTCGCTAGATATCCCAAGTCAGTTCAGAAATAAACGTACTAAAAACCAAGAGAGTGGACCAATGTGCACGCTACGAGGTAAGAGAGTTTGGCTAATGAAATCATCCCAGGCCTAAGAGGATTTTCTTTGTAGTCAGAATATTTCTAACGTATTTCACTCTTCCCACCCACTGATCTGCAGTGTTGCTATGAGTGTTTGCTGGGGCTCTGTCCTTGAAAGCATGTGCCCACAGTGAGGGTGGCTCCTGGGGGTTCTGCATTTGAACCACATCACTGCAGTCCAGCAGGCAGCTTTGCTGTTACTGACCTTGGTTGTTACAGGATGGTGATTTTTACAGATTTGTGAATATATTTGCTGAAAATCATGAAATATTCAACAAAACCCTGATGTTCTGTCTGTTCACTTTGTATCTAAAGCCAAACAAGCTTTAAAAGTTGAATATTCTATGTTAGAAACTAATTTATGTTTCTTTGAAAGCAGTTGTGCTGAATTTTGCATGGACACCTGTTAGAAAGACGGTGATTTTGTGAATGCCTGTTTTATTCTTTCAAACTACTTCTAGCTGCTTTCAGGAACAGGGAGGGTTGCATGTTACAGTATGTTATTGCATTAAAACATTGTTACACAGCTTTTTTGCTGCTCAGCTGGATCTAAGTACAATGACTGCAGCAGATGAGCACACTCATATTGTTGTATTTGTTTTATTTCATGTTATAAAACTCACTTGATGTATCTGCTTTTTTTTAGATTGTCTTCGCAGTTTTACAGACCTGGAAGAACTTGATGAGACAGAGCTCTATATGTGTCACAAATGCAAAAAGAAACAGAAGTCCACCAAAAAATTCTGGATTCAGAAACTACCAAAGGTTTGTATAAGCACGAGAAGTAACAGTGTGACAAAATGTCAAAGGAAATAATGGCTAAACCAAGACCTCCCCTTCCCCATGACTGTTGCAGTGTCCAGCACTGAGTTCAGCCCCCTCCTCTAACACACCTTTTGTAATTGTTCCCTGTAGGTGCTATGCTTACACTTGAAACGCTTTCACTGGACAGCATATCTGAGAAACAAGGTCGATACCTATGTTGAGTTTCCTTTGCGAGGCCTAGACATGAAATGCTACTTGTTAGAGGTGAGAAGACTTACTGACACTTCCTCCAGGAATTTGTTCCGTGATAAATGTCTTTATTACAAATTACAGTGGGTACTATAGAGATTTGAGGAGGTTTCTGGTTTTTCCTACCACAGCCTGAAAACAGTGGCCCAGAGAGCTGCCTGTATGACCTCGTGGCTGTGGTTGTGCATCATGGCTCAGGGTGAGTACATGGAGCCAGCCTGTCCTCCTGGCACACACCTTCTCCCACTCACTGAGGGACATGCAGAGTTAATGAAGGGCTTTCTGTCCCTAGGGAATGTATTTTGACTGAGGGAAATAAGCTGTAGTTTATAAACCAGCAGGGAACTAAGCTGAATTAATTTAGATAGATCCAACAGAGTCAGTCCTGCGAATGCCCCCTGGCAGCCTTGGGCGTTAATGACTACATGTGTGAGATGAAATGAAAATGGTCTAGTGCCTCTGCAAATGAAAAGCCCTAAACCAAGAGGAGGAGGAGTAGTTAGGGGCCTTCTGGAAATTGATGCATCATTTTGAAATTCTTACTACAAAACAGGCATATATTTTTTCCTCTTTTATTCATGTTGGAAGGTATGTTTGCATTTATGCTAAAGAAGTGCATGTGCATGCTTGGAACAGCTGCAGCCCCAAGAGGGGTATGGTGAAAGAGCTGATCACCATGACTTTTCCTGCTACTCCTAGCAGTGAAGGCTCACAGGCACACCCCAGGGCTGCCTACTGGGAGTATTTTGAAGTAAAGTTACTGGGAGTCTTTTAACTTTTCCCAGCCCCGGACATCTGTTGTGAGTAACAGTAGTAGGGACAGGACATTGTGTTCTTGTAAAACTTTGAGAACTTTGAGCCTCACAGCTCAAAAAGAGAAGCAGCTGCCGTGGAGGGCTGTGAGTACCTTCCTTCCTCAGGCTGCTGGCAGTCCCTGAGCCCCAGGAGCAGGTGGCTCGGTGAGGTGTGTCCCTCTGACTGTTGTCCCTCTCCCTGCCCCGACAGCGTTGGCTCAGGCCATTACACGGCGTACGCGGCGCACGAGGGCCGCTGGTTCCACTTCAACGACAGTACTGTAACCCTGACCGACGAGGAGACCGTGGGCAAGGCCAAGGCCTACATCCTCTTCTACGTGGAGCGGCAAGCCAAGCCTGGAGCAGAGAAACTTTAATACCTCCTTTGCATTCTTACTTATCAAGTCCACCGGACAAACATTTCCATTTTTCCATAAATACTTGATCCAAGACTTATTAATTTCATTGTGCACTTTTCAATTTCCTCTTGTGGGTTTTAGTTTTGTTGTGTCGATGGTAGCATTTGACTTACTGAACTTGGACACAAACTAACTTTTTTTTTAGTTATACCAGAAAACCTCAGCAGATTTTGATTTGCTGCTTTAGTTGTGATAACTCAATTTTTATATGTATAGTTTCATGAAATAGTTATTTGACTTTTTTATATTAATGTTTTCAGTTCTCACTTTCTAAAGGCACATTTACATCAAAGAAACTTTTGTCCTCCTTACAAGCAAGATAAATGTGCTTCTGATCATAAAGAGCAATACAACTTTGTGCTGTTCTCAGTGCTGTTATGTAGATATGATTTAATCTCTTTAAATCACGGAATTGTTTGCACGTACTGTTTTCCCTCGTGCAAGAAACTTAAGCAGTGACCTCTGACCAATCATTCTTTGTCTGCAGAAGAGTGGCAATGTGGCATCATTAACTAGACCAGGTAATTGCTGCTATATTGGTGTGTATTCACGCTGCTGACTTTCAGGAATCATTGTAAATAAACAGTTGGTTCAACTGTATCAATACTGCTATTTAATTCAAGTATTGCTCAGAGATGCTCTGCCCCCTTCCACCTTCAAATTTAAAACAATTATCTTAAAATTACCTGTCTCAATTTTGTTGAGATATATTTTTTTTTAACTGAACCTGAATTGCATTAGACATCTCTTGGTTTAGACTGTCATCCTGAAATTTGATCATGAACACTTGCTTGAAAATCTGGGAGACTTCCTGGCAGTAGCATCCCAAGTGGAACCCCTTCATTCCTGGTGGGAATTGGAAGTCCAGCCCCAAGGGCTGGGGTTTGTGAGAACAGGCTTAGGTCTGAATGCAGCTGTGCTCCATGCCTGCAGATCCCTTGGAAGCAGGAGGCAGGTGGTGTTCCAGGTGTTTTGCATGGAATTGTTCTGTCAGTTCAAACCACACTCAAGGGAGGATTCTCAGTCTCTCACAGCAGAGCCCTCAGAGGGGAGGAGCTGAGCCAAGTGTGCTTGTGACTAGAGCAGGCTCAGGGAGCTCCTGTGGCATTTACACACTGGCCAGGGGTGGCACTTCTCTTTACTCTGTAGGTGAACACTGGAGGCATGGTGCAGCTTCTAAAACCTGGCTATGTAATGGAGAAAAATCATGCTAAAAAAAAAGCCAGACCACAACTGCTTTTAGCTCTACTGCTGACGAGTGGAAGTCAGCTATTACGATGGAAAAGGCAGTCAGAAAAACCACGACTGCAAAAGTAAGGAATCTGACAGAAGATCTGGAATTTGACCATTTCAGGTCTGTTCCCCCAGTCCCTCCTTTCTAGCTGGCTCCCTTGTGCCAAGCAGGGAGCTGGACACTCCTGAAAGCTCAGTATGAGGAGAATACAGTTCATGGAGTGTCCCACCACCAAACAAGGGTTTTGAGTTGTATTAACAGAAAAATGCAGTTGTCTGAAAACACACAAGAACTCCAGATATGAGTCCCAGTTTAGTTAATGCCTCTGAAGGACTCAGAGGGGGGGCTGGAGCAGAGCCCAGAGCAGCCTGAGGCACAGGGAGTGCACAGCAGTGCCCTGCCCTGGGCTCCTGCTGGCTGTACAGGGTCAGGACAAATCAGAGTCATGTGTCTGGTACAGTGTCATTCTTCAGAGCCTTGTCACAGCATCTTAAACCAGGAAAGGGAGAAATGGGCTTAATCTAAAACTGCAAAAATCATTCAGCATAGCTAATAGGGTATGAATGTGTACACAGGTTAAGGTTACAGAGTTACAAGTGTGATACAGTGACAGATACAAGGATGTCTTAAGTTGAACAAGAAACAGAACTTGTCATTGCTATAAACTGTAGGTAGTTTGTCACCTTCCTTACAGGCAGAGCCTTTCTCCCAATCAATGAGAATAGGTTGCTGATACTTAGGCAGGCAGAAAACGGGGCAGGTAAAGCATTGTAACCATTCCTGCCCTTCCTGCTGCTCCCAGGGAGCTGGGGAGCTGTGTAGATGCTGCCTATAGCTGCATGTTCTCTGCATGCTGCTTGGACTGGATTCCTTTAGAATTTACCTTTGAGAATGCCAAGCTTAAAATACGCAACTAGCTCTGGGCCAGCAGCAGTTTAACTTTTTAGTCAGGTGTATGCAGTGTTCTTGCAAAACAGTGATGTAAATGTGCCTTTCTGTATTTTAAGAAATTTAAATTTGTAATCTTCAGCAACATTCACTTAATCAGCTTCTACTTGTCAGTAATTGCTTGGGTCAGAGTTACATTCTCACTTGAGCATTTTCTTTGTCCTAGTTGCTCTGTCCCACACAGCTCCTGGGCAGTGGTGTCTCCAGCAGGGCTGTGTGGGGCCAGCCTGGGAACACGATGCAATCACAGCAGGCTGTCCTTGCAGCAGGTGCTGATCAGGGCTCAGCCATATGCTTTGCTGGAACAAGTACAATGTAAATCCTTTCCTAATTTAACTTTCTCCCACTGCAAACCCAGATGGACAGTATGAACAGTTTGTTGTGGCAACACAAGTATTTCTCTTCCTGGTGGAGAACTTTGCTTATCCACTGTATTCTATTCAGTGTGGTGTCAAAAGAAAAAAAGTAACTGAGCACTGAACCAGTAACATATACTGCACCTGGCCTAGTATTACATTTTTAACCTAGCTTGTATATCCTATATTTATCTACTAGCTTGTGGGGGGGGGATATCTCTTTCATTTAAGCCAAATGTTTCTTTTCTACTTACTGCTGATCATAGTACACACTAGCTGGCAAGAATTTTTTTTCTTGCTTGAGACTGCTCTGCAAGCAGCAACTGCTCTCTACAGTTCAAAGACTTGCATATTTTTCACCAAAATGTGTCCAATCAAAGGTTGTCCTTTTGTTAGTAATTGTTTAGCCACGTATACAACTGGAGCCAAGATTTATGTCAATCAAAACTGCAAAATGTCCAGTTCCTAAATGTCAGCAAGAGAGGAGAGTTTAAGACTTTGAGACAGGCAGGGACAGTGGGCTTGTATCAAAAGCAGGAGGCCATTTATGAGAATGGGAAGTGTAACACGTGGTGTTCAGAAGTTCCCCAGCAATGTTTCATTACTGATGTGTCTGTGTCTTACTGATGAGGTAATGGGCACCTTGACAACTGATTCCAACGTGCTTTAGGATACTCTCAAGTACTGTAGTGCCATAGTTGTAATTGTTTACCATTAAAATCTTGTGTGTAATTTTCAGTGAGGATTACTGACTGTGCTCATCTTGTGTGTTGCTGGAGCATTTCCAGGATGAATGTGAATTATATCTCATCACACAGTGTGTTTATGGAAAATGTGCCATTAAAGTGTCTCCTTTCCTTAGAAAATGAAACTTCTCTTGTCCTTCTACAGGCTTGCAGAACAACATTGGTGTAAGTCTTCTGACCACAAATGGCAGAGTATTGTACCTTGTTCTGGGAAAAACAGAATAAAGCAATTGCAGTGTTCCTAACTCTGTAACACCTCTACCACACTTAGCATCTGACCCCAAAGAGGAGCTGCCATTCCACTTTCAAGGGCCTTGTCACCCAACTGCTGTTAATTTTTATGTCAGATTGTGTTGTGTCCCCTCTGCCTGGCACAAGTCCATCCTAACATCCTTGTCATTCAGCTTTGCTGGATTGTTGATGGGTTATTTGGATTTTTTTAAAAAACATTATTCCTGTATGTATAACTGTTTAAACCTGCTCACAAATGAAGGTAAGTTCTTGAGAGTTGAAAATGGTGATATGAGAAGGAAGATCACCACCTCAGGCAGGCTGTTTAAGCTGCTGTTTTCCTGTGACTGCCTTACGTGGTACGTGAAATCTTCTTGTCCCTTTCATGGCTTCATAAAGTATTTGTGGCACTGTCCAGAGCCTGTTTCTGAGGGGGGAGGGGGAGCAATCTCCTTATCATTTCAGGGAAAAGATTGAAGGACAAAGGAGATGAAATCAAAACGATGGCAACTGTTAAACACAGCTTACTCTATATAGCAGAAAGTTACTAACTAAGGAATGAAGCAGAAAGAATTGCCCTTTGATGGAGTATGCCAGCTGTGTTCAGATACAAGTTAGTCAAGCACTTCCTCAAGCTCTGAAGCTGCAGTTGTTGCAGACTACAAATAAATTTCAGATCTTGTTTTTCAGAATTGAATTTTAAACTGCATTCTCCGGGTAAGAAGGAAAAGGTAAAACTGGGTCCCACTCAACCTTGTCCTGTATTAAAACACTCCTAATTAAAATGCCATAGAAACATAAAGTCTCCCAGCTACTATCTCTGTGAAGGCCCCTTAAAAAACTCCCTCAGTGCTGTTTGCCATTACTTTCTATGGATTTGTTCAATGTATTTATTCTCTTGTAGGCAGAACTAGGCACCAGGCAGAAGGTGACTATAAAATACTTTCAAGTACTTTTGATTCACAAGCAGGAAAGTTAAAGGGATGCTTACTGCTTTGAATTCCAACCTGTCCCTGCTGTAGCTTTATTTTTCTTCTAGGAGCAACTTTCTGCTACACTTTCTCCTATTACTGCACAACACCTACTTTTACCCAAAAAACCACTTTCATACCTCCTTTTTCCACCAACGGGGAAAAAAGGTTTCTATGGTAACAGAACTAAACCTACAAAACCAGAACAGCCCAACTTGTAAAATTCAAGCCAACAGAAGACATCTATTAAAAGCCCAAGCCCACAGGGAACTAAACATAGCCTTGCAGTTTCCATGCGTGGCTGCCTCTGTGTCATTGCTTCCCTCCTGCAGAAGGTGGGACACAGCCAGCTTTGTTTACAGAATCACAGCTCAGCCTCCACGAAACTGCCCCTGCCTCTGAGGCCTGGAAACTGAACTGCAGATTCTGTGTGTGCTTCAAGGCACCCAGAGAATGTTTCAGCTCCTTCTAAAAAACTGTTTGTGAAAGTTCCATTATCCATGCAACAATCCTTGAACATGAACCAAACGTGCAACCTCAGAAAAATCAATGAACAAATATAGACTAAAAGTGTTATACTCTGCAAAACCAAACTGCTGCTGAGAAAGCCACACCTCCCAAATGGGAAACACTGACAAAGCTACGCCTGGCAGCTGTAGCTCCAGCCCCACTCCACTCCCCACTCCAGTAACTCAGCACAAGGACTTCACTAAACTTCAGGAGAGTCTACAGGAGAGAAAAAAAAAATCCCTTTTAAGGAAGCATTTCATGACAGTCAAGTTGTACATGCCCATTGCATTCCCTTGGACAAAGGGAGCACAAGCTGCATACATGGTTCTTTTCCTTTTCCTGTTCTGAGCTTCTGCACCAGTAGCCAAAAATAAACCCCATTCCACAACCATATATGTGCAACAGCCTCCTGGTGAGTGCAAGCCCCCTCCAGCACTGCTGTTACTCCATGAGGCCCAGAGACTCTGCCACTGCTGCCAGGCTATGCACATAACCCAGCTCAACCGGGAATGCCTTCTGCATCTCTTTTCCTTTCTGGACAAGAACAGTAGGAAAAATTTAGCAAAAACATGTCACAAGTTGCTAGAAGTGTTTCAGGATCCTTTACTGTGGTCTTTGTTAAACTTTCATTCTCCAGTGGAACTAAAGAAGGATAATTTTCTCCTGGGACCTGCTTTAAAATACTTATCCATCTGCTGGTATTCAGAGAGAGTCAAGGTGTGTAACATTGAGGACTGGATGAAAAACAGTTTCCAGAAAGACTTCTGTAACAGGCATGAAAACACTGTCAGTGATTTTTTACTAGACGTTTGCAACAGGTACGTTCTGTGGGTGTGAGTGTGCAGTAACTGCCTTGAGTGAAGTGAGAGTTATTTCAAATACTCCATAGCATCTGCCTGAAATAGAGCATTAAGTACATGAGAGTGTTTTGCCTTAACGATTTTAATGTCATGTTAAGTTCATTTTACAGTGGCAATAGTGTATACTTCATATAGATTTTCCTTAAGCCTTCTTTTTCCTTCTTTTTTTCTAAAAAATGGTAATTAATATGGGGAAGTGCACTCCTGCCTCCCACACTGCTACTCAGCTGAACTGCACTCTTCTGGCAGTGTCTGGGGGTGCCTGGAGGAGAGCCCTGATTCATTAAACGTGTTACTAAATGTCAGCTTTAGTTCAGTCTAAGAAATAAATATTGCTATTATACTAATGTTTAAACTCTTAGCTGCTGCTAAACTGCAGTAAGAGAAGAGAAATGGCACCATGGAAAAGCAGCTCTGGGTGCACAGCTTTGCTTGTAACAGCCAAGGCAGCTCTGAGGAAAGAACAGAGCAGTTCCAGGAGGAGGCTCTGGGGTAGAGCCAGTCCTGCTCTCCGTGTGGGCAACAGCAAGGCTGGCCCTGGTCCCAGTGCCTCTCCTGACACAGGGCACCTGTGCCACAGCCAGGCCTCAGCTCTGGAACAACAACTGCAAAAAGCCAACAAATTATGGGATGCTGACAGGAGAGAGTATCTTTGGTGAGAGCCAGCAGCAGTGCAGTCTCAAATCAAGGACTGAAAGGCAGCTTCAAAATAGGGATTAAACTGCAAGTACCAAATTTCTGAACTGTTCTAGAAGAACTGATAAAAATCTGATTAAGGAGGGATCAGCACACCTGTGGCTACAAAGGATAATACAAGGTCCTGCCCGTTTTTGCTGCAACCCATTGAAAGCATTCCCAAACAAAATTCCTAGCATTGTGTACAAAGAAAAATGTAAATTAAATATCCAGCTTTTCTCCCTGAGTTGGAAGTAGTTTTATTCTGTTAGAGCCTTTCTTGACCCTGCCAGTTTTTTTCCTTCAGCTGCTCAAAACAGAAAAGACTTTAAAGAAAAAGAATTCTGTCTAGAGATCTCACAAGAGCAACATTAGCACAGATGCTCTATTTAGCTGAACAGGTGGATGTTGAACTGCCACTGCCTGGAGAGGGGGCTGAGCCACGAGCCAAACACAGCACAGTTTGCAGGCTGCTGCACAGGGCCCTGCTCAGCAAAGCAGCTGCTCCAGGACAGCTCCTGGACATCATCAACACCCCACTGGGGACAGGCCCTTCCTGTACTTTCCCAGGGCTACCCAAGCAACAAGAAAAAGCTTTTTGCATTTGCTGCATCATTGTTTATAACAATAGAGTTACCAGTTTCAGTAACTCAAAGGAAAGTTTAAGAGCTGTGTGGGGTTCAAACATCAACACTCTTTATGAAGCAGCTGGCACCTTATTCAGTAAATCCAAGGAGAGAAAATATAACCTAATTCCTGAAAATGAAGAGTATTTGCTCATGCTCAGCATGTTTGCATAGCAATCTCTTCTCTCAACTGTCCTCCACTTCATCCTGGGTCTCACTGGCTGTGCTTGGAGAAGCACAGCACCATCCAACTCCCTAAGAAAAAACAGTGCAGCCGCAGCTTAAATAGGCCTCCGTATCCCCCTGTGCACTCTGCCAGCTGAGCTGGACATGTTGCTACCAACAGAAAAAGCAAAGGAGGCAAGCTTTGCCTTTAGTAAATCTGACCATTAAGATCTACATATGCCCTCACCTACTTGTGCCTTATTGCCCCTCCTGATGAAGAGAAGGCATTTTTCCAGCCTTCATATTTATTCTTGATGCTATTTGGTTCTCCAAGCTCTGTGATTTATTTCTCCCACCTCACCTGTCACCATCCTGCTTTCAGATGTCCAAATCTGCTGTCTCTGACCCTCTCTGGATGTGGCCACGTTACAGATGACTGCATTTTACAGGTTCTCAAGAACTGCCCAAACCTGAGGAGCCTCAAGCTGGAGAACTGCGTGCGGATCACTGACCACACGCTGGAGGCAGTGACCCTCCACGGGGGATCTCTGCGAACGCTCCACGTGGATTTCTGCCGCAACATATCACAAGCTGGGCTAGAGAGAGTCAGGCAAAAGTGTCCTTCAGTAATGCTGAGAGCAGAGAGAAGTGCTAACATGATCCCAGACAGTAAGCCAGAAAAAAAGCTGATGCTTGAAAAAGCATCAAGAAAATTGGTTCAGCTTTAAGTGGAGCAAAATAATCAGTGTGGGTATTTTACCACACTCTGGTAGCAGTGAACCGTGGCTACTTCCCTGGGTTCTGGTCAAGTCCAAACAAATGGTTGTTTTGTAAAGGGTGTACTGGGAAAAGACATGCATCTCCTGGACAGGCTAAAGGAAAAAAGTTTGCTGTCTGTTACTCCTTGAAACTGGAAAACCCTGCATTGCTGTCACAAAATGCCAGACCTGCTGCAAACTGCAGTTCTGGTACCCTCCTGTTGCAGATGAACCTCACTCAGAAGAGGGAAGCAGCAGTGTCTTTACTGAGGCCAAATAACTTGACGAGTTCAACAAATTTTATGGACTTTTAAAAAAAGTCTACCAGTAGTTTGCCAAGGTGCAGTAAGTTTCATGGCAAGGTTCATCTGACTGTATGGAAGAAACACAGAGTGAACGGAGGCAGAGGGAGTCACACAGGGACCTGAGGACACAAACATTAAGGAAGAGCCTCCCACTGAGTCACGAGGTTCAGACTGAACTCCGCACTTTGGAGACTCCTTATGTAATAGGCAAGGGCATAAAGCCACGGCAGAGAGAGCCTGAGTCACTGTAGGATTTTCACAAATTTCAGGGCAAGAGTGATTAACAAACTTCTGTTAAAGGGTCTATCCCGACAGTCGTTCCATCCACTAAGGGGGGGTATGCACTCCCTGAAAGGTCTTCCTAGCAAAAGCAGATAATGACCACCAGCACTTCCTCAGCAACTAACAGTGGTAGCTAATTTACCAGGCTTTTTTATTACATGAGGGAAGCATAGATTGAAGGCATACAGAACACAGGTTGACTCTCTGCATGATGTACTTACATAAGATAGACCATGTTATTTTTTAAAGCTGACATTAAAGGAAGTGCAATATGAGCAAATGCTAGTTCAGAGAACTAACCCACAAGAACAGACAGCCTGTAGCTTTAAATGCTCAATTAGGAACACACTACAGGCCAGCTCTATATAAACACCCATTTCTCACTGCAAAGTACAAAACCAGTAACTATTTTCATCCCAAAGCACAAGGCTGTCCCTTTCCTGCACACTGCACTGCTACCTGGAGGTGAAACTTTTTTAACATACTTTTGATGCTATGCCTCAATCTACAAAATTTGACACCAAAGAGGACTTTACAGCTCTCAACATAACTGAATATACTTACTTCTCCTTCCCGTACTGGTTAATTGATCCACAGATATCGCTGGTACTTTCTAATTTGGCTAAGAAATAAATCACAGCATTACAGCAACTTAGTCAAACAATGCTGCAATTCTAGAGAAATACTTGATCAGTACGAGCATCCATAAGAAACACTCACCCAGAAAACCAATGAGGAAAATAAATTACTGCATCTTCATTACTTACAGATACTTAACAGCATGACACTGTAAAATTGGTATTTCATTAACTCATTCCTAAAGTTTAAGTAGGGCCCTTATGCACCACTAGGTAAGGAAGAAAACTGGAAGTGTGGACAAGGACAAAGAGCAATCCTCAGCCAGCGCTGACAGCTTGGAAAGGACATTGCTGAGCTGAACAAACTTACTGTGATGTGGAAATTGGGAAGCTGACACAACTTGTACCTTGGATACACAACAGCAGTTCCACACACTGCTGACAAGCCAAAACAAGGCAGGAATTTATACAGCCACAGCAGCAAGCAAAGATCTCCTCGTGCCACCAGCTCTCCCAGCGCTCTGTGGTGAAACACACGTCTCTGTAGGTGTAACAGGAACAGATTTTCAAGTAACTACAAGATATGAAAGCACATTTGCATCTGTCTACATATTACTTAAGCCTTTTTGCCAGTTTTATACTGTGGGGGGCAGGGTATTTTGTGGGGTTTGTGGTCAAATGTTTTGGTTTTTAATTTTCTTTTAGAACTAAAAAGGGTCTTGAAACACTCCCTGCTTGGTTTCTTTGCCTATTTGTATACAAATGCTCTAACGCATTACTTTGCTCTTCCCCTCCTTGAATGGGGATATGTGTTCATGACATGCTAAAGTCTGAACATGATTGCGTTATTTTCTCAGCATCAATAATGAATTTTCTTACTTTGCAATCTAATTTGAAGTTTGAGTATAGAAAATGATTACATTTTACTTAGGTATTACACTAATAATCATACCACACTAATAATTACACCATACTAAGGGTATTATGGAAGGATGGAAACATGTCTATAGTTTTAGTTCTAAGCCATTAAAGTTCCATCAAGCACAATCCTTTAATCAACATCCTCTCTCATTTTACTGTAAACTGCCTCTAAAAAGATCTTCATTATCCAGGAAGCCAACTGCACAGTCCATAAAAAATTGCCCTTTTTAGGCACAGTTCTATTACTTTCTGTGATGATTGAAACACGCTGACAAATCAGTGCCACTAAGTCACACACATCAATGAGGTGTAGAAGGCCATAAAATAGGACTGAATACAGCAGTTTCCCCATTTATTTGCATACTGTGTTTTTTACCTATTACACCCATAAATTTAGGCCAAGATGTGAATATATATCCCCACAACACAATGATGGGACACTGAAATCTCAGTCCTATTTGGAACCTAATACACAATGAGGCAGGAAACCAAATCTGCATGATTTCAGAGACCTGAGACCTTCCTTCCCCCCAACTGCTGATCCCCTCAAATGTTTCACATTCCAGTGCGGTCTTTGATCAGAGTTAAAAATCTTTAGCCTTTGTCAGGAGCCAACAACTAGTCCTAACTGAGAGAACTTCACCAGATAAAACCCAGATTTGCAAATTTTTACAGCTTATCAAGCCCTCCCTTTGAGCACTGACAGCAATACAGCAGCTCAGTCTTGGACAACCAGAAAATTTCCCAATCAATCCTTGCTAACATACAACAAACACATGAGAGAAAACAATGGGAATGTCTACCCTACATTCAGATGGACCAGTCTTGCCCCACATGAGATGACACCAACAAACATTTGCACCAGCCCTCCATCCCCACAGCATCTCCCCCAAGAGTTCAGGGAGGAAGAGGCTGGGGGACAATGGGGGCAGAGCAGCTCTGGCTCACCTGGGGACACTCTCCCCTTTTCCTCCACCCAGGTCAGTCCTGCTCTGAACATGAAGCAAAGTGTTCAGAGGCATCAATGATGTCTTTTATAGAGACAATGGGCAATTATCTATTGCCCAGCACTTCCCTAAGGCACGGAGCAGGGATTCCTTTGTGCAGTGCATTGCTGTCCAAACCAAACAGGAACATCAATCACAGTGTTACCAAACCATGCTGATCGTAATAGTTACTGCAACAAAATGAGACCAAAGGCAGAGCTAAAAATGTGAATAAAATCCACAGCCTCGACTACTACCCTGTCACTTCCATTTTAATTTTTTTGTACTCTGAGCAGGAATCAACTACATCAATGTGTCCATTAAAAATTATTTAAACTTTTCTGAATCAAAGGGGCAGCACGTTGTTTCTGTCAACAACTACTCTGGAGGAGCAAAATGTTTAAACAAAAAGCAAGAAGGAAGCAAGCACAACATGAACTTGTATTGCAGCACGAGGAATGAACAGCAGTACACTCGAAGAGGGCAGGGCCTCAGGCCAGAAGAATGCAGAGCATGGGGCTACACAGCAGAGCCTGGCAGGATAAACATTTTAAGATGCTTCAAATGTCACACCCTGTCTAAAGACTGTAAGACCATCATTTCCTGAGACAAGATATAAAAGTATGAAGACTGAGTACACCAACCACAGTTCACAAATGCATACAAGCAATCGATTCTTGAATTTGCTTTATTTTTCTCTGCATAAGGAACCCTGCACAGGCAATTCAAATTAAAACAAAATAAATATGTGAATATTCATGTAAAACTGTCCTGGCTAATGAACAATTATACACAATGTACAACTCTTCATGTTCACTGGGAGGGCTTACAAATGTACTATTCCCAACAAAAATGCACCAAAATGTCTCCATGCAAACTTATCAAAAGTGACCAAAAAAGGAGAAAAAACTTACCGATCATACTTTTTTGTTTTGTTTTTCCTTTTTTCTTTTTTACAATCACAAAAAAATAAAAACATCTAATTTTTTGTTACATTTAGAGTAACTAAAATGTGGCCACCATCTATTAACATCTGGTTTTATGCTCCTAAAACATCTATGGTTACTGTAAAATTATGTCAACGATGAATTGGACTTAGGGCACTACTTGTAGTAAAAGGAAGATGATTTTGTTCACAGAATGTTAATAATCTGTGTCTGAGCCCTCTGCATTGTCCACATTCCGGGAGAGCATGTAATTGTCCATGTCTATAGACCTGCAATTATTGATTGCATAGCGCAAACGCTCTGCCATGATTAGTTGACTGGAGTAAGGTGGGAGCCTCAGTTGAAAGAAACAAGTCTGTGAGGTAGGCAAGCTGTCGTAAGGCTGTGGAAATGGATAAAAGGTGGGACACTGGTAAGTAGTGAATTAAGTTAAAAATGCAACATATCCACTTTTCATTGCTCCTTCCCTCCCTTGCCTTTATCATTTGCATACTCTATCTCAGATTCCTTTTAAGAAGCAGACTAACCTCCCTTGTTTACAGCATTTGTTTCATCCTTATGTATGTCCAAAGCTACTGTATCACCTGCTCTGTAAATAACTCAACCCACTACTGAAATTCAGCCTGTTGAAAAGTTGATTACACTGCTGTTCAGCAGCCCACTGCAAGATAGCAAACAATGTTCAAATTACATACTCTAGAATGTGCCTTAACATAAGGCAATCTGAGAGACACCTAACCAAAGATGACAGACAAACCAATGTTAGCTGAGATTTTGTCAAGTTTTTGCTTCATGTTGGTCACAGAGAAAGTGCTTTCACTGCACAAAACCCCAAAGTAATTCCAAATGAATGCACCCTGTATGTAAAATAATACACTGTAAACTCATTGCAGTAGTTTTAAATCATTAAGAGTTCACTAGTGGTCATATGTTGCCACTTACACAAAATTAAAACTTAAAAACAGAATGAAAATTACTAATAAAAGAGATTGGAACAGTTATGGTAGACAAAGGTTTGTTTCTTGACTTGATCTGTAATCACCAATTGCACCAATGAAATTAAGATGCAATTCCTGCAGCCTGTGTCCTTCTACACAACCAAAATGTTTGAGTTTATTAATTCAGAGCATATCCCATCCCATACTTCTCTGTAAATTTACAATTATGGAAATTGTCTCCTACTGCCAAGCACAGACTAAACTAGAGAGGAAATAACAATAGTAATAATAATAATAATAATAGTGTCTTACCCTATCAACCTTCATTATTTGGAATCGCTGAGAGATATCAGCTGTGTTGGCTGGCAATCGAGATCTTCCCGACACAAACCTCATGAAAAGGACTCTCTCCTCGTTTGAAAATTCTTCCAAGGTGTGCCAGAACCACTGCACCAGCTGATGCTGCTCATCAACTTCTCTGTATCGCACAACCTTCTTCAGAACCTCAACTGATATCTCTGGCATTCCACAGACCATTTGCTCCAACTGCTTGGCAGTCAGAAGGGACAGCAAAGGAACGGGAACAATCCAAGACATTCCTTCCCTGACAGCAGCCACCTGTTGGCCAAAAAAGGGAGATATGTTTCAAGTGCAACTGTCTGATCTCTGCCACTTCCTGGACCATCCAAACACAAAATTAACTTCTCAGCTGAGAAATGGCATCAAGACAGAATTACCAATATCTGCCAAATACAGCATCTCACACACAGAGCCCTTGTAAGGGCTTTATTGTTTCTCAAAATCCTGGAGAATATTACAGATATTTTTAATTGTAATTGAACATTAAAGAACGTGTTCTGATCCAAAATGGAACTACTTAAAAAAATTACAAGTTGGCAGCACAAATAACGATGGCTAAACCAAGAAACTGTGTAAATACAAAAAAGGCTTTGTTCCAGCTTTGACGTATGGTGAGAATGTTGTACTTGTTCTGCAAGACTTGGGATTTGGTACCTCTGATGAGGAAGCTGTTTTTGAATGCAGATAATACCACACAGGCATCTTTACCTTGTAATTAGAATACTGCTTTCACAAGGGACACTATTCAAATGCCAAAATACACAGAACTGTGCAAGCAGGTAATGAGCACTTCCCACACCATACCATGAAATATTTGCAGGATTTGTGTTATAACAAAAGAGAAACAGTTTCAAGTTAAACAAATATTTGTTGATAATATTTGCTTTAGCCAGTCTCTGTGTTGTTCACATGTCCAGTTACAGTACCCAGCATGCAAAATTGCAGGTTTTCTTCTCAAATGGGGTTACTCAAATGGAAGACCAGCTCTGATTTCTAATGCTCTTTTGCCAACTGAGCAATTACTGAGAAAAAACAACACTAACCTTAAAAAAACAGTTTATGGGGGAAGAAAAGACATGGTGAGAATGTTGTACGCAGAAAGCCAAACTTTTCTTACCACTGAATAAACTGAAATGGAAAATGGCACAATCCACCCTGTTCCCACTAACAACAGGGCCGGGTCACAAGGAGGTTCTTACCTGCCGGTCCATTTCATGGAGTCTGTACTCAATTGCCCTCTCCACATACTCTTTCCTGTTTGAAAAGGTAAGTGGGATACTGTTCCCTCCAGGGATTATGGGAACCATTTTACCATCAGCACTTTGGCCAACAAAAGAATCTAAAGGAATCATCTGTTATGCAAAACAGGAAAAGCACAAGTCACTCCAGTGATCCAAGTATAGCATTTTAATATAAGGTACCTAAAACTATATATAGTAAGATCACAAACTATTCTAAATACACACAAAGCACTTGCTATCCCAAGAATGGAGATGGAAATGATTTAAATACTGATGTGAAGGTCAGCCTGATAAAGTAACTGCTTTCAGAATAAACCTGACTTTCTTACCTCATGGAAATTTTCTTCAGTAATCCCACTGTCTTCAATGTGAAGAATGCTGTTGAGGGTCTGCACATAGAGCAGATCTACCTCCTCCAAATCCTCCAAGATGAGTGGGATACAACAAAGTTGCTTCCAGACCATTGGAGCCAAATGAAGATCTAATGGCTTTTTCGTACGAATAGCTACACCCATGAGAATGCCCAAGAACTTAAACTGCATCAGATGTTCATCTAAACACGCTGAAGGGTTAAAGAGAAACCTGAAAGGACAAAGAAGCAGTGAAAAGAGTATTATTTCTATGCTACTTCATTAGAAGTAAAAGAGAAAACGCTTCTAAGCATGGCACAGTAACTGCCAGCACACTTATCAAGGGCTGTCCAAAGATTATTGTTATCTTTAGCTGTTAAAACACTGGAGGCTGAGGGAGGCAGAACTCCTGAGCACAAAGCCTGGCATCTTGATGTTACTCTGAATTCTGCCACCACCAACCCAGCAAGCCCATGTTAAAACCATGCCCTCCCTCCACAATAAAGTAACATCACAAGCTAAAGGAAAAAATATACTACAATCAATCATGAAGTCTCATCACTTGGTATAAAACAGTCAATAGAAGACTTTGATTTTCACTCACTACCACCTGCAATAAAAGCAAGTCCTGGACAACTTACCTATCCCTATTGTAGCCTACTTCAGCTGTAGCATTTGGGGAAGGAATAAGCAGGTCTACTATTCCAGTTTCCAGTTCCTTAAAAATCAACAACAAAAAAGCCTTCTTAGAAAGAGGGAACGCAGACCTATGCCAGAACTATCAAGACATTATAGCATTACAAGACAGAGTATTTCACTATAGTGATGATTACTCCTTACAAATTAATATGAAACACTGAGAGAAAGTAAACATGGCAGTAATAAAGACATGTTTATATCAAGTCCTGACTTTATGTCAGACTGCAATGGTTTTTTTCCTGTGACCGGACTGTGATATGTTCCTGTTACATGTTTCCAAAATACCAACAGACATACCTGACACATTTCTGTAATGGTGTCATCAAACACTCCACCTGCATCATCAGCTCCTTCTCCAACCAGTTTCACTTTCCAGGCACGGGAGGGTAAGCGAAGGTCTGATGCATTCAGCTTGACCACTTGCCTTGCTATCTGTACAAAGATGGGTTTGCACTTCCGACCCCTTTGGGGGAAAGAGACACAGCCATAAATGTAACTCATAATCAGGTAAAGGCTACTGATTGCTGTTAACTCGATTAACAAAGCTGTACAGAGGGAGCTCAGAATGCCAAAACAGAAGGAAATGCCACACGAGGTGTAATCCAAGGCCTGTGAAAGCAGCACTGACCTGGTTGATATCCTTTTCACAGTGATCTGGGGCCCATAGTTCTTGCCCTGCACCATGGTTTTGCCTATGGAGCGCACCATGGGCAGGGTGTACACTCGTGGTGCCAGCAAGGGCCTCAGCTGTCCCTGCACTATTCCCCACGTTCCAGCATTGTAATGAGATGTACTGTTCTGCAATAAAGCAAGTATGAGAATAAATGTATCAATGAAGGATACTAATGCCATTCTTTACAGAATATAACCCTTCACAGCAATGACTGGCACTTCAGTGTTTCAGGAAACAGGTCAGCACTTTTTGGTTTTAATTTTAAGGTTAGTAAGCTTTTGGAAACCAGAACACTGACATGTCAGTGAAAGCAATACCTTCACGAAGTTTGCTTTATTTTGGAATTATTTATTTTGAATTTTTTTTTACCAAAAAGGTATAGAGCTTATTACTAAGGTCCATCTAGATCTGGTCAGAAAGTCTCTAGCAGAACAACACGGCCAAGTCGGTTTTTTCAAATGGAATTTTACCTGGTTATTGGGACTGAGGTTAAGTAATCTCCATGAAGAGTACATGAGGTCAGAAAAATGGTACAGCAGTCTCAGCCTCGCTCTCACTGTATGAATGCTCACTTCTTTCAGTGCCCCATACTGGGGTGGGATGGCATCAGGTAAACCAAGCTGCAAAGGCACTGAAACACCTGCCACAGAAAGAGAAACAAAGCACTGTTTGAGAAAGGGGATCTGTATTGCTTTGGTTGGGATGAAGCTGATTTTCCTCACAGTAGCTTCCATAGTGCTCATCTGCCTACTGGGGTTAAATTGCAACAGAAGCCAAACTGAGAGTAAGATAATTTGGCTATCAAACAAAACAAGGTATGGACACAAAACAAAACCAATTTCGTCCCAAATGTTCAGAAATTCTTGTCGCACTCACACCCCAGGAGACACCAAGACTAAAGAAAAGGCCACACAAACTCTCAGTTGCTCACCCGGAGCTCGAGGTGGGACAGGGGGAGCTGTCCAGGCAGCGCTGTGGCAGCGGCCGGCTGAGATCTGCCGCACGTTCTTCCCCTGCAGCACCGTCACCAGCGTGGGCTCTCGCACGTGGTTGGTGTGGCCCAGCCCCAGCTGACAAAAGGGAAAAACCAACAACTGATGATATTTCTAAAACTCTTCAAGCAAATACTGAGAGCAGAAGAGAAAAAATCGTGTTTGTTTACAGCATATATTGTGATAAAGAATATTTACCATATTTTTTTTTTTCACCTTTTATTTTTGACAAAATATTGTGCCTGCACCCAATGAGAATAACAGATCCAGGTGTCAAAGAGACCTGAAAACAAGTGGAGACTTCTGGAAAAATCTTTCCCAGACTGAGGAACTGATCCATGCTGCTAAGTCCTGTATTGCAGTCTTTCATACACACACAACAAAGCTCCCATACCTCCTCTGTGCTATTTAAACACCATTTTTGTTCTATCATGTACTGACTTAAAAAAAAATCAGTCCTTTCAAAAGGTTCATTTATATTTTCATTATGAAAAGCATCTAAAGAGCTCACAGGTCTGACTGACACCAATCATAAGTTGTTTTATGTTGAAAAAATTGAAGACAGCTCAAGAATTAGGAGAAAATCTGGAACTTTTTAAAAAAGCTTGGATTAATTTGGGTAGCATGTTTTGAGTGCTTTCCCAAACGTCTACCATGTAAGAGCACAGAGAGCAAACAAGGAAATATTGGAAATTGCCTAAAACACGATCATGCTGAAGGGTGAAGGAGGAGCTCTTTTCCACCGAAGGGAAGCTATGCCAGGCACACGTGTGAAGTACAACGAGAGGCTCCCAAAGCCAGGAGCAGAGGGAACAAGACGTACCTGGCCTTCAGAATTGCTGCCCCAGGCGTACACGTCCCCTGTGGAGGACAGGGCCAGCGTGTGCTCGGCTCCCACGGCGATGTCCTCGATGAAGATCCCGGCCAGCACGGGCACCTGCTGGGGCCGGTTGTGGTTGCGAGCGCGGCCCTCGGGCAGACCGATCAGGCGATCTGCAAGGGCAAGCAACACTCAGGGGGAATTGCACTGCAGGCACAAGCAGGGGAGGGGCAGAAGTCCTGGGACTGGGACATGAGGATAATCCTTCAGGGAGAAAGGGCCTGGGTATTTCCTGCAAAGCAGTGCTGCCTACAGTGCTCACTTATACTGCTAAAGCTGTCGTGTCCATGTTCAGTCTGAAACAAAACCAAATCCTACTAAACCATGGCCTCTAGATCTAAATGGATGGGTTTGTAACAAACGTGAACTAACTGACTT
Source organism: Vireo altiloquus (assembly GCA_013396875.1). Taxonomy (NCBI): domain Eukaryota; kingdom Metazoa; phylum Chordata; class Aves; order Passeriformes; family Vireonidae; genus Vireo; species Vireo altiloquus. Next base: position 28,480 of record VZRF01010824.1, on the reverse strand, counting down.
GAGAAGTTTCTGCATGTTTCATTCAGTGCACATGGAAATCCTCCCACCCAGGCTGTTAAACGTGTATAGATATGTGCACAATTAATTAGACAATGTAAACTTTGACGTTTTTGGATGTGTGAAATTCAATGAAGTTTTAGGAAAATGCTCTTCAAAAAGTAAAATAGTAAAATGAAAGGTTATTCTGAGATCAAACGAGACAGAGCTACCAATCTGGATTTTAGGCGTATGTTAAGATTACATTGTTGAAGTTTCAAAATTTAGATTAGATCAGCATGTGTCTAAAAAGTAGCACTAGGTCAGTCTTAGAAATATATCTTAATATTCTTCCTTTTCACTTGCAGTATACACAGGCCCATAGATGGAAATGTCCAAAACGCAGATTGTCTTACCTTGGCCAAAAGTATACACGTGACCATCTTTTGTCAGTGCAACAGAGAATTGAGTTCCACAGGCAACTTTTTTTATTCCAATTCCACAAAGAATATCCACTTTCTACAGGGTAAAATGAAAGGAAAACCAGCTATAGTATTACAAGGACATAAACAGATAACAAACATGAACTTAAATCTGTAACTCCTGCTTCCAAAAAAGAAATTTTTTTATTCGCACTGTGCAGCACAAATATTGTAGGATTATTTTAACTAACACTTGGAAATTAATACAGGAAACAGAAACAGATGTTTTTTTCAATGGAATTGACCTTATTCTATGTACAGTGATTCCAAATACCTTTTTTATTCTGGGAGTGAGGGGGAGTGGCATGGGAAGAAGTAGATGGGTATGTAAACAACCTTCTCCCCAGCTTCCAAAAGAAGAAATCTCTCTTCTCTAAGATAAACTTCAGATTTTCACTATTTGTACTAGTGACTGAGACACAGTCACCATGATTTACATGAAATTCTTGAGAGTACCAGGCTCAGCATAATATGTCATCAGAGTTATTTGTGCCAGATTGTGTAACAACAGCATGGAATGAATAACTTAACTTCTGGAAATCCCACTCTCAACAATGTGCAACACCTTTAACAGCACTGAAAGATTTTGCATAGAATCATTTCCCCAGGAATCTAACCTGTGGTGAGGACTTTGCAGTGGAATTTCCCAAACCAAGTTTACCATAATCTCCATCTCCAAAAGCCCAAACCATTGAGCCATCTGTTGACACAGCCACCGTGTGATTGAGGCCACAGGCCACCTGGCGGAGAGAAATGATGTTATCACCTCTGCTTTTGCTGACTTACTAACTCAAACATACAAACTACCTTTAAGAAGAAATACTGTGTTTTAAAAATAACTATCCATGTAAAACCATTAAAACTTCCATTGCTTATGAGAGTGTTTTAAAGACACTTAGTACCACAGTAGTATTTTTTCAACACTTGCTTCCTCTCAGCTCATAGAACCAAAGGATAGTATTATGCCACACATGTTCCCTGCTTAAAAATACAATCTCATGAATTTGTGCTTAAAAATGCCTAAATCTTAAAACGTTAAAATCGTGGCCAGTTTTGCAGAAAGAAAATCAAGAGAGTCAAAAAAGTAATTATTTAAAAAATTATGCATAGTCAAATTCTGCCATCATAACCAAAATTAATGCCAAGGTTAAAAACCACAACCGAACACTTAGGTATGTTAAAAACATGAGCTTTAAACTAAGATACATTGCTAATTTGAGATAAACCATGCCTGGCCAATCTGGTAACCTTCCAGCGCTGTCACTCTTTCTGGAAGTTTCTTATTGGAAGTATTTCCAAGCCCCAGTCGACCATAATCACCATTTCCAAATGTAAAAAGTTTGCCATCTGCTGTCACTACAGCTGAGTGTTTGAAGCCACATGACATCTGGAAGCAAAGCAAGCATTATTTTTACACACATTCTGGATTTGGGTGGACATTTATACTGACTGCTATAAATATATATATATATGTAATACCTTTTTTTGACCCTAAACTATGTTTCTTTTTAAAGAGCTAAAAAATACAGACATTTTAGTATTAATGACTTCTCCAGCAACTCATCTCTTATCCTTTTCAACGGTAATATTATGCAGGGGGACTAGAAGGTATTTGCATGAAGAATTTGATGTGTGATTATCTAAGTTCTTTACAGAGAAACCTCCAGTCAAAACCAAATATGGTTTTTTGCATTGTTAGTACTTAAAAGGAGATCGTGGTGACCAGTTTTGTAGGCTGAAGTCACCTGACAAGGACGAAGGGAAGCTTATAAATCATGTCTGCATTTTGATCATATTTAAATCACCCCTTTCATCCATGCTCTATTTTTACTCCTTTCCAGTACCAACTGTCAATATCTCTGTGGTATTAACATCCTTTAACTGGAAATTGCCACTTGGTTCATAAAGCCCAGAGAAGTAAGAAGTTGCCTGTTTTCATGCACTAATACAGCACTGGGCTCCCAGGCCTGCAGCTTCAAGGAGACAAAAATATTTTGCAACCTGCACGACTTCTTCTCCTTGCAGAGCCTCGATCTGCCTGGGCCTGCGCTGTCTGTCGCTGTTCCCGTGGCCCAGCTTGCCATAGTCCCCATCTCCCCAGCTGAAGACTTCCCCACTTTCTGTTAAAGCCATGGAATGCCCATCAGATCCACAGGAGGTCACCAGCTGTGTTACAACAAAGCCTGTCAAAGAGAAGTGAGAAAACAAAGCTTGGCATAACTTAAAACAGACTCTTACATGCATTTATCCAAGTGTGCTTTGTGGCAGCCAGTTAAGTCTGGAGAAAGGAACAAAGCACAATACGACTTCTTTTTACAGCAATTAACTTACTTTTATTTTAAACAAAACCTTTGCTTTCTCACTGAGAACTCAGGCTTCTCTCCTGCCATTAGTTTTGGAATTAAATGTTCCTAATTTGAACCAACACTTTTCCCTGAAGCTTTCTTAATATTAAGGAATTTTAACATATTACTACTGAAATCTTAAGGAAATATGAAGACCTTGTTTGTTTGTTCGAATTTTTAACTAAAAACTACAATATTTTCATGTGTAAATCTGCAAGAAGAGCATCAGCACAAATAATTTTACTACCAAAATGGTTATTTGTGCTCCTTCACTGGATTCCTTTCAAACCCAACAGTCTTACCTTGCAGGGCTGAAATGACAGTTAAGACATGAAGATCATCGGAATTCCCTTGTCCCAGTCGCCCATAGCTTCCTTCACCACAAGCCAAAACTGTGCCATTGGCTTGAATGACAAAAGTACAATTCTGACCACAAACCACCTAGGTGAGAAAGACATGAAGGAATTTTAATAAATTCTATGCTAAATGCAGCAATGCTGTAATACCTGCATTACAATGCACCATTTCCTTTTGTTTCCTTTGCAATTACATCAAGACAATATTCTATCAACACAGTGTTATTTCAGAAGGCAAAACTGCCACTGTATTATGTGAAAGCTGAGCAATTATTTTCAAATCACGCTCATATAAAATAATTCTGTGTTGTCAGATTTCAGTGGCTTCTTAGTTTGAATTTGTCACATAATTTAGGATTTCCTTTCTAGTGAAACCTATGTTTTTGGATACTTGCAGTAAATTCAAACAAGTTAAAAAGACACTTAGGGATTTTGAGAAGCTGTACAAGTAATAGATGGCAAATGATGAAATCATGACTGGTTTGAAGTGATCACCTGCTGAGCCTGGGAGAACGAAGGAGCTGCCACTGGGATCATGACATTCCTGCCAGCCTCTGCCAGCTGCCCGTGCCGCCCTGCTCCCCACAGGTACACGTCACATTTGCCTCCCAAGTGCCAGTCCTAGGGAAGAGTGTGAAAGGAGACTTTAGAACAAGAGTACTTTCAACAGCTTGCCACGTTTCAAAAGAATAAAAAACCATCCAAAACTCCCCAAATCCTCCAAGCCATCAATTTTACTGACCTCTGGCCTTGATGTTGCCCAAGACATGATCTGTTCATCCATGCCATTGATCCATTTACTGTTATCCTACACAGCAAAAGCCACAGTTACCACATTCAGCTCAAGAGATGCATATTATTTTTCTGTATTATAATATATATTTTCCTAAGAACAATATTTAAATTATTCTAAACAATTTAGCAGTAAGAAAAAATGTGTGCAGACTAGGAATGACACTGTTATTCATGACTTGCAATTCAAATCAAAGAAAGAAAAATATAATTCATGATGAAGAAATCTTTTTCTACTTACTGATGCTTAGGACTTTCTGAAGTTTCAATTGCAAACATTGGCTTAAAATGTTGCAAGCTTGCTTATAAAAAATTCTTAATCAAAATTTTCTGTTTTGGTTTACATGACAACTCATGAAGAAAATTGATACTAGCAAAATGATTTGGTGTAGGAATGTGACAAAATGCTAATGCTACTCAAAATAACACTATAAAGCACTACATTTCTTGCTCCTATCACATATGAAAATTACTGTCACAGCCTTGGGATGTTTTGTATTTTAAACTGACTTGCACTCATTACACACACACACGGAGCAATCTTAACAGCGTATTCTAACCTGTTAATTAAAAAATAAACTTACACTTACTGATGGTGCTTATGTTACTAAATATAAATCTTAAAAATTCAGAGATGTTAACTACATCATATCAAGTGCTCAGTAACAATACACTTGGCTATTGAGACAATGCATCAACTTTTACCATCAGAAGAGTAAGCTCATCCTCTGGAACAGGCTCCAGGTCTGGAACGGTGAAGGACTCTGGGAACTGTGCTCCCTTGGCCAGGGCTTCAGCAGCTTTTATGGTTGTGGAGAAGCACTCAAGCCAGGCCCATTCTGTGGGGTTCCAGGCAGAGGGGTCGGGGAGGCAGCTCTGGTGGTGAGGAGGCACAGGGGGGTTGCAGAGCAGCTGGTCCAGGTGCAGCCCTACGGCCAGGGATGCCAAGCACTGCATGTAGGGGCTGTGAACCAGCTGGTCCCCACACACCACATGCGGCTGGGAGGGCAGCAGGAAGAGAAAGGGAAGAGTTAGAAACACGCATGAATCAATTTAAAATACAAGTACTTCAAAGCAAGTCCTTTAGAACAATGCCTTCCTCCCCGCTTACTCAAAGTTTTTCTAGTATTTTAAATATTTTCAAACTGGGAGACTACTAGTTTTGAGAATAGTGAAAGATATCTGCAAGCAGAACGTAGGAAAATCTTCTGGGTTCTCTGGTGAAAGACTGAAACCAGCTGAGGTCTAAACAGTGACCTCATGTCAGACATGAATGTTAAACATTTGTGTTAGTCTCACCTTTTCGTAGGCGTACTGCTCCTGCAGCATGATGGGCAGGCGCTCCAGGAACGCTCGCATGCACGGAGCCATGTTTAAGCCCAGCACTCCCTGCTGCTTCAGCGCAGTCCGACACGTCGCCAGCACGTGATTGGAAGAGATCCACTCTGAGGTGCAGTTCACCACCAACACGTCCTGTTTAACAGTCACATGACACGTCAGAAATTAAAAATTCACGGAGCAGGATCATTCAGCTCCACTGATTTATCACCAAGCATCTTGGTTTCCAGTGGGGCCAGAAAACACTCAGGTTCAAACACTTCTGTCTCACCTTTGATCTGTTAGAGCAGGCAGCTACTCCAACCTCAGGGATCCACACTGCAGTCTGGATAGCTCCAGACCCTATCACAACACTCTGCAATACTGAACCATCCTAAGGAGAGAAGGGGTTTGAGTCAGGTGCAGACGTAGCTACAAGTTCATTTCAAGTGCATAAAAACACATTCCTAAGGGATGATACTCTCATGAGTTTTCAATAACTATTTAAAACTGAACTGCTTAGCCTAAAAGCAGAAAACCCCATTTTTATCACATTAAGGAGATAATACAACCAAGGATTTAGAAGTGTTTAGTAATCCATATTATGTGACTCTTTAGAGTCCTCAACATCAGAGAATATTGTTCCTAACTATAGTGAAAGTGGCTGGTTCTAAAAAGCCTAGCTAACATGACCAAACCTACAGAATCAATCAATACTGAATCACAACTATGAAGTACTTAAATGTTAAGTACAGTTTCCATTTCTATTTTATTATTTACAATGTTATAACATTATTTTACACCTGCTTTCTCTAATGCATCTAACATGTGATGGGGTGGAAGCTGCTCTGATACTGTGATCATTTCAGACACTTACTAAGAATGAGAATCAAGCCCCACCAAAGATGATCTTACCCGTAAAGACCAGATATTCATGAGGCCACCAAGTCCCCCAGACACCAATGCCAGCCCATCAGGACTGAAAGCAACAGTGCGGACAGGAGTGATGTGTCCTCTCAGCTGGAACACACACTTCACTTCCACTGCCTTCCTGTAGCCATCCTGCAAACAAGTGCACACTTAGGGAACACTGGACTACTTTCAGGACATGGAGTACATGACAGCACCTGTATTCTGCAATAAATACTGATTATCCACAGAGATGGGCAAGTTCCAGTAAACAATTAAAAACCCCAGTACTATGACAATATTTTATAGATATCTTGATCACATCATCAGTTTTTCTCCCCTTATAAAATGCCACCAACGTCAAAGACTACATTACAATTTACATAGGTGATATTAATCTCGACTCTTATCTACAAAAAACTTTGAACTCTTAATACATTTTAGGATAAACTGATCAACTTTTTTAAAAGAAAGAAAACAGATCAAAATACAATCTTTAGCCAAACAAAATTTTCAATTTTCTGTTCTGAAATGCCTACACATACACAAATGCAATGTAAACTTTTTTTAGCAAATTTTTTCTCTCAGGAAATGTTGAGAATCAAGTAATTCGCTCATATTCTTCTCCTCTCTCAACTTCACAACGAGCAGAAAGAATTTCTTATACACCAGTTTCCTCTTTTTACCTTGGCACTTGTTTCTTGCTCCCACCATCCTTCTGAGCAAGCTGAGCTGGACTGCAATGTGATTACTATGTCCTGGGGAACAGTCCAGACACACACCAAACCATTGTGGCATCCCCTAGAGCAAGTCAGGAGAAATTAGAAAAACAAAATAAAGATAATAACTAACAAAATATCAGTGATCTGGTATTAACTTCTAATACCAGTAATCTTCAGCACCTTCCTATAAAACTACATTGCATCAATTGACCTAAAGCAGAAAGGCCTGTTCCCAATGGCTAAATGCATTTTTTCCTATTCCTCACACCCTGTAGCATTTCCATTTCTACTAACAACATATTGCCAGAAAAAATATTTGGACGAAGCAAAAAAATCTCAAGCAGGACCAGCATCAACGGGTCATGGAGAAAACAGCTGGTAACACAACCAGGCTCATTCTTTTTATTTGAATTCAGGAACTTCACAAATCTCATGGCAACTCATTTACTGAAGGAATGTTATTTAAAAAAACCAAACCCTTTTCTTTTCTTTGGACACTACAGGCTGGTAGAAAAGACCTGCAAAAGAACCACAGAAAAAACAACAAAGAAATGACTTACGTAGCTAACAAAAGCTGGGCCTTGGGTCCCTTCCCTGGCAGAGCACACCAGGCAATGCCATTCACCAGAGCTGGGTGGGACAGCGAATGCAGGCGCCTCCAGCATCCTCCCAGGCAGCCCCAGAGCTTCACTGTTTCCTCTTTGGCACAGGTCAGGAGAATCTTACCAGTTGGATCCCACTTCATACTAACAATCATATCCTATTGGATTTAAAAAAATGACAAGTTGGTATGAAGTAACACAGTAAGGAAGAAGAAAGTTAACTGTCAGAGCTAACGTAATTTTTAATTACTAACAACAAAAATATGTTATTCTCATATAAATTACAGACAGTGAGTTGCTATAATAAAATCATAGTGATACATTTCAGAACTATCATATTAAAAAGACTTTAAAAAGTTTGCTGAAAGAAACTAAATGGAAAGCACAGAAAAAGATGTTTTGTTTTCACTGCAAATCTTTCTTGATTCTTTTTCCCCAGATGTAGCTTTGAGTCTGAGGTAGGAAAGGAGATCAGCCCATAGTTAGAAGGAAAGTACAGATTTACTGCCAGTGTGCTCCCTTCTGGGATTGCCCTGCTTCCCATATCCAGAGGAGCTCCTGGAGGCACTCAAGATGTTCCTACTACACCTACATCTGAGGAATTCTCCTCTAAGCCTAACAAATAATTAACAGACCCATTAGTACATAATGCTCAAGTGGAGATTCTAAGCCTTTGCAACTGCATATTCAGAAAAACACCTTTTGCTTTGCACAGAAAGTTAAACAAAAACGTGTGATATGATCAAAATTAAAATTTACTATGAGTACTTTCATCAAGTAAAACAATTAGTCTTTTAAATGCAGTCAATGGACAGTTGTGAGCTTAATTCGCTTCTGCCACTCTATGTACATACACTTCACAGTCTCTGATAGCAAATGGGGTATCAGGCTTATCTTTCCTTTTTTTTACACTTGGTAGACTGTTCCTTTAAAATATATTATGTTAATATGTGTATCAGCAATAGGTATGAGTTTTTAAAATAATCTGCACTTGTCTTTATAAAAAGTTTTCAAATAGAACAGTTTAAAAAGATTTTACCTACAAAAATTCTACATTAGTTTTTACAAGACCAGCTCTACCTTATGTGCATCGATGAGAATGACTCCTCCTTTCTCAGTTGGTTCCTTTGTTCCTATGAGCAATTTTCCATCTGAATAGCCAACAGCAAATGGTCTGTCTTCACTGAACCAGGCCAGGCATGTGACAGACACTGTGTGAAGAGACAACACAAACTTTCATTAAACAAAACTGAACTTCACTCCTGCACTCCTGCCAAAGAGGTTTTGCAGTGCAGTTGTCTGAACTATGAAGTGCATAACAATGTCCCCTCACCACCAAGATCATTTAACATACTTCTGATCTGAGAATTTTCTTGAATTTATATGGTAAAGATAAAACTGAGTGTCACTCAGCTGTAATGACAGCTGTTGAGATTATTTTGTACTAGTTTTCTCATTCTTCTTTTTATTAAAATAATTGAATTTATATTCCTGGCACAGTGAAAAGACCTATACCAGGGAAAAGAAAAAAGGGAGACTGAATCCTATAAATGTATCTGAGATAGGCTTCTAAAAAATGCTCTGAAAACAACTTGCCTTCCTCAGCAAGTAGATACTGCTTCACTTGATTCTGCCAAAAAAAAAATCTGCAGGCTTACTGAAGAAGCAATATGCAGAACCACACAGTACCACCAAAGATGTGCTACATGATGTCCTCTGGAACTATAAAGGAAAAATGTCAATTATTCAGGAATTCAAATGACACCAACTACGTGCTATCTGCAGACAGAGCAGACACTGCAGGGGATCTCCACTGATTGTCCACCATGGCAAGGAATGGCAGGATTTTACCAGGTTACTACAAACTGTTTGCCTCTGCTCTGAGGGAATCAGGGTGCACACAGAGATCCCACAGACTTTTCTCCTCCCATGAACCACAACTATAAATGATTATATATTTCCTTAATAAAAAGTCCAAGTGTGTTCACAACTTAAATTTCAAATACTGATCCATTCTCTTACCATCCTTTCTGTAGCAGTGTTCCAGTTCCAGCCGGTGCATGGCTGAAATATCCACAACTTCAATAAGAGCCAGAGATCCATCCATGCGCCCAATTAACAATAATTCTGGAGCATCTCCTGTCCATGCTGCAGCTGGCCCTTCTTCTGGCCAGGCTAGAGCAGATACCCAGTGAGGCTGAAGATCTAATAGGCCTTTTCCTCCTAGGAGATCAAGAAGTCTTTTGAAACTACTTCATCTTCATAAAGAAAACAGTAACACCTTCCATGGGAAAACCATCAGGAGGTCTTATTTAGACCTAGGACATACTACAAATTCACCTAAGTTACAGGAATACAAATCAATGGTTGACTATGCAGACAGAAAATCTAGGTAACAAATCTCAATTATCATTCGAGTTAGATGGTTTTGTTATGGAAGGAAGCTGAATTCTTCAGTATCCAGTAAATTTATACTTTTCTTGGGGACTGTCTATTACCATAGGCAGGGTAACTGGTGACTTTCGTAAGTGCAAAGCAACACAATGAAGTTTCCAAGATTACAAATTACAGGGATTTAAAGTCTTCCTCTCAAAGATGTGTATCACACATCCACTTGGGGTCAGTGCCTTTCTCTACCCTCAACAGTTTCACAAGACACTGTGAGAGATGGCAGGCATTCAAACTGGACAGTTAAACACTGGGGTAAACAAACTGCAGTGACCTGGTAGCTCCCCTAGAAACATGCTGCACCAGAAGTGCCCAGGGCAGTTCAGAACGTACCATTGACTTGCCAGATGTTCACCATCTTTTCTGTAGCTCCAGCCAGGTACTTGCCACTGATGCTCCAACAAACAAGAGATAAACTAAGGTCACTGGGTGACCCCAGACTTTCTTCAGAATCACCTTCTCTGTAATAGAATAAAATATTGAAATTAAGAGGGCATTTCCTTTAAGCAGACAGGAAAACCTAGAACTCATAAAATATCTGAGCCAAAACCTGGAGTCCTGCCATTGCAGCACATTTACGTAATACAGTTTTCTGCTCATAAAACTACATTCCCTCTAAAACCACTTCAAATTACAGAACGAGATACTACTTATTTCCAAGAAATTTCAAATTAGGTTTCAAAGAAAAACTCTTTACCTTTACCTACTTATTTCTCAAATTTAGTATCTTCAGCAAATTTTCTGGGAAGCAATGAAATGAAACAAGAGCTTGGACAAGAAACAAAAGAGGCATATCTTGCTATCAATTCTACTTTAAACTCTTACTCCTGTCACACAATGTTGTCACACTGTTCTAACATTCCCTTCTGAAGTCTGCTTTGGCTAACTGTAAGAGGCCCACAGACACCTTTAACTGCCCTTAAGATAATACACAACAGCCACGTTTTTTACTGCTTTTAGTACCAGAACAGTGAAGGCTATAATATTCTTGTATCATTCTGGTTATTCCTTTTAAGGCCACATCTAACAGCAGTAAGCAAACAAGAACTAAGCCGACCACTAAGAAATTGTCACAAAACAACCTTGTAGCTCACAACCTTATTGCTTCTTCCTTCTTCCAAGTTCAACTCACCTATGCTACATTAAAGAATCAGATTTTAATCTTTCCTTTTGCTTTCTTCTTTTTGGGACACACCCAAAGGACAAAAAAAGTACTTCCAAGACACTCATGAAGAATTACATTTAGCTCCTGTATCTCAGAAGTCAAAATTCTTTTTTCACACTTGGCTCAAACGATCACACTTACAATGACCATGTTATATGTTGGAGCTGTCCACTGGAACCCACTGAAGGGATATTCCCTTTTCTGCTATATAACAGTCCCACAGTTTTATTTTACCCATGTCTTACATCAATTAATTAAGGATGTTTTTAAGCAGCATTGACATGATTTCTTTATAGAGACTCTTATTTAAGTTCTGTTTTCAGTTTTAAGCTATTTAATTTATTTTGCATACCATAAACACAGCAATGGAAAACAAATGAGAGATTTTAAGTGCAGGAGATAATGAGAACAGCCAACCTTGCAGTATCTCACACAATTTCAGCTTAAACTAAATATCTGGCTGTTGTAAAGAATCAACTTACAGCTTGTTGAGCACACAGGTCTGTTGCAATGAATACTGCTTCTTTGTCACATTCCACACTCTGATGGTGCCATCATTTCCACTTGTTGCCAAAAGTCCCTTTTTATTGCACCAAACACATGTCATGACCTACAAATACCAAAAGAAGAACGAAAAACTGGAATTTAAAACTTGCGTATGTTTGCGCACTAATATTAAGCAAACACTAACCAATGAGACAGGTATTGAAATACACGGTATCAACCAAACTAGATTTATTTTTCTACTTTTACAGCATTATTTAGTGCAATTAAGCAGGCTTGATAAGGACGCCACACTTCATACAGCCCCATGCTCCACAGGTCGCTATTGCACAAACACCACACAAAGATGTTAACTACTATGACAGAAAAATTAATGCAAATTAAGATCTAAGGAATTATTCAGAGTGATTCTTCTGACTTTCTATACTGTAAGAACACTTTCGTGACCCCTTTAATTGAAGCCTCAAAGAAGCTAAACATTTTTGTGCATCAGATGTGCAATAACTTTCATCGAACAATAACTTAATCTCCGTGGGGAATCATTTCGGCCAGCGTATTTTTAAAACACCGTTTTCCTCGGCCAAGGGGAGCGTCGCAGTGGACACATTCCCGGGAGCTGGTGCTTACCCTGTTCTGGTGAGCCTCGAGCTTGATGAAGGAGCACTTGCGCAGGTCTCCGCCCATGTCGGCGAGGGTCTGCGGCACGCTCTGGTTGTCGCGGTCGTGCGCGGCCAGTGTGCGCACGAGCTGCTGCGCTGCCCACTGCCGGTGCTGCGACGACAGGCGCGACGACAGGCAGCACGCGGCCAGCGCGTTAGCCAGCTCCAGAGGGCCTACAGCAGAGGGATCATAGGAAGGATGGGCATACAAATGGGCAATTAAACCTGCTTAGACAAAACAGTGAGATGATGCCTAGATGAGTACCACACAGAGTTACACACAGGAACACAGCAATAGCCAGCATTTCCAGAAAGAGATTAACGAGCATCTTAGCAGAACATTGCAATCACGTGAACTACAGTAAAAATGCTCTCCTGATACTAAGAGCAAAATAACTCCAGTTCAATTTTCACAAAAAGAACCTTAAGGATTGAATTATAAATAGCCTTATTACCACCATATGGAAAATGGTTGCTCAAAGACCAAGAGCTTTCTGAACAGGAAAAGCCTCCTCTGACAGAGACCTGCCAGTGTCACTGACCTGCCCTTCCCTCTCCATCATAGCAATAGCCAGGGGGCAGGCACAGCTGTTGCTCTGGGGCTCCCTGACCTCTGGAAGCAGAGGCAGCACAACTTTCTGCCTCAGACACAGGACAGCAATCAGATGTTAACCTCCTTAATTTCATCAGGAGGCACAACCAGGCTCAGCATCTCAGCTCTATGGCTTTGAATGCACACACATTCAGACTATATTTTTAAGTGGTGAAAGATGCAATTATGAAATAAGACCACATTAAGTAAAATGTGTGTCATAAACCATAACATCCCTTGATGTTTTGGTTTTATCCATTTTTAAGCATGTATCTATTTGTACATTATTCTAGCAAGTTTCTCCCTTACATATAAATGAGAAACTGAAGATCTTATGATTAATATTTAAAAGTAAAGCTGTATCATACCTTTCTTTTCAATTTCAGCTTTATCATAGTTTGGCCTCAGTTTGGCCCCTTTGTCTGCCAACAATGCTACAAGTGCTTGAGTAACAACAAAATTTGGAGATGTGACAAGTTTGTTTTCTTCTGCAATTCCTCTTAAAAAACTTGGCAAAAATTTTCTCTGAATTGGATCATCAACTGTTGTCAAGTTCACACCAGTTGCTGCAGAAATCAAATTCTAAAAAGAAATAATTGATGATAAATAATCAGAACGAACAGAACTATCAAATTTAGAAACATTTTCAGTTGCACAAATCATGCATAGTGTTACAGATTTTCCTTTTTTTTCCCCCTGTGCTCTACACAGAATTGATTCGATTAAAAACCAAAACCTTAACACAAAAAGCACATCTTGAAAAGAGTACTCAGCAAGGACACATGCAGTTACTTGATTTATGTCAACAATCAAACATAGCCCTGGTGCAAAGCCGTAAACAAGGACTCTAAGGAGATCCTCAAACTGAGGGCAGTCTCACCCAGCTGAGAAGGTAAAAGCACAAATAATCTAAGTAGTCTCGAGCAAGTACTGAAGTCCTACCTGTGTACATAACTGCACCAGCAGCTTTGCAGCACTGGGGGTGTTTGATGCCAAGCAGCCAACTGCAGTGCTCAGGTAGGCAAGGCAAGAGATGGGCTTGCTGGTTTTGCTGTGGATGCCCCTGGATCTCTCTGTTGAGCTGGACACTGTGGATGGGCTCGTGGACAGGCCTGCCCTCCCTGCTGCCGCCAGGCACATCAGTCGAACCAAGGTGCGGATGTCTGTTAACCCCAAGGATTCGAGGCCAGCTGCCAGGCTGCAACTGGAACCACTGTGGAAATGGATATAAAAGCTCTTGGCTCAAAAGAACCAAATCGACAGAACTTTTTCTCTTAGCAGTATTATGTAAGTACAGAAATGGGAATCGCTTCCCTAATTAGTCTAAAATTGCATCCTTATCAAAAAGAAGTGGGTAACTGGTTACAAAAGGAAAGGTGGAAGTGTTTCCAAGGATGCCACAAACCTGACAGACAGAAGTGAGAGCGCTCTCATAACCATTGTTCTTGCCAGGAGCACTTGGGCAGCAGCTGTCACTCTTCTGAGAGCCATGACACGGTCGTGTGGATTTACCAGGGCTGCTGCTTGTTCTCCTAAGGTTATCCTACCAGAAGAACTTTTTTCTATTGAGCCGTGACAGCCTTGGAAACAATGATGATTTGCATTAGTGTTTGAAGAAAAACAGAATATTATCATACAGCAATAAGCACAGAAGCAAAGTTGGCCTAAGTTACTCATTCATTTTTCAGTATTTCATACTTAGAGAACTACAATGATAATGACTGAGAAGAAAATACACTCCTGAAATACACTCCATAATTAATCCTTATTTTCAAGGAGACATGAACACAACCTAGAATACTCAAGTTCATCTTAATTCCTCTGATTTCCTTTTCCATCAGAGGGGACTACTTTTAAGTCCCAACTTTAAAAAAATCCATTCATTGAGTTCTGCAAAATATGTTACTGGCATCTACTGTTTGACTATGGTCACAGGTTTTATTGGCAAAATTCAAGCCTTCTGTCAATTCATAATGCGTCACACTCCTCTCTCTAATTTTCCTATAATAAAAGGACAATTTAGAGTCAGTCTTCACTTTCTCATGGTGGCAGGCAGGAAATACTGTCAGAATGCTTCTGGCTTGCCCCCAGAAAAACCACACAAAAGGAGAGGAGGTGGTGATAGTTGTATCACTATTGTTGTTGCTGCTGCTGTTGTTATTATCATTATTTCTTTAAATGAAATGCAATTTAAATGTACCTATCTGCATCAATGTTTCTTCCATACTGTTGGTGGCAGTCACCATTGCAACTGAGGCACCCAGAGGGTCACTGTCAGGGAACTGAACGGGTTCGGGTACAATGCGTCGATCATTTAACCCAAGAGGCCCAGCCAGTAATTCAAACTCCTCTTCTCCTGTCAGCTTTTCATCTTCGTCCACATCTAACATGTCCCAGTCTTCTAGAATTGGAGAAATATAATTAGACTTGGTCACAAAAGCTCAAATAGTAAATAATTTCAATTAAAGAAAAAGTACAAGGTATGAAATGCGTACTGTAATCTGCAACATAGCAGCATTAAAAACTCATCTTCTGATGTTGACATAGACACAACAAAGTAAGTCAGAAAAACAAAATCCTGTTCTTGCCCCTCTCTATTTAACTTGATCTTTACACTGTATAAAAGTTTTATGGAAGATTCTCTGAAGTATCAAACTAGCTTTCTTTAAATACACAGACAAATACAGCACAAGACAGCTCCAAAACCTGAAGTAGAGTGAAAAGTGCAGACATACAGTTGTGTTTTAAGCATGGTAACAAGTGTGTATTCCAAAGGACTGAATAGTAAAGACAGATGTCAGAAACTTCTGGTCTTCATATTTATCAAAAAAGCATGCACTAGTTCATGGGTTATAACTTAACACCCAGGCTTTTGCTTTTCCTTCCCAAGGGATAAAGAAAACTCCAAACAACAGAGAAAAACCACTTTAACTGCAATTCAGTGAGGTACTTCCTTCACCTGCCAACCATTTACACACACATCAGCTTGTATTTACTAACCTCTCCTGCTCTGTCTCACTCCACACACACTAGAATCACACCTCTGATCTACAGCAGACAGACTTGCCCCCAAGTACTGGAGCATTTGTAAAGTCTCAAACAGACAAATGTGGTGAACCACACAATTGTGATCACAGGAGCTACAGCAAGGACCAGAATCAAAGAACCACCCGGGAAAGGTTTTCTAAAGACACCAGAAATCATCTGTTTAGAGTAAAAGCCACCCTCAGGACACACTCATCTCAGACAAAGAGAGAAAAATTAAAAGCAAAACTAATGGCAGACTTTTGGGACACTGACTTACACTAATTAATTTCTCCCAAAAAGGCAGCTGAAGAAAGATATCTGAACATAAGATTTTGTATGTGCAGTTCTGGATGTAACATCTCACAATACCCTATCACCCCAAGGTATTAGGTATTTCCCATTTCAGCTGCTTACATGAAAGAAAGGGGAAAGAAGTCACTGATTTTTTTTTTCTGATTTGAACTAAAAAAATTTCCCCAAAACTAAAATACTGTATCTAATTGGAAGAGATTTTAAAATACACTTTCAGGTTTATTTGCATGCAAGTACCTTTTAGAAAAAACAAAACCTTTTAGAAAAAACAAAAACCATGCAACTTAAAAACATACCTTCATAGACACTGTCTTGTTTACCTATTAGATCAGGAGCCTGGCCTTTGTACCTGCATGAAAAAATAACAAAGAAAATTGCTGAGTGGCTCTAATATTTTATAAATATAGGTAATTTTAAATTTAGTTCGCTATTTAGTCTAACTTTACTGTTAGGTCTACATCTATTTATAAATTATTCCAGAAATGTCTAGTAACAGAGAAACAGATAAGATAGCTTCTGAAAGTGTGTGTGGAGGGGCAAGAACTTTGCAGTACTAATGTGGAAAAGGTCCATAGGAAATACTGCAACTGTCAGACAAAATTGATCAAGAGTTTTCCAAAGTCACTAAGAAGTAGGCAACATCCCGACAAATTATTCCTTGTTCTTAACTTAAAAACCAGAAATATCAAGGCAACCTTTTTTTTTCTAAATATGCTTTTGTTGAATACAGAGAATGATCTTAAATATCAGAAAATCCTGCTAGGACATCTTATCTCTTAAACCGAATTCTTAAAACTCTGATGGCTCGTAAGCACTTTTAGTTTTGTTTCTTTATCCACTGTCTCATATTTCTGTACCTTTCAGAGGTTGACGTTTTAGATTTACTCTTGAGGGCGAGGTACTTCTCTCTGCAGATGCCACACAGTAAGTAGTAGGGGTTTCCACTGCCGCACTCGCCCCCGAACCAGCCGTCCACGTAGGAGCCGTTGCTGCGGTAGCCCTGGCGATTGGCGCTGCGGCCGCAGCCAGGGTGGTTCCTCTTCATGTGCTGGTTGAAGCTCACCACGCTGGATTCACACAGCTCACAAACAACTACTTCTTCTCTGTCCTCAGATTCACAAACGTGCTGCACAAGAAGATTTTCACACATTATTTGTACAGAATAAGTGTCTGCACCTTAGATATAAAACATGTCAGTATTTTTTAGGTGGTTTTCCCTTCACGTTTCTGTCGCTGGGTGATATTTATACAGTTGACTTGTACAAAAGCAAAGCAGAAACGTACGATTTATGACATAATGAAGACCATCTCAGAATGGGAAAAACATTTGGAAGTAAGTTTCAGAGGAGATAATTTCCTATTTAATTTCAGATTGACTCAAAACTCTTGACAGTATAACTTTTCATTTGTAACTCTGTCACATTCAACACTGTCTTTATCCGGCTCTCCTCAGAACTTGTCTGAAACCAGATCTAACAAAGGAAAAGAATCCTTTTTTGATTTCAGACAACTGGATTTTACATTTCCTGAGCAACAACAATTACCATTTGTGTCAATAAATACCAAGGTTTTATCTCAATATGAAGTTCATTTTTCAGAATTACATTTCTGTCCTAAGTCAGTAACTCCATTGAGATGTTCAAGTGAAACAAGTGCTCTGAAAAATTCAATATGCATCCTGAAACTTGCTTCCATATCAAAGCTAGGTAACAGCATAATTAGGAGATGAGAAGCTGAGTCTTACAGGTTGATAGTCTAATTTGACATGGATAATCCAAAGATTAACAAACCACTGTTATATTTGTTTTCCACCTCAATAGATTTTTAGTGCTCTATATAACAATTCAACTGTCACCACATCCTTCCCAGAGAATGAAATACACAACACATTTAAATTAAGAAAAACTGATTTAAGTGCAAATTCTGTTGCTACAGATCAGATACTATTAGTAATAGCAGTAGAAGAAACATTTGCAACTGTGTTTGTTATCTCACACAGCTAAGCCACCTGGGACATCTACTTGATTTCTAATTGGTATCATTAGAATAACTATACACGTTCTGTTCTCATCTTCCAGTGGAGGGAGAAGAAAAACTACAAACATGTGCAAGTGCAGAGCAAGAAACACAAGAAATCACTATTCTTAATCTAAAAGTGATGCTACAGAATACAAGATGATTTTAAGCACTGCTGGTACTTAGTAAGATATTTTCAAACAGGTTATAAGCATACACGTTATTTTAAATTTAAAAATATAAGCATGCAAAAAGCAGTAAGTTAAAGCAGCCCCCGCTGCAGTCACACACACCCAGGTAGGCCAATCCAGTACCTCTGGGATCCACATTCCCAGAATATCATTATCACTAGCCAGGTCTTGCCCAAACATAGCTTCCATTGCTTCATCATCAAGGTCGATCTCCAACTCCTCATCCAAGTTGAAGTCATACAGAGCCCCTGGATCTTGCTGCAAGGAGATCCCTTCCCTGCGGCTCTGGTTCCTGTGGGCCTGCACCGAGCGGTACAATCCCGCTCAAGGTAGGAAAAGAGAGAAACAGGAAAACAGGACTTTTATTTTCCATGGCAGAAAGATGGTTGTACTTTCAATTTCTTTTTTGTTTTCAACTCTTCTGCTAAACAATCTACTTATCACCACATAAAACTCTTAAATACACATTGGCACACATATGAGAAAGAGTTTTCTAAAAGTCATGCTAAGTTCCAGCCCCCCTCCTGTTATTTCCTGGATAAGCAAAGCCCTTGGAACTCTTTCAGTCCCTTACCAGCACGTGCCAGCAACGTCCGGGCAGCTAAATCAAATTTGTGTCTCCGTGTGACAGCCGAGCGACTTCGAGAGGGAGGTCCACTTGCTGCAGCTGCATTATCCACATGATCCATATTATCAGGGCTACAGGAATTTGTAATTTACAGGTAAATCAAACCAAGTTTGTAACAACCACATACAGTAACTAAGTCATATTTATTAGCATTTTTTCCTTTCTTTAATGGAAGGGAAAAAAAAGGAATTTGAAATTCAAGAATCTTCAGTTTCAATGAGCACACATATATTGTCTTTTTGACTGTGAGATTTGCCTCAAAAAAATTAGATGCAGCCATGTCAACACCTATTTGATCTTCCAGAGTGCCTAAGCACGGCAGAAATTTTGGGAGAGCACTCATTTTAACTCAGATGAATTAGTTTTTTCTCCTCTTTCAAAGAAAAAAAATCAACATCTCTGTTGCTGCTGGTTGAGTCAATTTGCCTTTGGCCTGACATATGAATTTGGCAAAACATCAATTTAATTGAATTTTGCTTTATTACTACGGCTTTTAGTTAAAATGCAACTATAAGCCCTCAATTTTTTCATTCTTTTCTTTTTTTTGTTGTGAAGAAAACATGCTCAGTTACATTCTTCCCCAGTTCTGGAAAATAAATGCACCATGTACAACTCATTTAATTACATCTTTCCTTCTACTCATGCTGCAACAAAATTCTAAAGCTGCATTACAAAATAGCACTCTGTGAGCAACGACAAATTTGTGAGGTTTCCAGTTTCAGGAAGAGATTACAAGCAATTACAAGAAAATTATTTTACCTCTCACTAAAGCCTTCCTCCATTTCAGCGGCATCAGCAGAAGGGATATCACCTGGAGACTGCAAATAGCAATGATCACCAGATTTCCCACCACTTCCAGGGACAATTGTCCCATGCCGTGACTCTGCGGTCCCCTCTGACTGGGGCTCCTCATCATCTTCATTTCCAGGGTGTTCGATCATCCACATGGCCAGCACTGTGATATTCTGTGCATCTGCTTCTCCTCTGGCGCCTGAAAGCAGGAAAACCACCCTTTGGAACTGTATTTTAGCACTTAGGGTTACAAAAAAAGCAATCCACAGAAATGGTTACAGAACTTAAAAATTAAGTATTTTATTGGAAAACTAGTGTTCCATGTGTAGCCAATTTTTCAGTTAAACTGTTATTATACCTATAGATTACCTGTAGCTTCCATGGCTTTTGCAATCTGCCTGAGAGAGAACCCCATTTCTAGCAAGGGAACAGCAATGGCAGGAGGAGGAGGTGATGTTGAAAGTCGGCTGCTTGGGTCAGACAAAGCTTAAAAGACAGAAAATGATAAATGTAAAGCACATAAATCTTTCTCTAGTGTCACTTTATTACACCTTACTTTGACAGATAAGCTTCAGCTAAGGGAATAATTGTTCTCAACTTTTCCCTCAATTACTTTCCACAAGGTAAGACACTTTCTATAACAAAACCAGATGGCGCTCATTCCTCTTTGTAACACGGATTATGTTGATTGACTGTTTGATCAAGTAGGATACTGATGATATACAAAGAACTATTTAAGCAATTTCTATTGTTTTCATTTTGAACTGTATAAAATTATCTATTTGATCTAGATTTATGCAGCCTAGATAAAGTTATCCCTGCCCAAATCGTGAGATCACTACATATTCCTCTTAGGGTACAGAAAGAGACCTCAGCTAAACTGGGAACATATCTGAAAAATCTCTTTATGTGGCTGTATTTCTGCGCAGTCATTCAAGAGACTCTGAAGAGGTCAGTTACTGCCCCAAACCCAGTTTCTTTATGACTTGCCATAAAAGCAATGTCTGATCAGTGAAGGCAAAAATGTACTATCAAACAAACACTGTTGTAAAGACACTATCATGACTAGAAGCAAGTCATCTCATAACTAAATCAAAAGAAAAAAAATGAGACATGAAACTGAGCATGTGACACTGTTGAGCATGAAACGGAGCATGAAATTGTTGCCATGCAACACATGAACCACTGAACTCCCCAACCAATAGCACAGATGTAAGGTGTACATAACATAAAATACATCAATTTGTGTTTCCTGTGTGGTACGTGATCTAACAAAAGCTAGAAAGTTAGTGCACTTACCAGCAGCACACAACCAAAGAAAAAAGCCCAAATCAGATGAACATTATGAAGCAATTACGAATTATACTTCATTATTGTTCTATACATGCAGTTTGTAATCTGACCCACAGCTTTAAAAAACTAATTTTGTTTGCTTGACAAAGCCTACAGCTATATATCCATATTATTTTGTCCTAAGATAGTCACTAAAAGGCTTTCGACAATGCTTTGCATCTTAGTCTGCCTCAAAAAGAAATTGTGTTGAGTTTCCATCCCTTAAACATGGCCCCAGCTCCTGTGACTCTCCTGACGTGTCCCCATGTCTATTACCCTGATGAGTTTACCTGTGCGATTGGCAGGCCTTGCAGACTGGGAATCTGGAGAAGTCAAACTTTGTCTCCTTCCAACTTCATCTGAAGGAGACGTTGGTAAAGAAGATATTGGAGGAGTCTGAGCACGTCGTGCTGGAAGTACGGTTGTAGTGGGATAACTGGAGAACATTTGCCTTGAAAAAAGAACAATATACACTTCTATTAAACAGAACTATGCTGAAAAAGGTCTGACACAAGAAATACATCAAATTAGAGTGCACTTGGCAAATCCTACTTTAGGCAATTGAGTTTTTTAAGGGTAAGACACAACACATACATTGAGGCAACAGCTTATTCCTACCAAATTTATGTGTACAGTTAAGTTCTAAGAACGCAAATAAAAAAATTCCTAACAGACCAGGAGCCGCCCCAGGAGATAAAATTCCCATTTTCATGGTTTGTTCTGAACTCAGGTTGACTAATAAATCAGGTGAGTACTTGATATTCACTGTCCGAGTACAAGGACATTGTTTTGGCTTTTATCAAATTATATCTGCAAAACCTCTCAGAACTAATAAACTTAGAAAAGGATTCTATGTAAAGTAAATCAGATTTCCTTTGACAACACAAATTGCCTCCGTGAATTCAGCAGTTTATCTTCCATTTCTGCATGTAAGGGTAAGCTGAAACAACATCTTAGCTTACAGGATGTTACCTACCAACTAAGATATATTCTACTTTGAGAATCAAACAAACATTCATTAAAAATCTAGAATTTCAGAGATTTATAATTTGAACTCAACGATTCAGAATTTAAACTCATGTACCAAATAAACATGAGAACAGAAGGACAACCTAAGGAGAGAATTTTCTCCTTAAAGAATTCAGGTATTACATTTACATACAGTATATGGCAAAAGCTTAACAGTTTTCTAACAAAAACCATAAAACCTGCAAGGCAAAGTGCCATTAAACTGAGTCCTCTGCAGAGGCAGTTCTCGACAGCATTTCCAAAGACTCAGGCAGCTAAAGACATATATTCTATATAAACCACACAACTGGTTCCCTACAGAATCCCATATGCTGATAGGGTATTTTACCTCAGGAGACTGAGAGGCATAACACCAGGTGATTCTGAAGCTGGAACTGTTTCTGTATCAGTTACTGGAGTAGTAGCAGTGGTGGTATCCTCCAGAGAGCTGCTCATGAAAGATGTTGTGCTGGAAGCAGAAGGGCTGGTGGTAACTGGTGTTTGGGCTTGCTGAGACTGATCACCTTCTTCTACTTGTTGCTCCACTTCTGCAAGAGAAAAAAGGACATTACAGCAACATTTACCTAACTGTGTAGATCAAAATAGTAGCCATGGTTAAACTTTTAACTTTTAAAAGTAACTATCATTATTTAGAATTCACCCCAGAGAAAGAAAGGGGTGTGCAGATTCTGCCACTAACTCGTGGACTTGTGTACAGAAATCAGACCAGGAGCTCTTGTTGCTCTCACAGTGATACAAGGCAAATAGCAAACAAACCACTGACTTATGCCAGACTTTATGATATTCAGATTTATGGTTGTAACAGCTAGGATTACTCTCAACACAGGCAAAAGGGGAAGAGGTCTTTGATATAGAAACAGAGCTGATAACTGTAAAGCTATTTGTAACTCAGCTGTGTGAGTAGCATTTTTAAGGGTTTTTTTAATTGGTTTAGAAGAAGTGCAAATCCTCCTGAGTATATACAGTACTGTTCATTTTTAAAAGTATTAGAGACATATTAAAAACTTTTATTTCTGATTGATATGCATTCACTTTTTATTAAAATAAGGAATTAGGAAAAAGGCAAAATGTCAGTATTATATCTATAAAACAATCAATAGAGCTTTGCAAAATTGCTCTGTCTGATTAAGATTCCCCTGAAGTACAACCATTACCAAACAACAAGACTATGTTAATTGTATTACCATTGTTACTATTAATTTTAATCTGATTTTGAAAATGTACCTTGTTTAAGTCTGCCACCGAACTGGTCCTCCAGCAGCCCATGAACCACTAATTTGTAGATCATGGCTTGTGCCCGCTCCAGGTCTGCCAGCCCCAGCGCTCTCTTGATGGGCGAGCGCATCACCGCTCGTTTCACCATGTGCCGCATGAGGAACTGCAGCGCGGCTCGCATCTCCACGTCCTCGTGAACCACCGGGGAACTGGCACAGTCAGAGTTGTGACCATTTTCTGCCAGAACTTTGGGTATTAGCAGCAGCTCAGCATACTTGCTACAACTAAGAAGAACACTAAGTGACTTCATAGCACCGAGATAAAGATAAGACAGCTGTACAGCTCGGATTTCTGACTGCACTATATCGTGACTTCTTGGGGTGTGTTCATGATTCTTTTTTTTTCCTTCAACAGGTTGGTGTTGGGATTCCACACCTAGTGTTGATGGTTCTAAAGAAAAGGAAACAATTTCACTTTCCGACTTAGAGGTTGTAGCACCGTGGCCTTTGTTATCATCAGCACTTTGGCCTAATCGTGTATCTGATCCAACATCACCCTCCATTTTCTGGTCCATTTCCCCTTTATCTTCAGATTCATGTCTGTGTTTTCTCTCGTGTCTCTTGGTGCTTTGCTTTCCCGTATCTTCATGAATGCCAGTCAGATAGGTAAGGTCCAGCAACACAGTAGCTGTCAGCCCACGAAATCTTGCAACATCAAAAGGCAGTGGTTCACAGGGCTCCAGATTATACAATGGAGTATCACTAGGCGACCAAAAAGTTGGGAAGCTTTAATAAAGATCAGAATGACACAGGAAAAAGCAAGTGAGGGAGAGACAGGAGGAAAGTACAGGAAATAATGTAGGCAAATAAGATGTAAAATCTATTTAATAAAACAAACCAATTCTAAAAATTAAATGCAAACAGGGGAAAATGAGGTTATGATCAGAAAACAGGGAGATATGGTTTCAAAGCAAATGCAACAAAGCATACACAGGTTTTCAACAACAAGCACTGAAACCCAGAAGCCCCACAGAAGCTATCCATTCTGTGCAGACACAGGCTCTGGATATTTATCAGAAATGCGTAACAGACTTTTATTAAGAAAAACTACCTTAAGGTAAATATTATCATCATACCTGAATCTCAACAGGTATAAATGCTTATAAGGAAAACCTTTTAAACATTAAGGAAAAGCTTTACTTGACCTCAGCTACTTATCACCAGGAACACACTACTGACATCTCAGGACAATGTGTCTCTGGTGTGTCAGTACAGATCATCTGGTCAGGACAGTGACCTTTGAAAAACACGGGTCAGAAAACCTAACAGACACGCTTATCTATCTGTCCAGTTATATTCAGTGATATTTTCTGGCACTATTTAGGACTGTTACACTTGACAAATTTTCACTTGAAGCAGGACAAAAATTCACTAGCCCATATTTCCATACACCTTGTACTCTCCATACATCCAGCAGATAAATGACTTTTAAATCTTCCTTTTATTATCCCAAAAAGTTTTCATATTTTACAATGTAAACTTCTACTTAAAAATGAAAGCAAGCTTTAGGCGGGTTTTAATTAAGAAGGTATAAAATGAACCTAATTAAGTGCTTTACCAAAAGCTTTCCTATGTTCAAGTGCTGTTCCACTTCACTCATATAAAGCTTCAAATTGTTTTAAGGGCACTCTTACTTTAAGGCTATACTGTCACAAGAATTTATATCTGGAACTAAATCCATTGCACTTCAGTATATTCAGTCAAAGTGACAACAGCCTTTGCAAAGAAACAACAGACAATACTGCAACAGCTGTAAGAGGAAAGCGACCTCTGCTATTTCAGAATGTAATTTTAACTGGTAGGGAAAACAAAAAAAATCACTGCTCAACTTCTTCAAAACACTTCTTCAGTTATATGCAGAAAGAATTCAAGAAACTAAGTTAATCAAATATTTTCCACACAAAAACACAGGTAATTCTTATGAAAGCACCAAGAAGGTCAGAGAAGCTTCATTTCAGTTTCCTTCCAGGTGCTTTCCTTTTGAAGGCACGTCTGCAAGACAAGTGGAAAAAGGAGCATCTCCTTCTAGCCTTGAGCTCTCCAAGGCAGGTGGGAGAATGAATGAACACTACTTCAAGGCAGCATTAATTTCAGTACCACTGAAGTCTAAACTTAAAGTAATTGATCAGCATGACTCAAACATGAAGTATAGGATACTTCTGAAGATTTCCAACCACAAACCACTACTACTAGACTGTGAAAAGCATAGGAAATGGGCATACCTGATTGTAATCTCTGCTTCATCCCACTGGACCTTGGCAGAAGTACTGCCCTCCTTCACCACTCCCAGCAGGGTGGCATGACGGCCCGTTTGCTTGTGGACACATCGACCTCCAACTCTGAGCCCAGCATCCACACCACCAATGACTGCTAGAACAGGCCACACCTCCACACAGAGCATCTTCAGCTGCAGCTCCGAAAGCTCGGCCAGGCCATGCCGGCTGTGCTTGCTTTTCTCCTCCTCTTTATTTTCTTTCTCCTCTCTCACCTCATTCTCTTCTCGGCTTTGAATGGAGCGACTTTTCTTCAGTTTTTGACCTGCTTCCTTAAGACATGTTTTGATTTTATTCAGCCTTTCCATCATTTTTTTATTGATGCAGTGTGTCCAGCGGTCTGTGCGATGCAGGATTCGAATGAGCTGGATCGTGGCTTCTGCCAGCACTGCAGCCACAGGACTGCAGATAGGGTCACCAGGCAGCAAATCTCTTGGCGTCCCACGCATCTGCATATCACAGATCTTCACCTAAGTGTTTGAAGAGAACAGTTTACAAGTTATCTTCTCAACATATCTGAATAAGCTCTTCTTATAAATACAGGAGTCCCCTGCTGAATAGAAAGTTACTAGCACTGTCTTATTTTTTCCCTTGGAATCCATCCCTAGGAAATCCACCTTAACACTGAGCAAAACCTCCATCCTTCAGATTCAAGGATGTTGAAACTTCCTATTTCATGGTCTCTCCCATGAGACTATCTAGAAATCCTAATACTACATTTCTCCTTGGTTGCTGGGGAATAGAATTTTTTGTGTAGAACACAAAGTCTTTAAATTTATTCTAAACAATAAAATACATTTAAAATTTACAACAGATTACAGTAGTTTAAACACTGTATTAGCAACACCGTTTTGGTCAGTAATTCAAAGCAGCACCACACTGGTTGCTACGATGAATTCTGACTTTATCCCAGCCAAAACCAGCATGCCTACACAGATGAACATTTAAGTTACCTTCTCTCCTGGGTTACTGCTATAGAACATAACACAAGGGTATAACTCAGCTGCATCCACATCTTCAAAAGCTAGTTTTGGCTCCTAGGGAAGAAACAAAACCAAACCCCCTCAATATTAAAACACCTTAACAAGCACAAATATGAAACACAAAAAAGTTATGCCTGTACTATACATCTTCTAAGTACTGAAACTGCCACATTTTAACTCTAATGCCTACCCATGCCATATTACCATTGCAAAAAAAAACCCACCAAAAAACCAATTGACGTTAAATACCTCGCCATTTTTACCAAAGGAAATAGTTCTTGCTTCCATATCTAATACACATGTGATGAAATCTCCTTGGGTAAAGCTTGACAGAGTCAAAGTCTGCTCTCCATTGTGATAGAGGTTGCCACTGTAGGCTCTGTAGAGCCACATATCTGAGGTAGTGCGATGGTTGAAGTCATGCACTGGCCAGCGAGACACTCCCACACAAGTGCCTTCATTGCCTCGGTTCTCCTTCACGATGTAGAACTAGCAGGCAAAACACATACAGGGAAAAAGGTCAGGAATATACACTTTTACCCAACAAAGCCATGAAAGTCTTCCTTACACATACATATGTCTACTTTTAACTGTTTTTCACAGAAGCTTTTAATAAGAAAAACAGTAAGTTTATGTGGTAAAACCATAAAAAAATCACTCCAAATGATGTATTAAACACTGTTCTGGTCAGTCAGGCTGATGTGTATTTCTGAAATGTTTTTCTACCAAATTCTACATAATTCAGTAGGTAGGTTTTGCAAAACTGCACATGCATGCTGACCATGGACCTTAGGGACAAGTACCATTACCTCTAGAAATACATAACACACATTTCACAGTCTCCAATCTCTGTGTTGAAATACTCAAATCCCAGCACTCAAAGTAGCCACAAACTCCTCCCTTTGGATTGAAAATCACAGAATGATTTAGGTTGGAGAAGATCTTTAAGATCATGGAGTCCAACCATAAATGCAACACTGCCATTTACTCAAGAATCTTGTCATAAGCGAAAGCACAGGCAGCTGCTGTTAATAAATCATAGCACATTTCCAAAACAATGTGAGAAAAGGTAAGAAATACACATTTATGCAACCTACCTTCCACTGGTAACATCCAGAAGTAACTCCTGTGGATGCTAAACCATATCCTTTGCCTCCACTTCCATGAGTTAGAATCTGTCCATTCTCCACTATGCAGCACTGAGCTTTCTCAGGATCAAAGGAAACTTCCTGGATAGGAAGATTCTCATCTTCATCCTCAGACTCTCCTTGTTTCTACCAGAAATAGGACAAAACATTTGTGGTAAATGTAATTCAGCTGCATTCAGTCACGAGACAAAGTACAAGCATTGTTACCTGGAGCTTCATTTCTTGTTCTTTCTCCTTTATTTGAATTGCATGTTTGGCCTGGGCTATTGGAGTCTCCCACATGCAGTCAGACAGAAGTGAGAACAATCGTTCAACAACCTGGGGCATTGGGACAGAATTCATATAATTTTAACTCCAATATGAGGACAACTGTAACATTATATTGTTTTACTTTGCTTTGTAGTGATAAACACCAAGATATTTAGTGTTCTTAGATTAAAAAATAACTACACTGAGCCTTACTTGATTTGGGTTTCGAACAAACCTATGAAACATTTATAAGTTTAAGAGACTTTTTGAAGAGACAGATGTAAAAGCTTATAAAGACCTGAGCCATTTGATCGTCTTCAACGCCAGATTCACAAGCAGGTAACACAGCTTCTAGTA